>JAEMWC010000219.1:22500-172500 GCA_016490735.1 Pachyseris speciosa | reverse complement strand
TATGAGTGACATCGGAATTTCTGCCAGTCTTCGCTTCAGTTGCTGAATTGTTCATTTCTCGTATCTGCACGCTATCAACTACTATTACGCAATCAAAAGTGGTACACCAATATGGCGACCGAAAATGATGTGACGTCACATGAAAACATTTTATTCCCCCCTCGGGACCCCGATTATGTAACTCGTCTCAACATTTTTATTGTGTCTGATGAAGTTCGGTTGAGTCGCATGTAAAACCCAACACCTTCTAAATTCAAATTCGATCCGGAATGCTAGGGCGTTTAATACATGAGCCCCTGGCTCGGGAGATTGGGCAACCACTCCCTACGTTAGCGAGCTTAAATAAATTTGATTTGATTTGATTTTTTGAGTACAGGAAACTTTTTATTATTTTTCTAGTATTAATTTTGGTTATGGCGCCCAGAAGAAGAAGCTTATTTTGATAAAAAGGAATGAATTTGAGCCTCTAAACTAGAACTATAATTAATTTTCGTTATGTTTTTAATACAATGAATAAAGTTTCCGTGATTAAAGCGGCGTTAGCTGTGCATTTGTAATAAAAAATGGCCTCCACAAAAGGAAGTTGATTGTAATATTATTTATTATTTTTCTAGTATTAATTTTGGTTATGGTGCCCAGAAGAAGAAGCTTATTTTGATAAAAAGGAATGAATTTGAGCCTCTAAACTATAATTAATTTCCGTTATGTTTTTAATACAATGAATTAAGTTTCCGTGATTAAGGCGGCGTTAGCTGTGCATTTGTAATAAAAAATGGCCTCCACAAGAGGAAGTTGATTGTAATAAAAATGCAGAGTGACATTGAGCCTCAAACCTACAACTGGGAAATGTTAAAGCCACTTTCCTAGTTAACAACGGAAAGTTACGAAGCGTAAATTAAAGGGCTCCCGAAGTTGTTGTGAGGAAAATGCACAGGAGAAAGAATCACAATCAGACAGAGCATGCGTTTGCTACCGTGCCTCTGCTGAAGTTACCAAGGAGGAAAGAGGTTGGGAAGGGCAACGAGAACGCTACAAACTATTTGGTTTACGTGAGAATGAATATATGAAAATCATTCACATATTCATAATTGGTTTAACGAGTAGAAGCAATGGCTCCGCATGTGCGTTTTAAGTTTTGGTACATAAAATGATTTCTTTGTCGTTACCTGAAAAACGATCAACGTGCAATAGCCAAATTTTAGGTATCCTCGAGAACGTTAGCCCATGATGGGAAATTTTCCCTTCACGTGACCAAATCCTTGGCTACTGTTGCTACGACGCCATATAAGGTTACGAAAACCCTCTTTGCATAGAGACAATGGCATTGAATTACGCAACATCCATGGCACCATTTCAGCCCTCCGGGCCCTGAACATTATGTAACATGTCTTAACATTGTCTATTGTGGCTGATGAAGTTCGGTTGAGTCGCACGAAGTATTCCACTCTTAAACTTTTTTTACGCTCTGAGTACAGGAAATTTTCATTATTTTCAAGTATTAATTTTCGTTATATTTTAAATATAATGAATAAAATTTCCGTGATTAAGGCGGCATTAGCTTTGCAATTTGTAACAAAAATTGGCGCCCACAAGAAGAGGCTGATTTTGATAGTAAGGAGTGAATTTGAGCCTCTAAGCTGTAATTAATTTTCGTTTAATTTTTAATATAATGAATGATAAGGTTTCCGCGCCAAAGGCGGCGTTAGCTGTGCATTTGTAACAAAAAATGGCGCCCATAAGAGGAAGTTGATTGTAATAAAAATGAGTGATATTGAGCCTCAAATCTGCAACTGGAAAATGGCAAAGCCACTTTCCAAGTTAACAGCGGAAGGGTACGAAGCGTAAAAAGTCTCCCGAAGTTGCAGCGAGGAAATGTATACAGGAGAAAGAATCACTATGAGAGAGAGCATGTGTTAGCTACCGTGCCCCTGCTCGGTTTACTAAGGAATTTTAACAAGGACGGGAAGGGCAACGAGAACGCCACAAACTATTTGGTTTACGTGAGAATGAATATATGAAAATCATTCACATATTCATAATTGGTTTAATGAGTAGAAGCAATGGCTCCGCACGTGCGTTTTAAGTTTTGGTACATTAAATAATTTCTTTGCCGTTACCTGAAACACATCAACGTTAAATAGCCAAATTTTAGGCTTCCGTGAGAACGTGGGCCTTTGGTGAGAAATTTTCCCTTCCTTATTGTTTTCACTCACGTGACCATATCCTTGGCTACTGTTGCTACACCGCCATTGGCTTCGAATTAGGCAATATCCATGACACCATTTTATGTAACTCGTCTTTGTGGCAGATGAAGACCGATGAAGTTCGTTTGAGTCGCACGAAGTATTCCACTTTTAAACTTTTCGTTGTATAAGTTTAATATAGTGAATAAAATTGCCGTTATTAATGCGGCGTTAGCTTGGCAATCGTAACCAGAAATGGTGCCACCAGCTAGAGGAAGTCGATTTTGAAAAAAAAAAATTCTTATTACCTGAGCCAGTGCTATGATACAGCAGATTTTTACTTTAATCCTATGGAAACCGAGTGTTTAAATGGAGAGAATGTTTTCGTTTAACCGTGCTTATTACTCGGTACATTGCGGAGGACATAGCACGGAGAAAAGCAAGAACGCGACCAGTAAGTCTCCGATCATTCTGAACCTTTTATAAGAAACTGATTACTTCATCATCTAGTGGGTTATTTTAAACTTGTCGGAGCTACTTTATATAGGGCTAGCTGCTAACTTAGTTTAAAATCCAGCCTTGCGGAAAATATCTGGTTAAAATAACACCAACCAGAATTATCGCCACAGCATTTGCACTGCTTTATTGAAAGCGCTGTAGATGGCAATGTTTAATATATAGATTTAGCCAAGCCTAAAAGCGGAGCTCCACGATTATAATTTTTTTGTACTGGTATTGAACATCTACGCATGGCTTTCCTTGCGCCAATATTTGAGGGGAGCAGGGATGGCGTGGGGGAGCAGGGATGGCGCAGTGGTGAGAGCGCTCGCCTCTCACCATTGTGGCCCGGGTTCGATTCCCGGACTCGACGTCATATGTGGGCTGAGTTTGTTGTTGGTTCTCGTCTCTGCTCCGAGAGGTTTTTCTCCGGGTTCTCCGGTTTTCCCCTCTCCACAAAAACCAACATTTTCAAATTCCAACTTCATCTGCTTGTAAAGCGCATTTGATCATATACACATGGAAAATGCGCTATATAAGTTCTAAATTATTATTATTATTATTATTATTATTATTATTATTATTATTATGTTCAGAGCATTCAACAGGAATTGACTGCGGTGCAAAAACCTCAAATCATGAAAACAATATACGACGCGTATGTTTGTGCGAATACAAATTAAAACAAAAAACGATCAAACATTTCATCCAACATCGTGTTGGACAAGCATGTTTGACCGTTTAACCACATCTCTCAACATTGCTTTTAAATGGTTTTCCATGTTTGATCGAAATCACTGAAATATTTTCATCCAAAATTTCGCTTTACGAACAAATGTTTGATCATTTAGCCAACCCAACCAACAAAGCATGCAACCAAATGAACCAAATAACGTCGAAATTTCAGCGATAATACGCAAAAAGTCGCTCTATGGACTCACTCTGTCTGGTGTTTGGTCAAGCATTGTTTGTGCGTTTAGCCACCCAACGTTATGTTTGACAAACACTACGCTGGATGAAAATGTTTGATCGTTTAGCCGGGGCTTTAATCCTTTTTTACGAGGAGTCATTGCGATGACGCGATAATAAGATAAGGGCAAAAATTTCTTAACGCTGTTGAGACACAGACGTCGAAAAACAGTCAGCAAAGAGGAGTAAAAACACTTGTTCGCGATCGCTTCCGAGCAAAACAGCAAAACAAACAAACAATTCAGCTACTTCTTTGCGTCCAAAACGAGTAGAGATGATGGTTATTTATGTCCAGTCGAAAGAAAAATACAAGTTTCATTCCTGATCCAAGAAAAGTAACAACGATTAAACCAAATGTTAAGCTTCAATTTATTTAATTTACCCCTGATATAGAGGTTCTTGAAAATACGTATCCACTTTTGTAAAAACACGAATCTCCAAAAATAGCAAGCGGTTTGTCCAAAGGAAAAAATTCTTCCACTAAGTTTGAGCTCAGTACTCTTTCCTTGCTTTAATGCCGGTGAACTGTTTAGTGACCTTTCTTGGTGAGCTGCAAGATGCCGTGCTAAAGTGAAAGCCCTTGAAGCGTTGAATCATTTTGTTTTTCAACCACACAATCCGAGCTCCATGCAAGTTGATCCAAGTTTTAAGCTTTTCCTGAGAAAAATATCTTGCTCTTCCGTTTTAGCACTTGGAAATTCACCTTCCGGATTATCTTTAAACTAGTTCCTGATTTTTGTGCCTTTTACTTGAAGAAATTCGAAAGAAGACGAAGTTGTTTTGCTCAAAATGAAGAAACCAACTGAATGTGAAATTTCGAGCCGTAGAAAGCGCGCGAAAAATTAAGCCTCGGTTTGATTTAGGTGCCCCACACCTGGCTTGAGCCTGCGATCCAATCAAAAGCCAGTACCTGGTCAGCGGTAAACTTAAAAAAAAACAGCCGACCTCGATGACCTTCAAACTTGAGTCCGCGATATGGTCACATGATAATGGTAAGCGGATACCTTGTTTTTGACAGGTGTCAATTGACCATAACGTGAATGATGTATGCTGTAAACTAGGTGGTCAACTGGAGTATTTCCGCCATGTTGGATGATTATGATGATGATTATTATAGGACATTTCACAGCGCATACATGAATCGGAGGACGTACGTACAGACGTACGTAGGCACGTACGTAAGGTGACCAAAACCAAATTTTCTCGAGCTGGACCCGGTTGTTCGAAAGCCGATTAACCCTAATCCGAGATTAAAAATTAACTAGGAAGATTATTTCTCTATCCACAAACGTTGTTCAACGCTGATATTCCGCAAAGTTCTAGGTTTGAGGACATCAGTCCTGAAAAGCAAAAAGCAGCAAAAGAAACTTTCATCCAAAAGTTAAAAACTGTAACCAAAGTTTACACTAATCCTGGATTAACTTAATCGCCTTTCGAACAACCGGGCCCTGCAGATGGGTTACCATATTTTCTTACCAATAAAGCTCCGCTTGGCGGCCCTTCGGGGCGGGCCGCCGGAGCGCCGCTATTAAATAAAATCGAACCACAATTTTTTCCATTTCCATTTTCCTTATGAAAATGAATTGGTGAGATCATTTCGGGCGCATACATAAATTATAGATAACGAAAGTAGAACTGGTGGTTCCACTATTAAGCCAACATGGTGGTTTAAGTGGGGAGTTTCATGTAGCACTCTATATTTATTTAGGCCTCAGCTTGAGTTTAGGACACTAGACATCGGTACTACTTAACGTAAACATATGACTAAATCAGTTACCAAGCAGGTATTCATAATGGTGTAACACTTCACCGTTCCCCCGCTCAATTTATTTTTTCTTTCAAGACCGACCGCAAAACAAACTATATTTTTTAACTTCGTCAACGCCGGAAATGGCTTTTAAATCAGTTGCCCAAGTTGGATTTTTATATGGTCCAGTTGATTGTATAAGAACAGAGCTTTTCTATAGCATAAAATGTTCTGTAAAATATTGCTCCCTAGTCTAAGTTGAGTGGTCACTGGAAATTATGATAAGAAATATAACGTAACTTTGTAACTCCCCAAGTTAGATATTTTAAATATGCTGCAGCATAAGAACAGAGCTTTCCTCAAGTACAAGATTTGGTGTAAATTATGACGGGAGAGGACGTGATTTTTGACTGCAAAGTTCCTACATTTAAAGTGTTCATGAAACTGCTGAAAATACGAAAAACCGCGCTTTTAAAACAACGTGTGAATACCCATCTTCCAGTGATATGTTCATAATAATGTTGTTATAAGGATCGATAAAAAGGTAACAAGATCTTTTTAACACGCTAAGTCGTCTTCCTTCCCGAGCGATTTGCAAAAAAGACCAAATTTAGCAGAATTTTTGCGGGCAATGACCTTGCCGCACTTACAAAATACAAAGAAATCCGGCGTAAAGTTTCAGCTTTCACTGAGAATTCTCGATATTTACAGATCCGCTAACTTATAATCCAGAGGTCCCGGGCTCAAGTGGCGCTCCGAGCTCGGCCAAGCTTGTAAATAGCCACCTGCCAGTTGGGATTTATTTTTTATTTATTTTTCTTTTATTTTTCGGCTGAAGCGGATAGTATTTTAACAGCAGCGTAACAGAACTCGAGGAGCATCAAGTTTCTTAGCCGTAAATGCCGTAAATACCGTAAACGTCCGCTCATAAGCCCTGGGCTTATACAATTTCGTAAGGGGTTTTAGGAGGGCCTATAAACGGAGGGGCTTATATCCAGGAGAGCTTATAACCGGAAAAAAAACGTTTCGAGACGTAGTGTAGTGTAGTGTAGTAGTGTGGAAATACGTTTTTCATGTACTGGTTTTAAGTTCAGCTTTAAATCAACTACATTTCGATACAAAACACTGAACAGTTACTAGAGGGGGGCTTATATCCGGGAGGGCTTATAAACGGATGGATTTTTTTGTTTATAGGTAGATGGGCCTATAAGCGGGCGGGCTTATAAGAGGGGTGGAGGGGGGGGGGGGGAGAGGGGGAGATCTTATAAGCGGAAGTTTACGGTATTTGACTAAAGAACCCAAACGGGGCAACAGTTTGTTAGCTTACAAAAGGCTCTAAGCGGTCATGAGAAGGAACTGAAAATCGATTCTAGGGGTTGTCCCTGATTTTGATTAGAGTCATTATGAAAAGTATATTTTCCTCTTTCAATTGTGCAAAAAGCTATCTTGAACTGAGGATTCTGGTACTTCGATAAAATTAAGCCAGATCGAACCTAAAATCGAGATGAATGAGCCTGCACTGAACTGAGAGTTGAAGTCAGTCATAAGTTCATTCACTTTTTTATTATTCAATTCCGCTGTGATTCGGTTCATTTGTTTTTGGTAAAGAGCCAATGTCTGAGATGATATGATACTCACTGGCCGGGTTAAGATGTTAGGCCGGGTTTTGCAGTGTTCATTTGTTTTCATATTTCTCTTATCCAGACCTAACACCAATACCATGGAGACCGCTTTTGTTCTTCTGGCAGTTCTGATGATGAGTGCGGCATCAGTAGCGAATGAAGACGGATGTTGCGAGGGTAAGTAATACCCTTACGGCCGTAGTTCTCGTAGATTTGGAAATCGGGCGCAATAGTATCCATTTTAATTTTCGCAAGTCATTAGTTTCACGGGTTAATTTTTCGTGATAAGTGATAACGAGCGAAAAGTGAAAAAACTGTAATTACGAATTGCCAAACACATTTTCCGCCGATAAAAAAAAGAATGATGTCGAAAGCAATACAAAACATCAAGACCTTTACTTAATATAGGGTCCATTTCTATCAACCCAAGTAAGACGTAAGCGGGTTGAAAGGAGCTTCTAGCATAATAATAATAATAATAATAATAATAATAATAATAATAATAATAATAATAATAATAATAATAATAATAACTTTATTTACCCAAGGTATCCTTGTCACTAAAAAGTAGTCTTCAAAAGAACCGTGCGCATTAAACCTAGTACTTAAAAGCTTTGACTTAGGGTACAATATTTTTACACGCACTATTTGCAACTGAAAAGAACTTTGGTGACGAATCATAGCGCTGTCTGCAATGAAACATGTTTATTTTTTAAAGAAAAATGTTGTGTTCCCAATTGTATCAATCCGCTTCTGCGAGAGTTGGACATAGTGCTTATCACAACAATGCGTTATGTGCTTATGTTTCCGGTATGTGTTCCCGTGGATGCGGTTGCTAATGAATAACTATTTCCCCATTTTCTTTTTAACCCCTTCCAACATCAATAGACCGGGCGTATGCAAAGGAACGATTTTTTTTCCATTTGTGCCTCTCTGAGAATTCCTAAATAAACAAACAAACTCTGACACGCATAGATGTTTGCAAAACTGATGAGGTCAATGTTGGGGAATAAACGTACGGAAATCTTCAACTCGTTAGAAACGCAACTTTAATTCCAGAACACACATTCCACGACTTCCAGGTACGCTTGACAATTGACGACAACACACTTTCGCGCTGACATACTCGATCAACGACGACAGACGACAGCGACAATCGACGGCGACGAACAAAGAACGGTAAGAAGAAACATACAATGAGCAAAATGACCACAAATATGAAAGCTCGAAGACGAAATAACTCCACTTACAATTCTGTGCGGTTCCTAGAATCATTTCAGAAAACTAAACCAATGACCATAACATTGAGTGCCATCCACAGAACACTAAGAGAAGAAAAACCTGAATGACCTCGCACGTGGCTCGAGTTCACGTGATCAATTACGTCATGTTCATTGTCAAATGTAACAAGGCCTAAATAGTCAACCCATCAAGGAATGAGATAAATAAGCAGTTGCAATGAGGAATCATAACAACCAATGTCTCTTAAATGTGTCTCTTCTTTTTCTCTCCACTTCCTGTCTATAGAGGCTATAGAGGAGTTCGAAACAAAGGTGCAAAATCTTATTGCCGAGTTCAAGAATTCTTGCCAGCCAGGTATACTGAGCCAGGTATATTAAGCTTAGTTGGATCATTTTTCTACACTGCTTAAGTCGTGTAGTCTCAGTCATTTAAATTCTCATTTACGATTTTTTTGTTGTCTCTTTACAGCTTCTTCTTGTAAGGAACTCCACGATAAAAATTCGTAAGTTGACACATTCAAGAACAGGGCTAACCTATCAAGTACAATATTGTCTCTATAAAAAGTCTCTAACCTTCATATCTTAGAAATCCTAGCATGCACAGATAGGCTGTTTAGTTATTCAAATAAAAGGATTTTTACTATTTTAGAGTCGCAACCATATGTTGTAGGTCATGTGACCGTAACTGAAATAGCGATTTGATATCGAAATCAATGCCGATGGTTAACGATCTTCAATATGAATGTATCGATATCATTATAGATGTTTTGGTGTGACAAGCAGGTGAATTCATACACTTTCTTCAAAAGCAGAATGTTTCGTTCTGATGCGTGGTAGGCTTTTCCGCTAAAGGGGCATCTATCGCTTTTTTTTTTTTTGCCTCAGAAACTCATTTTCATACGAATGGTTTTGCACCAGGCCTCGCATTGAAAAAAGAGGCCAAAGGTAATTCGGAAATGGCCTATTTGGATCCGTTTCTTAAAATGTCGCGTCCTATAATCCCGTACTAAAATTAGATTTGATAACATTTTCGAGGATAGAGGGCAAAGTATGGAGGATTTTCTTTCTCATTCATTTTCTCTTGCTTTGATCGATTAACAAAAGTGCGGAAAATTAATCAAAAAGCGCACTAGAGCAACTGAAAAAAAAAACTGAATTGTAACAGCTATAGTATGTATGGAAGCGACTAGTTGCCACATTCAAGTAGCTGTTTTCAGGTCACTTGAGAGTGGCGTGTACACATTGCTGTTTGGTCAACAAAAGGTCCCAGTTTACTGTCACATGGGAAACTTTGGATGTGGAGATGGAGGATGGACGCCAGTTATGAAGATTGATGGCCGTACGGCATGTTTCCCTCTGGTATCAAAGTTAAGAGTTTTGGAAAATTTGTCATTTACAGTGTTTCTATACAAGAAAAAAATAAAACATTTCCGTGCGTACCAAATTTCCTCATCCCCATCTCCCCGTTCAATGTTGGCACGATGTTGAACATTGTCGGGGGAGGGAACAGTTTGAAATGAATAAGTTAAAATGCGCAAAATGGCGTTTGTTCCAAGGTGTTTTGTTCATCAGTGTAGTTCTTACTACCTTGGTCGCTCTTCGTTTTTGAGTGTGGCTCCTATACTCAATGCAATGTTTTTGTCTTTAATTTCAGGCAACCTTCGTCTTCGATTCCAGCTTCTGGAGCAACAAAGAAGCTTTCAACCTCACGGGAGGGATGACCGGGTTCGACAAAGCAGAAAGCAAGCTGCCGAGTTACTGGACCACACCCTTCTCAAAGATCTGCCTGGGGATGATGATCGGCACCCAAATCAACTTTGTTGTCACCGACAAACAGGCGAACTCCCTGTACTCACTGATCGAGGATGAGAAATACTGTGCCACCTCCCTGGGTCGAAACACATGGAAGTCGCTTATTGGATCTGCTGCCTCCTTGCAGCACAGTTGCAACAAGGAAGGGTTCAACGCTGTTCCTAGTACTTGGCGAAGGGTAAGAATCGGTTTTGTTGCTAACAACGAAAACCACTGCAATAACTGTGACTCCTTTATTGGATTTGGTTCTGTGATGGCGGACCTGACGTGTGGAAACTATGCTGCAAATGGTGGAGATAACGGGAATCGGAACACTAAGGCCATAGGGTACATTCTGGTGAAGTGAGCGTTGTTCAGAATCCACAAAAGTCAATTACGTAGCAGCAATGGCTAATGAAACCAAGTTAAAACCCTAAGCTAACTATTGTAATAGGCTACAGCAAGCCACTTAAACTTCGGGAACAAGGGTTGTGTAAAGATGAGATTTGACAATAAAGACTTTTGTGCAAGCTGAAAATGATCCAGTTTCTTTGATGATTTTGTTTACTTATCGTTCATCCAGCAACCTCTTTCCCAGGGGGCGGAAAGAGGAGAGACCCTGGGAACGCGGTTGGTTCATTCAGTTATTAGATGTTTCAGTAAGAGGAAGGCCGAGGAGGAGCGGGGTGAGGGGGGGGGGGGTGGCTTGTTTGACGCATGTCTGGGTATAAGGGCGCCTCTAGGGATTTGAAACACGGACCCTGTTTTTATTTTTTAGGACAAAAATAACCTTGTGTAGAACAACGCCATCTATTTTAGAAAAAATAGACAATATCTAGCCCTGAAAAAGAGCTAATGCTGACTGATGACCTGCTAAATAATATTAAATACTCAACGAAAATCTTGCAGCCATACCATGTGTAGGACAGGCCCAGACTCTGAGTAGGACAGACTCGCTTGAAAATATACACCCTGTTCAGGGCAGAGGGGCCAAAAATCATACAGCGGCACGTCCCCGTATATGCCAGATAAAGGATTACACACCCCCTCGAAGGGGGTAGCGGTTGTGGGGGGGGGGGGGGGGGGGGCAAGTATCAATTCTGAGCCCATATCCAATCCTTGGATAAAACAAATGTGATGCAACACTAGAGATATTAGCACTTAATGTTCTCTAGGCACGTATTAAGACAGTTTTTCAGCTAGAATACAAGGTTGCAAAAGAGAAGAATATAATTATTGCGTGCCCCCTATTTAAAATGGAGCAATTACTACAAGGGAGAAAACGATTAACGTCCTTTGGAACATGTATATTATCAGGTTTCTAGAGTAATCTTATAGCGGAGCACCATGCCTATAGAAACCCGTCAATTGCTTTTCTCATGGTAAAAACGGCTAGCGGTATTGCTCGTGGGCGCGCACAACCACGACGATGACGACGACGACGGTGGAGTTGCCCAATAATTAATAATATGCTAATAATAATCATAATAATTCAACATGGCGGCCATACCCCACCTGGCCCAGCTGACCAGCTAGCTTACAGCGTACATCTTTGATACTGGACATCCATCTTCTAACCAATTGACACCTGTCAAAACAAGGTA
Organism: Pachyseris speciosa; assembly: GCA_016490735.1. NCBI lineage: Eukaryota > Metazoa > Cnidaria > Anthozoa > Scleractinia > Pachyseridae > Pachyseris > Pachyseris speciosa. Next base: position 160,845 of record JAEMWC010000219.1, on the reverse strand, counting down.
TCCGCTGACCAGTGTCACGTGACCATATCGTGGGCTCAAGTTAAGACCTCATCGAGGTCAGGTGTTTTTTTTTTAAGTTGACCGCTGACCAGGTACTGGCTTTCGATTTGATCGTAGGCTCAAGCCAGGTGTGGAACACCCAAACCAAATCGAGGCTTAATTTTTCGCGCGCTTTCTGCGGCTCGTAAGGGGCCGACCATTTAACTCTTGATGGGGGTGGGTGATTTTGAAAAAAATTTCCTGGAAGCGCTTGTCGGAAGAAAAATTGCATGCAGCACAAATGTAATACGAAAAATTACAAATGTTCAAGCAAGCAACCGTGGACAATAATCCTGCTGGTATACGTTGGATCAAACTGGTGATCTGATCGGCGTAATAAAATCAACAGAGAGTATAAAAGCAAGGGCCGATACAACGTAGAATGGTTTTAAGTTTTGTGTACTATATTTCAGCTGGCCAAACCAGCCTTCTTCAGGTACAATGAGAATTTACATTGGAAGGGGTGTTTATGTAGTTATATACCGGAAACACGTAAAACTAAAATGATTGACAGTGTAAAATAAAATACTAGAAAAAAGGTCTAAAAAAAGATAAACTTATAAGAAAAAATTAACTAATATGTTTCTTCGCGGATGTTAAGACCTTCAGGATCAATTGTTCTGCCTTTTGAAATTAAAAAAGCTTCCCTGGCCTTACGGATTGAGTCTCTGTTAGAAAATATTTTCTCAATGGGGATTAATTGCATGTCATTAGCAGTGTGGTTAGGAGAGGAGAGGAAATGTTCCGCGACTGTGGTAGGTTTAGATTTGGTGTTAGGGTTATCTATGGTACGGCGGTGTTCATTAAATCGGTCTTTTAAGCGTCGTTTAGTCTCGCCTATGTATTGTAAATTACAGCGGTTGCATTGAATCATGTAAATGAGGTTTTTAGTGTCACAGGTCAGGTTAGATTTAATATGGCGCGTTTCACCTGTAGAAGAGAAAGTATAGCTTGTGAGTAACTTTCTTCTAATTCTACTAATTCACACCTACAACTCCCTTCCGGTTGTTTCCGTTGCGGCAAAAATTGCGCTACTTGTCCCTACATTTCAGATGGACTCACAAGCTATACTTTCTCTTCTACAGGTGAAACGCGCCATATTAAATCTAACCTGACCTGTGACACTAAAAACCTCATTTACATGATTCAATGCAACCGCTGTAATCTACAATACATAGGCGAGACTAAACGACGCTTAAAAGACCGATTTAATGAACACCGCCGTACCATAGATAACCCTAACACCAAATCTAAACCTACCACAGTCGCGGAACATTTCCTCTCCTCTCCTAACCACACTGCTAATGACATGCAATTAATCCCCATTGAGAAAATATTTTCTAACAGAGACTCAATCCGTAAGGCCAGGGAAGCTTTTTTAATTTCAAAAGGCAGAACAATTGATCCTGAAGGTCTTAACATCCGCGAAGAAACATATTAGTTAATTTTTTCTTATAAGTTTATCTTTTTTTAGACCTTTTTTCTAGTATTTTATTTTACACTGTCAATCATTTTAGTTTTACGTGTTTCCGGTATATAACTACATAAACACCCCTTCCAATGTAAATTCTCATTGTACCTGAAGAAGGCTGGTTTGGCCAGCCGAAATATAGTACACAAAACTTAAAACCATTCTACGTTGTATCGGCCCTTGCTTTTATACTCTCTGAAAAATTACAGCACGAAGGGAGAAAAATATCCTGCCCACCACGTTGCTAGAAAAAAAATTCTTGCTGACCAGAAATCCCCCCCCCCCTCCCCCTCAACAAGGACCTAGGAACCAATACAAATTTCAATTTAAAATAATTGGACGGTAAAATGCGCGATAAAAACCCGGTATCTTTGATTTGAACGGTCGCACTTGCACGGGATTTCAGAGAAAAGGTCACTGAAAGTTGAAAATAACCTTGTAAAGCGTAGAATACCGCTAAAGCAGTACAACAGGATGGAACTATTGTAGTTCAGATAAGCACGGTATAAAGCACCTCCTGAAAAGCACGGCTGAAAAGTACAACTCACCAGCCTTGATTCAAATGTTTGACATAAACCTGGAATTCCCAAACGTTCCTGCGACTCCCTGTAGCTCGCTCCACGACTGCCCCGACCGACCAATGCGCATCTTTCTACCATTTATCAAATGACGCCAGAGATGCGAGTGGGACGACTCCCTTGCAGCCAGTTAGAACTGCCGTTCTGTCACTTAGGTACATTTCACTGACCCCCAGTCCATGGACTACCATGACGGACTACCGAAATGGAATACCTAAATTGACTGCCAAATGGACTACCAAAATGGACTACCCTGAATTATCTACCTCGAAAAAAAAATTAAAAAAAACGTGGTTGTTTTGATCGATTGATTGCGACTCTGGTCAGCTGTTCTGCAGGCGCATTCATTCGTCGCGCGTGATCACTGACATGCTGGATGGTGAGTAATAATCATTTGCCATAAATAGGGTAGGGAAAATCGCAGATTTTGGTCTTAAAGTGCCCCTAGCCCGGAATATCTTTTTGCTAAAATAAATCTTTGCACCTGTTTGAAATGTGTTGCGCCTTTTTTCGCCTCATTTTTAAACCAAATATTGACTTTTTATAGGCTGTAAAAGTTACAACATCAAGCCGTCATCAGTCACACGACTGAGCTAGAAAGGGGTATAGGTCTTTTTCCCACTTGACGTCACAAACTGATTTGCATTACAGTAAGTCTACAAGACAGTTTGTGACGTCAGCTGGGAACAGACCCATGCCCCTGCTGACTTAGTCACTTAGTTTATCGTAAGTTTTGAAACCCATAAAAAAAAAGTCCAAAGCTGGAAATAAAGTGTAAAATATTTTTGGAATAGGCACAAAGTATACGATTAGCAGGAAAAATAACTTGGGGTTAGGTTCACTTTAAATAAGATAAGGGTTTAGGGAAGCGGACTGTACACTCCCACCCGATTCTCCTGGGCCTGATCATGTGCTCTATTTTTGAGTTGTTTCTTCTTTTGTAACTTACCATCTTGAGCATCAACACAGCCGGCAAGGAATCGTCTACAAGATTATAAATTCAAATTTTTACTCACCATCCAGCGCTTTAGCCAGCACGTGCGACGAATGAATGCGCCTGCAGAAGAGAACACCAGCAGCATTTAAAAAATAACAAGATGGCGGAGATCGCTCTCAATCGATCAAACAACCAAACTTAAGTAATTTTTTTTTGAAGTTAGGTAATTCAAAGTAGTCCATTTAGGTAGTCCATTTCGGTAGTCCATCGTGGTAGTCCTTGGACTGGGGGTCAGCGAAATATACCTACCCGGAAGTAACCGTTACTTCCAGCGTATCGAGTTACGTTCTGTGTAAACTCTTTTCTTGGTAAAGCTGCAATCTTGTGATGTTCTCAGGTTTTACAGGGTTTTAGCAGCTAATTATGTGTCGAAAATCTCCCTTGCTGCGGTAAAAGGTAAGAAAATGTAGCGTAAAGACATTAATTTTCGAATAATTTGCCGTCCAAAAATTCAAATTCTGTGGGACATTTACAGAGTATCCACTGGAAAACATCGTGTTCTCCCCAGTTAAACTTGGCTCTTGTAGATTTTACCTAGCGGAAACAGTTTCCGGTGTGCTTTTTCAAATGTGAGAAATTTGTGTTCTTTATGTTGTTGTAGGTTAATGTACCTTTTGCATTGTCTCTCTGAATACTAGAAATCTGTAACCGCGTGGAGTGAGATTAGCTAAAACTAATGATTATTCTTCAGCTTCAAGAATCGAATCTGCTTTGTGAGAGCACGAGATCGAAGAGATCCCGGAATAGCTTTCTTTCGTATCCAGTTTGTGAAGTGTTGTATTCAAATTTATTGGCTTAGCAAATATTGTTGTTCTGTAAGATTAGATTAGAATCGTTTTTATATTGAAGAAAATTGACAACAAGATAGCGTGCACTGCAGGATATTTTTGAGCCTAATCCGTCCGCTGCTACAACAGCACACATTCTTAAATTTTCTTTGTTTTTAGTTCCCTACACAGAATCTTTCGCATATGATTTCCGCTCATATAGTGGTTTTTGGTTATATAGAATACTTCATCGGGACTTTCAGTTAATTTTCACTTATAGATAATCTTTGATAACAGTTTCTTTGCTAGCAGTTTAATGCGTGACAAAAGAGAAATACGTTAGTACATCATTTCAGACATACGTGACGCCTTAGCATATCTATTTTCATTTGATCTCAAGATACCAGTGGCTTTTTGTAACCCTCCAGGGAGGGGGGTACTCCCTTATATGAGCTATATAGGTATGTGCGGCCCCAAAGGGTATAGTTTTTTAGCCGTTTTGGTCTGAAATAGGGTATCAATTTTGACCATTTTGGTCTGAAATAGGGTATGGTTTGTGCGATCTCGTCTTGAATTCGGTATGTTTTTTAGAAGAAGCTACTTCTTCATCTTTAGCCGATAAGACCATCAACAAAAGCCCTTCTTGTGTGTACATGAAATAGGTCTGAAATAAGGTATCAAATTTTTGGTCAGGTCTGAAATAGGGTAGGGAAAATCGCAGATGTTGGTCTGAAATAGGGTAAGGGTTTCAGGAAGCGGGATGCACACCCCACCCAATTTTTCCAAGAGTACCCCTCCCTCGCCCACCAGTTGTAACCTATGAATTCCAATTTTCCTTTTCAGTATTTGCAAAGAGTGGTAGACTTCATTAATCATGATAGCCAAGGTTTTGATTGGTGCAGTAGCCATACTGTCGTTAAAGGTTGTCACCAGGACTGTAGGTGAGGGTTGTGATGCAAAATGTGATGTAGAGTTTGTCATTATGTGTGCATAACTTGCTTAGTTAATCGCCCTTGAGCAACTAATAGTCAGCTTTTATTTCAAGTAACTGCAGTAAATACACGTACAATCATCCACTGATAGGAATGGGTTTCAGAATGAATATATTAAAATCATATATAAAAATAAAGCCTGAAATAAATTCAGGCTTGTATGGGATTCAAACCCACAACCTCTGCAATACTGGTGCAGTGCTCTACCAACTGAGCTAACAAGCCAACTGGGAGCTTGTCATTTGGTTGGTTCATAATATACTCTTGACAGTAATGAGCTTATGAGTTTAAGGATGGAGTTGGGGGGTGGGGGGGGGGGGTTTAGGGTGCAATCAAATATGATTGGTTTTATTGTCTGAGCTTTTGATAAGGTGACCTGGCCAGAACAAAGAGATTTCAGAGCTACTGTTTTCAAAAAATAATTACTGGAGCATAGGGTCTTGCTACTATTTTTGACTAGCTGGCTAATCATTATGTAGTGCTTCTCCACATCTTGACAGTTCTGACCAAGCATGGATGAGGATTATGGGAACAAAATAGTAAATAGTGAAATAGACTTTCAAAGTCCTTCGTCCTATTTAATATTACACGGGACAAAGGACTTCTCATAATTGATTGGCGCCAATTTTAGCAACCCAAAAATGGGTCGCTGCACTTAGACCTATCAGAGTAGAACTTTGGGACCCTCGGGGATAAAGTTGTCAATCATAAGTAATTTTGAGGAACAAAATGTGACTTGCGGTTGAAATTCCAACATGGGGCCGACTGCAAAAGCGATAACTGATGCTCTTCTTCCAAATGCAAGTCACGCCAATCCCCATTTTTGGTGCAAAACACAAATGGAAATCCTTCAAGCTAAACAAGTTGACCTCTCTTGACTTTGTTGCTCGCTCCGCCGCTTCACAGCCTAAAAACCTCACTCCTCTCAGCTTTTCTGCTGTGATCAGACTCAAAATGTCAACTTGTGGCAAGTCTAATGGTCAAAAGGATGATTGATTATGTGGACCAAGTTGCAGTCAGTGCAAATCTCCAGCCTGCTACCTCCATAAAAAAAAGAACATAGAATAAAATTAAAACAATAGTAAATGGTTGTGAGCATTACTGAGAAAGCCTAATTGTTTGAACCTTTTGCAGCCATAAGGCAACAGTCAGCTGTTTAACTCTCTTTAGAACCCACCCACCCGCCCCTCCCCCCAATGGGAAGATCAGCAAGTACAAGTTTTTGAATATCAGTGGTGTGTTTGTATCCATGGTAGCTGCCTCTTGTGACGCCAAATGCACAACTGGTCCAGGAACATGCCTGAGTAGTGGGCGGTGTCTTTGTTTTTGGGGATGGACTGGACCAAATGCGAAGTACATCACGTCTGGGTCATTCAAGAACAGGATTCTGGTGAGGGTAGTGTTGCCATAGTTATTTAATTATTGATTTCCCAGCTTAAGTGGCTGTAGCTTTAAATTTACTCTGACTTAAAATTTCTTTTATGTCATTACATTGTTAATTAAATACTCAGTATATGGTAAAAAAAGAAAAAGCAGGAAATAAAGATCCATGTAGTAAAAAGCAGGAATAAATTGTTAACCCATGTGGTCCAACACTGCATGGATCATAAACCAGGGTCCTAAAAAATGTAATTGGTAAGATCCTGATGGGCAGTGATGTTAACATCAGTCTTATATCAGCTTCACTGACTTCCAATTAAGTACTGCACTGAATTTAAAAGTCTGCTCTTTACCTTTAAAGCTATTCACGGCATGGCACCTGATTACATCAGTCTGCAAATTGATCAGTTGAAAAGCATCAACTAGATATTTACTCAGATCTAGCCAAAGAATTATGCTTGAGATTCCTAGTGGCAAGATACTCTCGACACTTGGAGGAAGAGCTTTTTGTTATGCAGCCCTGAAGCTTTGGAACAATCTGCCCTGTAAAATATCTAGCCTTGACTCTCTCTCAAGTTTTAAGTGCCACCTCAAAACATATCTTTTTAAACAAACTTTTCATTTGTAAATCTTATACATTTTAATTCATCAAATATTTATTGTTTACTTTGTAATTATTATTATTATTTATTCATTAATTTATTTTCAATCTTAACTGCTTGTAAATTTCATTTATTTTTAATCATTTTATCAAATTGTAAAGTGCATTTGATCATGTTTGGCATGAAAAATGCACTATTTAAGTTTCAGTTATTATTTAATATTTATTATAATATATTATTATTGCCTATGAAGTAAAAAATTTATCATTCTAATATGATAGCTTATCATTTTCTGATTTTTAACATATAGGTTTGAAGCTGTTGAATTTTTTTTGCTCTTTTGACACAAGTTTAACAACTAATTTACTCTGAGGTAACCTTGCATTGTTTCTTCTCAGGCCGACTACTGCCTGACAGCTTGTCATTACACTCAGAACTATTTAAATGGGAATTGTGCCAGCATCCCCACACCCAGCCCCGTGACCATCCCCCAGGTGTGCAGTGTGCCTGTCAACAAAACTGTTCCACCCCTCCCCTGTGATTCACAGTGTGGCACAGGTAACATGACACATATTTAATAATGCATTGAATGCAGATGGCAATCTTAAGTCACTTTTTCCTGCACCACGTTTCACACACAAATAATGGATATATTTCAAGTTAACTAAATGGGTATGGGGAAATATTGGGTGCAGGTGTGGTTAGTTAGCCTGATTTTCATGCTTGGTCTGCCTAGCACTGCTGAAAGAAGGCTGCAAGAATCTGAAGAAACTGCGAGTGGTTGTAAGGATGGTTTTCAGTCACTTGACAGTCTTGCTTCAATCCTTTCAGTTTTCTGACTTTGATGATACTCCGAGCCAAGTTACTGTTGTTTTTTTCTTAAGGCTTACATGAACTTTTTTGTTACTAAGAGAAACTTAGCAGATCTCAAGTCTCACTTAGGAGTTTATTGTAAAGACTACCATTGTGACTAAAAGGGAACTCCTCCCACATAGGGATAGCAGCTAACACAAACCACAATGCAGAACTGAAATTAAGGGCTTGGGAGGGACTGGGGATTTTTCCCATAAAATCTGAGTTACCGGTAGATCCTTGGCTACTTTGATAGAAAAACAACAACAACAACAACGGCATATTACCATACCACAATAGCTGGATTCCCGGCTAACTTATTGAAAATCTGCGCCAACTTAAAAATAGGTACTTAAAGGGTGATACATGTGTGGGATACAGTGTCCACAATGCATCGCAAACTTCCAAACTAATTAGCATTAATGGCCTTACAACCCAATTATGACGTGTGGATACGACAGGTATCCCATACAAAAGATTGTGACTGCCCTGACTATACTGAGTTGGTACATCAAGGAATTTTTCACTTTGCTTAAAGGCTTTGAACAGGAGGAGTTAACTTACTCAGTTCTATCACTTGTTTGTTTGTTTTCTCTATTCACTCTTAAGACCACTATTGCAAATGACTAACAGTTAATAAATAGAAATAATTTCTTGTATCATTTAGGGAATTATCATGGTCTTGGAAGGTGTCTGTCCAATGGGCGTTGTCTCTGCTGGTGGGGCTGGACAGGCTCAAATGCTTGTTATGTCAAAGGAGGAACTTACAACAACAGAATCCTTGTAAGTAACAGCCTTTGGCTTTGGGGTGTACCTGTTGAAACAAAAATTTCCTATAGAAGACACGCTTCAATTTCCTTAACACTACAACACCTTTTTGACGTATGATCAAAGTTTGTTTTCTCATTGGTCTCCAAGCAACATCTCTTACCATAGCGATAGTAACACAAGGCTGCTCATTTTGAAAAGGCCAACTATCTGGAAATCCAGTCAGACACTTCATGATGAAACTTTAAGAGTGTAAACTTAAATCAAGTCTCACAGCTTGTGGGCCAAAGAAACTGATGCAAGCCTCCATGACTGGGGGATGCCAGATAATCAGGGAAATTACTAACAGCAGAAAGAGTGTTGTTATGTTGGACATCAGTTTGGAAATACATTTATCTTCAATAATGGGGGACATTGAGGCCAAAAATACCTGGTAAGGTAATGGTAATGGTAATGTACTATTTACAGGGCTGTCACTAATTTTTGAACTAGGAGGTGATGTGCAAAATGTTAAGCTGGGGAATCAAATAAGTAAAGTTTTTTCGAAGATTACGGGCTCATGCCTTATTTGTGGTCTTTGAAAAAATTTACAAGTGTTTGTTTATTCCAAATTGCACAAGAAAAATCATGTGATTACTTATTAATAATATTGTTATACACGAAAAAAAATGCGAGATAGCTTATCATAATTTTTTTATTATTATTATTATTATTTTTATTGAGGGGAACTTTTAATGTAACAGCCATGTAACAGAAACAAATTACATGTACAAACCAATTACAAGAGCACGTTACACGAAAAAAAAAATTGAAGAGTGGAGCAATTTAGTAACATACTTGTAGAATTTTTAGATAATACAAAATTGTCGCATATTTTCCAATAGATTTTCCGTCAGGGGAATAGGAAAAAAAAGACAAATGAAAGGCAGAGTCAACAAAAGGAGCCCATTTTGAGGTGTCTCCCGCTTCTGTCTCTAGTGTTAGTCTAGATTTGACAAGACGTAAAAAGAAGGCAAAATTTGATGACGTTTTGTCCAATTTGGCTTGCCATATATGATAACGCGCCAACAGGAAACAATAGTTTAATTGAAGCGCATATTTTGCACGAGATTCCGTCCTCAGGCCCAGTGCTGTAATATTCAATAGAATGTATTCGCCAATTAATGGGAGGATGTCGTGAAGCCAGTCGGTCACTCTTTTCCAAAAGGTGGAAGTAACATGACATGACCAAAATAGGTGGATTAATGTCTCCGCGGAATCATGGCAAAACGTACATTCCTTGTTTTCTTTTCTTCCTATTTTAAATAAAAAGTCATTGGTTGGTATACGCCTATGCAAAAGTTTAAACTGGAACTCGATCAGTTTAGTGCTTTTGGTGCATCTTGGTGTCAGGAGGTAAGCAAGTTCCCAGTTAAAATTGTTACCTTCATCAAAATAGTTACAGTCCTGAAGCCATTTATTTTGGCTATAGCTTGGGATTCTACCTTTGGCATTGACTAGCTGTTTGTAAATTAACAGACCTGGCTTTTTGCCTTTCATAATCTTATCACAAAAAGTTTGCGAGTTGTGTTCCCTAAGCTCGGCAGCTCCGGAGACCGTTTTACGAAGGGATTTTATAGCTGACAAGAGACCGTAAAAACCAAGAGGGCGTAATTTTAGGTCATGTTTTGCGAAAAAAGCATTCAGAGTCAGAAATCCATTGTTTCCTGTTGTTTGAAGGTGTTTTACTTTAGTTATCCCATTTTCAAACCAATCCTTAAAGAAAACTGGCTTTTTTTCTATTCTCAGTAGTGAATTGAACCATAATGCCTGTTCTCCTAAATTGATTTCAGAAGATATGTGGCGCTCAAAGTTTATTTCGGCCCAATATTCTAATATTTCCTTAAGGAAAGGGTCGGTGACCCTGATCATTTCCTTTGTATCCCTAACATTTAGGTTACAGTGGACAAAACTTTCGCCTCCATAGTTCTTAAGTTCCACATCAAACAGGAGTTTCCATTTCCCGTTGTTAGTTGTGTCCAAGTACTTTTTTTACCCACGTTGTTTTGAGAGATTTGTTGAAAGAAAAGAGATCAATCATTTTTAGACCGCCATTTCGGGGTTCGTTAATCATGACTTTCCTCTTTATTTTGTCGCCTTTTCCATTCCATAAGAGCTGATAAAACATGTCGTTTATTTCTTTTAGAGCCCAATGGTTTGAGCGCAACGAGGCAAGTAGGTAAACGATCAGTGATGCGGCTAGCGATTTTAGCACGGTAATTTTCCCTAGCAGTGTGAGCCTCCGGTATTTCCAGCAGCTTAATAATTTTCTAATTTTTTTTCAATTTTTTTCTTTATGGTTCAAGGTTATCACCAGATCTGGATCAGTTGAAAGCCATAAGCCTAGCGTTTTGACCTTGCATCTTGGCCATTTGAAGTTCTTTCCTGGCACGAGGATTTTCTCATGACCAGTCTTAGAGCCAATCCAAAGAGCTTCCGTTTTGCTATCATTGAGCCTGAGGCGGGATATCTTACCGAAATCATCTAATAATTGCAGGGCTGAAACAAGTTAAGGGAGTCCTTAGACCCGTTTAAGATAAGAGTAGTATCATCAGCATATTGACTTATCATAATTTCCTTGTTGTCTAGAGAGAAACCCTTTATACTCCTATTGTTTCGGATTGACTTGGCCAGTATCTCCGCTGCCAGAATAAATAAATATGGTGAAAGGGGGCAGCCTTGCCTAACACCTCTTTGAGGCTGGAAAAATTTGCTTGACCAGCCATTGTTGAGAATACAGCTTTCAATTCTGCAATAAAAAGTCATTACCCAATTAATAGTTGATCGACCAAAGCCAAAGAAGCGTAGAGTATGAAAAATGAAAGGCCATTCAAGTGAATCGAAAGCTTATTCAAAATCTATGAAGAGTAGTAGACCTGGGATATTATGCTGTGCAGCATATTGTATGATGCCATCAATAAGTCGTATATTTTCGCCGATGAACCGTCCTTTAATAAAACCTGTCTGATCGTTGTTTATAAGCCTTGGAAGCACGGACTTAATACGATTTACAATAGCTTTTGCTGCGATTTTATAATCCGTGTTGAGGAGGGTTATAGGACGCCAATTTTTTTACATAAAAAGGCTCTGTGTCTTTTTTTGGAATAAGTTTAATGATTCCACGTCTTTGGGTGATAGATAAGCAACCCGACTCGTACGCAAAGTTAAGAGCAGAAAGAAGGTAGGTTGAGATATCATTCCAAAACAATTTGTAAAATTCAGCTGGAAGGCCGTCTGTGCCGGGCGTTTTACCTAAATCCATAGACTTTAAGGCTTCTGCGCATTCTGTTTCGGTTAAGATACCGTCGCACGCTTGTTGATCCTCAGGGCTTAGAAAAGTTTGATTTGTTTGCGCGTTTTCTATTTTCGAGGCATAGAGGTCTTCATAGAAAGATTCGCATTCAGCTAAAATCTCCTTGTCAGATGTGACAAGGGTATTGTCTTTGAGTTTTAATTGGCTTATTGTGCCTTGTTTATAATGTCGCTTTTCAAGACTAAGGAAGTATTTAGTGTTCTTTTCACCTTCATTATACCACTTTAATTGACTTTGACCGAAGAATAGCTCGTTTGGTTCAGTATTCAAAAATTTTTTCGAGTACCTCTTTGAAGACCTTAATTCTCTCAGTTGCAATTTGGTACGAGGAGTCACAGCAGACTGCGCTATCTAGCTGTTTCTCTAAAGCTGCGATTTCTTTTTCCAACTCGTCTTCTTTCTTTATTTGCGCTCTTTTTAAGGACGCTGAGTAAGAGATTGATTCTTGACGCACTTTCAATTTTATCATGTCCCATAGTAGCAAGGGGTTGACGAGGTTGTCCTCTTTGTATTCGCTAGCCGTCTTTTGTATCGTTGCCTTTATTTTTTCAGTAAAAATAGTATCGGCAAGGAGGGATGTGTTTAACTTCCAGAAACCGTTTCCCCTTGGGTTAGAGTGTAAGGAAACCTGGAATGATATCTGTTTGAGTACAGTTACACAACGAATAATTTTAATTTAAACATTATTAAATTTCTCCTAGACCCTAATGGTCGCTTTATCATTTGCGATATCGAAGCAGACGGCAAATTATTGACCTTGGCTAGTATCTACGCTCCTAATAAGGATGATCCCGATTTCTTTAGCGTCTTCTTCGATCACCTTTCTGCGTTCAAATGCGATGAAGTTATTATGGGCGGTGACTTCAATTTAGTATTAGATATTGAAAAAGACAAAAAGAACGGAATTCCCAGAACTGACCATAACGCTTTGAGAGTGATACAAGATGCGGCGGAAGATCTGGAGTTATGCGATGTTTGGAGAATCTTTAATCCAGTAAACAAGAGGTTTACCTGGCGACAGAGACAGCCAGATGTTCAATGCAGACTCGGTTTTTTCCTAGTAAGTCAGCTTATCATAATTTTGCAGAAGCAACACAGGTGAATCACATGCAAAAATATTTCATCATGCATTTAGTCAAAACAAATGTCAGTGTTTTTAAAGCTGCAAAAACTGGCTGAACAGTTATAGGCCATAGCTTTAAGGCTGCTTTGTTTTTCAAGTGTCTATCGGAGGCGCTGTAATCATTACCTTCAGTATTTCTTGTTCATAATCTTTGCCTTGTTTGTTTTTGTCATCTTGGTGTAAAATAGCTTGAGCAAAGTGTTAAGTTGAATGGGCTCATAGTTTTCGATTTCGTTGGTAATTCCCTTCTCTTGACATCACTTTCTCCAAACAGACAGCTAAAAAGCAGTACTTTCTGCACTGGTCTAGTTTTTAAAGCTGTTCTTCAGCTCTATTGTTGTTGCAGTTGCAAAAGAAAACCTGCCCTAAATGGCAGCCATTGTTTTTACTTGCAGCTCATCAATGTACCTGAACTTTGAGCATTTGATTGGCTCAATTTCAGTGCCCTTGTTTATCAACCAATCAGAATCCAAAGTTTTTTCTCTCATTTGCACTGTATTTCCTTTTTTCTGCACTTGCACTGCATTACCTTTTTTCTGCATTGTGTTTCCTGAAAACTGCATTTCTTTTAGCCAATAAGAATCGAGAAATTTGTTCATGTATATTATTAATCAAGTAACTAACGAGTGCCTCCATAATGTGAATGTCGAATTAAGACAGACACTAGGGGTGGTCACAGCCGGAGTTTTGTTACATCCCTAGTGGTTCTTTTGGGATAAAGGATATCCCCACCCATCACTCAGTAAGGCCTTAGTGTTGCAGTTGTCTTAGCTACGTCATACCTTCTATAAGAAGACACCGTTGTGACAACCATAGGTGTCCAGTGACAGGAGGTATCTGCTTGCAGAATGTTATAAATATAGGGTTTTAGTGAAAACAGGGCTCCCACTACTCCTTGAAGTCCTAGTTGAAAAGCCCTGGAATTCAATGGCCAGCTCGCCCTCGATAGCAGGGCCTGTTTTCTCCTTCAGGTTTAGGTCTTGAAGTATTGCCTTCAGCAAAGCCTTATTTCTGCCCTGCTGGGCCTCAGCCGGCGCCCTGTCCTGACTCTCAGATTCTCCACGATTGGGTTTGTCATCACTGTTGGTTTCTAAGATGTGATCATCTCCACTAAGCAGCCTTGTAATGCTACCAATCAATTGCTGCATCTGGTCTAGCAGCAGCAAGAACTTGTCCTCTGTCAATCGGTCTGGCCTTAGCGCTTGTTTCCGAGGTTCCATTCTTGGAGTGACCCATAATAGAATTCCCAACTGCGTTGAGGTCTAAAGTGTAAACTTGTGTCAACTACGTACGTTAACGCACAAAACTGGAGACTTGGAGAACTGACTTAACGTCAGTTGCTCCAGAAGGAAGTTTCAGTGTTAGTTAGAGTACAGCTCAAAGGTATTTGACCAACGCACACGCAAAACACACGCACGTTTTTTGCGTTAACGCATTTGCGTTAACGCGTTTGAAAGCGCGTTATTGAAGCGCGCTTTCTCTTTTGTTATTCAGTGCTTGAGTTTCCTTTGTCCAACATTGTTTCCACAAACAAAAGAAATAAGCCAAACTCTAAGCAAACTGCGGCCAGAAATAGGACTGGAAATGCTACAATTGTATTTCTCTTCATGTTTATTCGACGACAACATTCGCTTAATTCGTGCCAGTTCCAAAACTCTGACGTTAACAGATGTATCCCTTGTTAAGCCAGACTTTTCAAACCTCGAAACATAATGGCGTTTTCAACGCTCAAACATTGAATGAGCTTCCACTGATGACTTTGGCTAAGAGTTATTTTTGTATAAAAATCCATTTTTAATCGTCCCGAACTGAAGCGAAGAAAACCACTCCAACTCGCTTCCGTGGAATTGTTTTGAAAGTTATTTCCCTGCCAACAGGCGGCGGCGGCGATGAGAAGGTTACTTCATCAAAACAGTTGTACCCATTACCCACAAAATATCAGCAGTAAAAAAGAACTAGCAAAGAAATACAATCTTTTTAACCGACAGAGCAAATTTGCGCGTGCATCTGCTACTGCGGAATGTTCGAAAAGTTCTCGCGCATATGCAAATTTACAGAAATTCTGCACGTGCAATTTGATTGATGGCCAGCGCTACACGGTTTCTTATTTTCGCCGAATTTACAGTTGCACGTCTTATTGGCGGAATGAAGTTATTTTCGCTTTCTCCGATAAGTCTGTTTCCAGGCTGTCAATGCATATAGAATCATCGTCACTGGATTCTTCGTCGCTCTCTGGCTCATCGTCCCACGGGGAATTCTTCGATCTCTTCATTGTCAACATTGTCTCGCGCTTCAAAGTATAACTCGGCAACTTCATCAAAACTTTGGACATCTTCCGACATGACATGCAAATACGAAACTTCCGTTCTTGAACTCTCCATGATAATAAGACGATAAACGTATACTGGCTAGCGATGGTTTGATAATATTTTTGTTTTTTTTGTGTGTGTTTTTATGAGTCAATGAGTGGCAAAAATATCACGACCGCGGATAAAGCAACGGCAATCTTGCACGCTGGACGGTGAAGTAAGAAAATATGAAAGGTCATAATAATTCCTCCATTTCAAGTACATCACTTAGATTTTATTCAAAAGGTGATCAATCTGTTAAGTTTTCTTTCTAATAAAGTCTCTGTTTTCGTCGCCGTCTGATGGGACGCTTATAGTGATTTCCTTGCAAAGTCGATTTTCTTCTTTCTTTGTGAGAATTTATATTCGTTACGTTAAACTTAATAAAAATACGGTATTTGCACAACATATAGAAATATTTCTAAAACAACAAATACCTTACTTTAAGCAAAAACTATAATCAGTATGAAATACTCGAGTTTTGCCACGTATCAATTAATAACACACCACGCGCTTTTCATTTATCACTTCAAATCTATGCAAATTTGCGCTGAAAATTTGGCGGCCTTGTTTACATTTGGTGCGGCCATTTCGACTCTTTATGAAATGTACTTGAAATCCTTGAAAACATAGTAGCCGTATGCAAAAAGGGCCTACTTCATAAACTATAAAAGAATCGATGGCATCACAATTATGAACAGCGACGTTCATTTACGCAAGCCGCCGGGCAATTTTTTATAGTCGCTTTCTCACCGGTTTAATACTTCGGTAGTTTGTTTTGTAAATGCAGTCGCTTGATGAAAATATCATGGTTTACTTGGAAATCGGATAAATTCTTCGATTTTCCTGATTTAGACTGAACTGTATTTCTTTATTGGAGCTTTGAAAAATGACAAAAGTTGCCGTGTTATCGAACAATGAACAAGAACAATACGCCAGCTCATAAATACTAATGAGTTGTGCTTCAAGCGCGCTTTTGAAGCGCGTTAGATAAACGGACTCGCGTTAACGCATTTCTAACTAACTCGTTTGAAGCGCGTTAACGTGGACGCCTACCTTTGTAGCTGTACAAAGTACCACGCCTGATCATGCAAAGCGAAAACCATGCAATGATTTACGCAAGCGCCACGCTATCTCATGGGATCTCCCACCTTCTGGTCATGTGATAGAATTTTAGATTTCAAGGGCACTTGAAAAGCCCTTGAAAAGAGGAATTTTTGGTGTTTGAATACTCCTTTAATTTAATGTACACAAGCCAGTATGGACTATGTGGGAAGTTTGCTGGGACTATACTTGCTACAGCTTGTTACGTATGGGAGGTGTCTGCAAGCAGAGGTTCGGCTTTAGTTTCTCCAGAACCAAAGCCTGATGCTCTGAAGAAATCCACAGGAAACAGGAAAAATCTTGAATGCTTTTGTTTTTCTTTTCCTTGGGATTGCTTTCATTGGTGCATTTGACCTACAACAGTTTAATAACTGCACTATTTTTCCCGGGATTTCGTCACAGCTTCCTTAGAAAAGAAAACATGCTTTCCAACCAAAAATGAACATGCTCTCAGCACTTCAATTGGCCAAGAAGAAGGATCGAAGATGGTGTCTTTGTAGAACTAATAATTGGAATTCCCATGTTACATCATTTCAATTATTTATATTATTGTGCCATTGGCTGCAATGGTTGTGATTACTAATTTAAAGGGGCAGTGTCACACTATTTGGCAACTTTATAAAAAGCCAGAAGATGTCTTCGCATCAACTGAATTCCAAATGGTATAGTTTTGTTATTAAAGACTATTTGAAGTTACTGAAACTGTTTCCTACGGATGGCGGGAGAGGATGGAAATAGATTGAAACCAATTTTTTCAAGTTTTGACGCTACATTTTCAAAAAATCCTCAAGAAATTGATCATGGTTAGCCTTCTCTCATAAAATTTATTTGATATCTTCGTTGTAGCTTTACAGATGAATTTTGTTTCTGAGTAAAGCCTCAAAGTAATGATTTTAGCACAGAATTGACCTAAAACAGCAAAATCCTCGTGACACTGCCCCTTTAAGTAGTCATTCTAACTGGCATACTCTTTCTCTCCAAGGCTGATAGTTGTACCAAAGCTTGCCACTACACTCATGATTACAGGAACCCTAACTGCAGCTTAAGTACACCAACCTACAAGCCCACCACACAGCCACCAAGTACAGGAAACCCAATCACTGGAAAACCAAGCACAGGACAGCGAACCACAAAGCAACCAAGCACTGCAACCACATCACACCCTAACCCACCAACAAAAAAACAAAAGACAACCACTATGACCTTGCCAAAAACTACTAGTGTAACTACAAAACAAACAACCACAAATATACCAGCAACAACATCAAAGTCTTCATCCACAGGCCCACCAACCACAATGAACCCTAATCAGCCATCAAAAAAACAACCAATATCTGTCACCTCAGCAACAACTGTTTCTAGAACAACAAAGAAAACAACCATGAATATATCACCTACAAGATTAAACTCATCCTCCACAGGCCAACCAACCACAACCAACTCTAACCAGCCATCAACAAAACAACCAATAACTGTCACCTCAGCAAGAACTTCTTCTGGAACAACAAAGAAAACAATCATGAATATACCAGCTACAACATCAACGTCATCGTCCACCGACAAACCAACCAAAACGAACCCTAATAAGCCATCAACAAAACAACCAATGACTGTAACCCCAGCAACAACTACTTCTGGAACGACAAAGAAAACAACCATGAATATATCAGCTACAACATCAAAGTCATCGTCTACAGGCCAACAAACCACAACCAACCCTAACCAGCCATCAACAAAACAACCAATAACTGTAAGCTCAGCAACAACTACTTCTAGAACGACAAAACAAACAACCATGAATATACCAGCTACAACATCAAACTCATCATCCACAGGCCAACCAACCACAACCAACCCTAGTCAGCCATCAAGAAAACAACCAATAACTGTAACCTCACCAAGAACTTCTTCTGGAACGACAAAGAAAAAAACCATAAATATACCAGCTACAACATCAAAGTCATCATTTACAGGCCAACCAACCACAACCAACCTTAGTCAGCCATCAAGAAAACAACCAATAACTGTAACCTCAGTAACAACTACTTCTGGAACGATGAAGAAAACAACCATGAATATACCAGCTACAACATCAAAGTCATCATTTACAGGCCAACCAACCACAACAAACCCTAATCAAACATCAACAAAAGAACCAATAACTGTAACCTCAGCAACAACTACTACAGGAACGAAACAGAAAACAACCATGAATATACCAGCTACAACATCAAACTCATCATCTACAGGCCAACCAACCACATCCAACCCTAACCAGCCATCAAGAAAACAACCAATAACTGTAACCTCAGTAACAACTACTTCTGGAACGATGAAGAAAACAACCATGAATATACCAGCTACAACATCAAAGTCATCATTTACAGGCCAACCAACCACAACGAGCCCTATTCCGTCATCAAGAAAAAAACCAATAACTGTAACCTCAGCAAGAACTACTTCTGGAGCGATAAAGAAAACAACCATGAATATACCAGCAACAACATCAAAGTCATCATTCACAGGCCAACCAACTACAACGAACCCTAATCAGCCATCAACAAAACAACCAATAACTGTGACCTCAGCAACAACTACTTCTGGAACGACAAAGAAAACAACCATGAATTTACCAGCAACAACATCAAAATCATCAATCACAGGCCAACCAACCACAACGAACCCAAGTCAGCCATCAACAAAACAATCAATATCTGTAACGTCAGCAACAACAGTTTCTGGAACGACAAAGAAAACAACCATGAATATACCAGCTACAACATCAAAGTCATCTTCCACAGGCCAACCAACCACAATAAACTCTAATAAGCCATCAAGAAAACAACCAATATCTGTAACCTCAGCAACAGCTGTTTCTGGAACGACAAAGAAAACAACCATTAATATACCGGCTACAACATCAAACTCATCATTCACGGGCCATTTAACCACAACCAACCCTAACCAGCCATCAACAAAGCAACCAATAACTGTAACCTCAGCAAGAACTACTTCTGGAACGACAAAGAAAACAACCATGAATATATCAGCAACAACATCAAAGTCATCAATCACAGGCCATCCAACCACAACGAAACCTAATCAGCCATCAACAAAACAACCAATATCTGTAACCTTAGCAACAACAGTTTCTGGAACGACAAAGAAAACAACCATGAATATACCAGCTACAACATCAAAGTCATCATCCACAGGCCAAGCAACGACAATAAACCCTAATAAGCCATCAAGAAAACAACCAATATCTGTAACCTCAGCAAGAACTTCTTCTGGAACGACAAAGAAAACAACCATTAATATACCAGCTACAACATCAAATTCATCGTCCACAGGCCATTTAACCACAACCAACCCTAACCAGCCATCAACAAAACAACCAATAACTGTAACCTCAGCGACAATTACTTCTGGAACGACAAAGAAAACAACCATGAAAATACCAGCTACAACATCAAAGTCATCATTTATAGGGCAACCAACCACAAAAAGCCCTAATCAGACATCAACAAAAGAACCAATAACTGTAACCTCAGCAACAACTACTTCTGGAACGACAAAGAAAACAACCATTAATATACCAGCTACAACATCAAATTCATCGTCCACAGGCCAACCAACAACAACCAACTCTAACCAGCCATCAACAAAACAACCAATAACTGTAACCTCAGCAACAACTACTTCTGGAACGACACAGAAAACAACCATAAATATACCAGCTACAACATCCAATTCATCATTTACAGGCCAATCAACCACAACGAGCCCTATTCCGTCATCAAGAAAAAAACCAATAACTGTAACCTCAGCAAGAACTACTTCTGGAGCGACAAAGAAAACAACCATGAATATACCAGCTACAATATCAAAGTCATCATTCACAGGCCAACCAACTACAACGAACCCTAATCAGCCATCAACAAAACAACCAATAACTGTAACCTCAGCAAGAACTTCTTCTGGAACGACAAAGAAAACAACCATGAATATATCAGCTACAACATCAAAGTCATCATTTACAGGCCAACCAACCACAACCAACCTTAGTCAGCCATCAAGAAAACAACCAATAACTGTAACCTCAGCGACAATTACTTCTGGAAAGACAAAGAAAACAACCATGAATATACCAGCTACAACATCCAATTCATCATTTACAGGCCAACCAACCACAACAAGCCCTATTCCGTCATCAAGAAAAAAACCAATAACTGTAACCTCAGCAAGAACTACTTCTGGAGCGATAAAGAAAACAACGATGAATATATCAGCAACAACATCAAAGTCATCAATCACAGGCCAACCAACCACAACGAAACCTAATCAGCCATTAACAAAACAACCAATATCTGAAACCTTAGCAACAACAGTTTCTGGAACGACAAAGAAAACAACCATGAATATACCAGCTACAACATCAAAGTCATCATCCACAGGCCAAGCAACGACAATAAACCCTAATAAGCCATCAAGAAAACAACCAATATCTGTAACCTCAGCAAGAACGTCTTCTGGAACGACAAAGAAAACAACCATTAATATACCAGCTACAACATCAAATTCATCGTCCACAGGCCATTTAACCACAACCAACCCTAACCAGCCATTAACAAAACAACCAATAACTGTAACCTCAGCGACAATTACTTCTGGAACGACAAAGAAAACAACCATGAAAATACCAGCTACATCATCAAAGTCATCATTTACAGGGCAACCAACCACAACGAGCCCTAATCAGACATCAACAAAAGAACCAATAACTGTAACCTCAGCAACAACTACTTCTGGAGCGACAAAGAAAACAACCATGAATATACCAGCTACACCATCAAACTCATCATCCACAGGCCAACCAACCACAACGAACCCTAACCAGCCATCAACAAAACAACCAATAACTGTAACCTCAGCAAGAACTTCTTCTGGAACGACAAAGAAAACAACCATTAATATACCAGCTACAACATCAAATTCATCGTCCACAGGCCAACCAACAACAACCAACTCTAACCAGCCATCAACAAAACAACCAATAACTGTAACCTCAGCAACAACTACTTCTGGAACGACACAGAAAACAACCATAAATATACCAGCTACAACATCCAATTCATCATTTACAGGCCAACCAACCACAACAAGCCCTATTCCGTCATCAAGAAAACAACCAATAACTGTAACCTCAGCAAGAACTACTTCTGGAGCGACAAAGAAAACAACCATGAATATATCAGCAACAACATCAAAGTCATCTTCCACAGGCCAACCAACCACAATAAACTCTAATAAGCCATCAAGAAAACAACCAATATCTGTAACCTCAGCAACAGCTGTTCCTGGAACGACAAAGAAAACAACCATTAATATACCGGCTACAACATCAAACTCATCATTCACGGGCCATTTAACCACAACCAACCCTAACCAGCCATCAACAAAGCAACCAATAACTGTAACCTCAGCAAGAACTACTTCTGGAACAACAAAGAAAACAATCATGAATATATTAGCTACAACATCAAAGTTAACGTCCACAGGCAAACCAACCACAACCAACGCTAACCAGCCATCAACAAAACAAGCAATAACTGTAACCTCAGCGACAATTACTTCTGGAACGACAAAGAAAACAACCATGAAAATACCAGCTACAACATCAAAGTCATCATTTACAGGGCAACCAACCACAACGAGCCCTAATCAGACATCAACAAAAGAACCAATAACTTTAACCTCAGCAACAACTACTTCTGAAACGACAAAGAAAACAACCATGAAAATATCAGCTACAACATCAAACTCATCGTCCACAGGCCAACCAACCACAGCCAACCCTAACCAGCCATCAACAAAACAACCAATAACTGTAACCTCAGCAAGAACTTCTTCTGGAACGACAAAGAAAACAACCATGAATATATCAGCTACAACATCAAAGTCAACATTTACAGGCCAACCAACCACAACCAACCTTAGTCAGCCATCAAGAAAACAACCAATAACTGTTACCTCAGCGACAATTAGTTCTGGAAAGACAAAGAAAACAACCATGAATATACCAGCTACAACATCCAATTCATCATTTACAGGCCAACCAACCACAACAAGCCCTATTCCGTCATCAAGAAAACAACCAATAACTGTAACCTCAGCAAGAACTACTTCTGGAGCGACAAAGAAAACAACCATGAATATACCAGCTACAACATCAAAGTCATCATCCACAGGCCAAGCAACCACAATAAACCCTAATAAGCCATCAAGAAAACAACCAATATCTGTAACCTCAGCAACAGCTGTTTCTGGAAGGACAAAGAAAACAACCATTAATATACCGGCTACAACATCAAACTCATCATTCACGGGCCATTTAACCACAACCAACCCTAACCAGCCATCAACAAAACAACCAATAACTGTAACCTCAGCGACAATTACTTCTGGAACGACAAAGAAAACAACCATGAAAATACCAGCTACAACATCAAAGTCATCATTTACAGGGCAACCAACCACAACGAGCGCTAATCAGAGATCAGCAAAAGAACCAATAACTGTAACCTCAGCAACAACTACTTCTGGAACGACAAAGAAAACAACCATGAATATACCAGCTACAACATCAAACTCATCATCCACAGGCCAACCAACCACAACGAACCCTAGTCAGCCATCAACAAAACAACCAATAACTGTAACCTCAGCAAGAACTTCTTCTGGAACGACAAAGAAAACAACCATTAATATACCAGCTACAACATCAAACTCATCATCCACAGGCCAACCAACCACAACGAACCCTAACCAGCCATCAACAAAACAACCAATAACTGTAACCTCAGCAAGAACTTCTTCTGGAACGACAAAGAAAACAACCATTAATATACCAGCTACAACATCAAATTCATCGTCCACAGGCCAACCAACCACAACCAACTCTAACCAGCCATCAACAACAGAACCAATAACTGTAACCTCAGCAACAACTACTTCTGGAACGACACAGAAAACAACCATAAATATACCAGCTACAACATCAAAGTCATCATCCACAGGCCAACCAACCACAACCAACCCTAGTCAGCCATCAAGAGAACAACCAATAACTGTAACCTCAGCAAGAACTTCTTCTGAAACGACAAAGAAAACAACCATAAATATATCAGCTACAACATCAAGGTCATCGCCCACAGCTACAACATCAAATTCATCATTTACAGGGCAACCAACCACAACAAGCCCTATTCTGTCATCAAGAAAACAACCAATAACTGTAACCTCAGCAAGAACTACTTCTGGAACGACAAAGAAAACAACCATGAATATACCAGGTACAACATCAAATTTATCATTTACAGGCCAACCAACCACAACCAACCTTAGTCAGCCATCAAGAAAACAACCAATAACTGTAACCTCAGCAACGACTACTTCTGGAACGACAAAGAAAACAACCATGAATATACCCGGTACAGCATCAATGTCATCGTCCACAGGCCAACCAACCACAACGAACCCTAATCAGCCATCAACGTTTCCTGCAACTTCAATGCAAGCAGCCACAGCTATGTCTGGTACTACAACAAGCATGCCTCCAAATACACGACAGAAGAGTACAACTGGAAGTGTAACCTCTATAACAACTAAAGCAACAACTACACTGGGTACCCAGACTGGAATTCTCATCAGGGGAATGGCTCCTCATCTGCAGAATCCGGTAACCGAATAATGATAATGATAATGATAATAATAAATTGTTTCAATTTTGTTCACAGTGTGTGATCTGAGAATTCAAAGTTACGGAAGTGAAATCTAAGTTCATGCTGCTGGGTCACAGAGTTCGACATGTAAATATTAGATAGCCCTCTGTGCGGCGTCTCTGCATGGGTTCACGCTATCCTGTTCAAACACACGGACACCATTTCCACGGCTGTGTGTCGGGGAGAGCAGAAAATTAATGCTCTCCTCGGGTGTTAAGTTCTCAGAATCTGATCAGTCAGAATTGTTCCATGTAAATTTTAAAGCCACTAAGTTAATATGGTCTCTAAGTAAATCAGATGGTGGTGAGGACAAGAGGTTGTGTTGACACCCCCACTATTAACCCCTAAACAGGCTGCATCCTGATAGAGTATACTTATTCCATGTTATCAGCTCCTGACTCTTCTGTTTTTGTTTTATTAATAGCTGCTACAAAATGATGTTGATGTTGGTGAAGTCAAAGGTGAAGAGAAAAAACTAGACAAGAAAGAGAAGAGTTTTAGCCCCACAGGACTTGTGATAATCATGGTTGTGTTGCTGATCTGTGTGCTGGCGTTGGTTGTTGGTGTCTGGTGGTCCTACGGCAATGGAAACCAGTTTCCTTGTCATTGGCGAGGATATGAACCAGTTGGAGATGCTGATTCCAGCATGCTGATGATAGAGTTATCAGAGTCGGCTTCACTTCCTTAGCAACAGGACAACAAACTTATGTACTTCAGGGTACCTCCCCCCCCCCCTAAAAAATTAACATTGCTGGTACATGTATGTCCATTCAAATCAAAAAGTGACCTCTTACAGTTGTACCCTTAAAGCTGCCAACCTCCCTTTTGTCTTTTAAAGATTTTGCTGTAATAGCAGCCCACGCTATGGAATTGTGGTATTTTTGTAGTTTTCAGAGTCATCAATGAAGTTTCCACAAAAAGCTTTTGTAATAGTTCTTTCTTGTATTTATTTTTGTACTGTGTTGACCAGCAATGAATGATCAAAAGAATAAGGCAACCTTACAGTTATTTTTTGACAAGATTAAGTAGTAAAACTGTTTTGTTTGCCATTTTTCTTCCACATAAGCAAAGAATAATAAATAAATCATACAATTTGGGGGAGCAACCCTAATTCCCTCAGTTTACTTTTATTCAGTTTGACCAGAACAACAGTATTTTGTGGTGGCTAAGCATACGTTTCGTAAATGCACTTCTAACAAAACAGAGAGTAAGGCACATTTCCTGTTAAATAAGTTACAGAATTTTGTTAACATGTTCATTATGGCTTTTAAAGCAAGGGAGTGGAAATTACCGGTGTTCTTATTGTTTGAGCAATTGGCACCCACTTTTGTTTCATACTTTTGTATGTTAACTGTTGAAATAATGAAATTAGGTATACCGGTAATTTATCAAGCAAGTAAATAATATAGAGTTCAGGTGTACAAGGATTTTGACTAGTTTAAATTTGTTATCTTTAATGGTTAGTATTGTTGATCGTTGCCAATAACAGATATATGGAGAATTGAAGAGAGATTTTGTGATAAAAATAATATAGGTCAATTATTTTAATTCTGTACAAAAATACTTGTAACGACACAACTGCAGTCACTGATTATTTTGAAGAATCCTGACATGCAAAATGCATCCATGCTAAATTGTTTTCACCTATGTTTGGTAGCAACAAAAATTTTTAAAACATGTAATGCAACACTATTTTTCATATTTTTATAGTTGTATGATACCTTTGGTTTGTTTAGAAAGAGTTTTAAACATGACTTAAACATCACTTAATTACTTAGTTGTTGATTTCTGTTCCCAAATTAACCTTGTCTGTTTGTATTTCTCAGAAATCCCTAATGAATCGCCATCCAAACGGGAATAGGCTGGTCTAACTAGAGCCTGTTGGACTGTATCTTATATGTGATGAGTTCTTAACTTTATCAAATCGCCTCATGCTGTAAAAAAAACCTCAGGTTATGTTTGCACTATACGTCAATGCTCCATTTCTGTGTATAGCACATGAGTTGATATGATAATACAAAATGGCCCAGACTTGTTAACCATCTTCTGCATAGGTTTTGTGGCAACACAGATCTGCAACAGATGTTGTATTGTGTGGCTAGCGGTCCACCATTCTGTTGTGGCATGAGAACCTTGCCAGTATAAAATGCCCCAGTTGCAAGAGTACTGTGTTTCAGCAGCTTTCTTAAAGACACAAAACTTGTTCTGAACCCACCATTTCTTGTCTGAAAACAGGCCACCCCAGCATGGGATGCACACGGTCAGTTCTGTCAATGGTTAAGTGTGGCAGTCAATAGAGAACTGCGATTCTGCAGAACTGATGCAGGCACAAAAATCAAAGGGATTTGCGGAATAAGGCCCTAAGTGACTTGATGTAATATCAGATTCTCCTTGTGTTTCACAAGCAAATACAAGGAAATTTGGAAGGAGAATTGAGCAATTTATCAGAAGCCATTTAGGGAATTTTTTTTCCTGAGGCACCTCTTCAATTGTGAATGTTCTTCCATGGTTTTTGCACAGGGACAAAATCCACCACACTGGAATAGTGTTGCATAGCCTTTGCATACCTACATGCACACATACACAAGATAGAGAAGCCATGACTCTTTGCGGCAGATAAAAGGGCTCACAGGGATGTTGTACAATTATGTTACATCTTCTATTAATCACTAATGGTATTTGCTCTGCCTCCTTTCCATTTAAAATCCAGGTGCATTTTAACAATGCTCTCTGCATTGATCCTTTTCGAGGCCAAACAGTTCTGCACCTTCTCACTGGTCAGCTCTCTAAATCTGTATATATTCTGAGAAGACTCGATGAAGAGTTCAGTCTGCCAATTGCTGCTATTTGAGCGACAACTCTTAACTTTCTGTTCTCAGTGTGGGTTAAATCCGTATCATATCATGGGTCTCTAAACCCAATGTCATCTCAAGGTGAAACCTTTGTGCATGCACTTGCTGACAAATTCCCATTCACTCAATTGAATAAAACTAAAGATTCATTTTCTTGGCATGTTCATTGCCTTAATGAGGGTAGCACAGTTCGTTTGGACCCTCTGCATGGTTTTTCGACTGTTCTCTGCCTCTTTTTGTCCTTTTCTAACTGTGGCATGATTATCCAGTTGAAGCATTTCGGAATCTAAAGGAATTGCATTCACCCCAGATGACAAGAGCTTCTCATGAAGGGTATCGGTCAGCTTAGACAAGCCATCCAGGTCAGCTGGTTCATTAAACAAACAAATACCATTACAAAGCAATATCACTTCATTCTCTTGAATGAAATGACATGGTTGCACCCTATAAATTTAGCCAATGGCCCAATCTGGTTAGCATGTCATTTTTAAATACTGGATTAAATGTAAAAATGGGTTCAAAGGTAGATTTGCCAAACCAAATTTAGCAAAACTACAGACTTAGTGCTGTCATTAAGGGCCAGGGGCCGGGGATTCCCCTCGTCTTTTATGAGTTGAAACCCCAGCTACTCTGACAGAAAAACAAAGCACTCACACCAGTAAACAACAAGCATTTGCATTGCTTTATTAGAAGCGCTGTAGATGGCAATGTTTATTAAACAGAATCAAACCACAATTTTTTCCGTTTCCATTTTCCGCATGAAAATGAATTGGTGAGATCATTTCGGGCGCATACATAAATTATAGATAACGAAAGTAGAACAAGTGGTTCCACTCTTAAGCCAACATGGCGGTTTAAGGGAGTTCCATGTAGCACTCTGTATTTGTTTAGGCCTCAGCTTGAGTCTAGGACACTAGACATCGGTACTACTTAACGTAAAGATATGACCAAATCAGTTACCAAGCAGGTATTCGCAATGGTGTAACACTTCACCGTTCCCCCGCTCAGTTTATTATTTTTTTTCTTTCAAGACCGACCGCGAAAAAACCTATACTTTTTAACTTCGTCAACGCCGGCATGGCTTTGAAATCAGTTGCCCAAGTTGGATTTTTATATCTTCCAGTTGATTGTATAAGAACAGAGCCTTTCTATAGCATAAAATGTTAATAGCGTTTCTTCACTGTAAAACATTGCTCCCTAGTCTAACATGCGTGGTCACTGGAATTGTTGATGAAAAATATATTAAAAACAGCTTATATGTTTAGCATCGTCAACGCGTAACTTTGTAACTCCCCAACTTGGATATTTTAAATATGCTGCAGCATAAGAACAGAGCTTTCCTAAAGTACAAGATTTGGTGTTAATTATGACGTGAGAGGACGCGATTTTTCACTGCAAAGTTTCTACATTTTGAAGTGTTCACGAAACTGCTGAAAAGACGAAAAATCGGCTTTTAAAACAACGTGTAAATACCCATCTTCCAGTGATATTTTCGTAATAATGTTGTTATAAGGATCAATAAAAAGGTAACAAGATCGTTTTAACACGCTAAGTCGTCTTCCTTCCCGAGCAATTTGAAAAAAGACCAAATTTAGCAGAATTTTTGCCGGCAATGACCTTGCCGGACTTACAAAATACAAAGAAATCCGGCGTTAAGTTCACGCTTTCACTGAGAATTCTCGATATTTACAGATCAGCTGACTTCTAATCCAGAGGACTCGGGTTCACGTGGCGCTCCGAGCTCGGCCAAGCTTGTAAATAGCCACCTGCCAGTTGGAATTTATTACTCGGCATACTGCAAGTATACAGAGTTTTAAAATGTGTTAGATTTCAGTCTCTTTTTTTCCTGTGCAGCAAAATGCACCATATAATTAGGTGGCGGTGTTTTGACTGGGCAATGCACAATAAAAGGGACGTGGCGGCGTTTTCATGGGACAATACACAATAGAAGGCACGTGGCGGTGCTTCATTGTAGTCCAAAGTGCAAAGTATCGCATCATTATTGCACAATCAAGAGCCTTGAGCTACGTGACTCATAAATCTCTTTCTGTTCAGCCTTTGTAGTGGACTGTCTTGCTTGGATTACTGAGAATGTTGCGATATCTTTGTAAAGTTGTGAAGACTTTAATCCAGTAGAGTTTGTCCTCGTGAAAAGGTTTGCCGAATTTAAGACAAGGTTGGAAGCCTCGCACGTGCTGTGAGTATCGACTCGAATTAGAACGTTGTGACAGTTCTATATTTAGAAAATCGCATAGCTGTTTTGATGTAATTTGATCCGGATGATATCACAACTCGATCGCTGTGACAGTTCTATATTTAGAGACAAGTTTGCGAGTTTTTGGTTTTCACGTGTCGTCAGGAAAAAACTAAAATTAAACATTTAGATTTTTTACCTTCATCAGGTAAATGACGTTTTAAGGATATATCTGCTTGCCTGTTTTCAGCTAAGTAACACGCTTTGTTTTGAAAATAGAGCAGTTTGAATTTCGAGTATTTTTTTTACAATAATGTGTGACATCTGGATTGCTTCTGAGAAACATGCCACGTATGAGATGGCGGACGGTCAGGACTGTTCTGGCTCCGCCGACAAAGTCGTTTGGGAAACAGACACTTAGACTGTACAGAGTCCTCTATTTTTCCGTGAGATCGTCGAGACCGAACGCGTCTTACCGGCGGCCAACTTGATTTTCAAATGTAACGAGTCAGCGGGCGTCGGGGATTATATATCTCTAGGGGGAGGTGGGCGAGAAAAATTTTCTCGCTTCCTCCCAAACCGTCCCCCGCCCCCTATGTAGATTTGACACTCGGCAAGACGCTCTCGATCTCGACAATCTCACGGAAAAATAGAGGACTGTGAACAGTCTAGGTTGCTAATGAATAACTGCTTCCCCAATTTTTTTTATCCCCTTCCAACTTCAATAGACCGAACGTACGCAAAGGAACGATTGTTTTTTTCCATTTGCACCTCTCTGAGAATTCCTAGTAAACAAGCAAACCCTAACACGCAAAGATGTTGGCAAAAATGATGAGGTCAATGTTGGGGAATAGACCCACGGAAATCGTGAACTCGTTAGAAACACAACCTTTCATTCCAGAACACACATTAATATAATAATAATAATAATAATAATAATAATAATAATAATAATAATAATAATAATAATTGCTAAAAAAAACCCATTAAAAAAATTATGTAAGACGGTTGTATTTACAAGGTGGCGGCAAAAAAAAATCTTAAAAAAAATTACATTATGGCTCCTTCTTGGATTTCAATGTCAATATCAATGTTCTTAAAAATCACAAAAGGCTTTAAGTCATAATCTTCTTAAAAAGTTAAAAAAGAAAAGAAAAAAAATTACATTATAGCTCCTTCTTGGATTTCAATGTCGATGTCAATGTTCTTAAAATCACAAAAGGCTTTTCTTCTAACTCTCGATCCTCTAAGGCAGATTACTGCGGATCTTAATAGAGCAAAGGATGTTCTTGCTCTTATCCAAGAAATTGTTTTGAGAATAATAATAATAATAATAATAATAATAATAATAATAATAAAATCTTCTGCTGGTTTCTTTCATACGGATTTCCTCGCGATTTGCCTCCAATTAGTATCACTACTAAAAAAAAAAGAAAAATTTCAGTCATAATAATTATTATTCAGTAAAACTTCACAGTAAGAGAGATTAAGAGAGCTAAAAGAACGTTTGAATATTTACATAATAATTACATTCAATTATTTAAATTTTACAACAAAAAGTAATTCGATAAACCATGAAACTATATTATACAGAAAAAAAGAAAAATGTATGTATAAAAATTATAGGACCTTGATTTTGGCAAAATCTAATTCAAAGTCCGCTTATTATTAATAATAATAATAATAATAATAATAATAATAATAATAATAATAATAAAATACATGATAGAAATGCATGAAACCCCAAATTGAAACGTTGTTCCAGATGGGATCCCATCTGGAACTCGGATTTTTTTCGAGTTTCAATTTGGGGTTTCATGCATTTCTATCATGTTGTATTTCTTATTTCACTCACTTTGGAGGTCTTGAATAATAATAATAAAACCTTTATTTAAACACGATAAGATTTAAAGCTTACAAGCTTGTGGGGTCGTGTATGCTAACTACAGTAAAGAGAGGTAATTCCAGGTACGGTTGATTGGCTGACATACTCGATCAACGAAGACATTGACAATCGACGGTGACAAATAAAGAACGGTAAGAAGAAACATACAATGAGCCATATGACCACAAATATGAAAGCTCAAAGACGAAATAACTCCACTTACAATTCTGTGCGGCTCCTAGAATCATTTCAGAAAACTAAACCAACCACCATGACATTGCTAGTGCTATCTACGGAACACTAAAAGAAGAAAACCCTGACTGACCTCGCACGTTGCTCGAGTTCAAGTGATCAATTACGTCATGTTCATTGTTAAATATAACAAGGCGGAGGTGGAGGAGGGGGGTGTGGAGGCAGTTTGAAAAGTATGAGTTAAAATGCGCAAAATGGCATTTCTTCCAAGGTGTTTTGTTCATCAGTGTAGTTCTTACCACCTTGGTCGGTCAGTCGTTTTTGAGTGTGGTTCCAATACTCAATGACATTTTTTTTGTCTTTAATTTCAGGCAACCTTCGTCTTCGATTCCAGCTTCTGGAGCAACGGGGAAGCTTTCAATCTCACGGCAGGGAAGACCGGGTTCGACAAAGCAGAAACCTGGGTGACACCCTTCTCGAGGATCTGCCTGGGAATGATGATCGGTTGCGATATAAACTTTGTTGTCATTGACAAACAGGCGAGCTCCCTGTACTCACTGATCGCGGACGGGAACTACCAAGCCACCTCTCTGGGTCGAAACACATGGAAGTCACTCATTGGATCTGCTGCCTCCTTGCAGCACAATTGCAACTAGGAAGGCTTCAACGCTGTTCCAACCACTTGGCGAAGGGTAAGAATCGGTTTCGTTGCTAACAACGAACACCACTGCAATAACTGTGACTCCTTTATTGGATTTGGTTCTGTGATGGGGGACCTGACGTGTGGAAACTATGCTGTATATGGTGCAGACAACGGGAATCGGAACATCAAGGCCATGGGGTACATTCTGGTGCAGTAAGCGCTGTTCAGAATTCACAGAAGTCAATTACGTAGCAACAATGGCTAATGAAACCAAGTTAAAAAAAACTACGCTAACTATTGTAATAGGCTACAGCAAGCCACTTAAACTTCGGGAACAAGGACTGTGTAAAAATGAGATTTGATAATAAAGACTTTTGTGCAAGCTGAAAATGATGCAGTTTCTTTGATGATTTTGTTGTCATTCATTCAGCAACCTCTTTCCCAGGGGACGGGAAGAGGAGAGACCCTGGGAACAAGGTTAGTTCACTCATTTATTAGATGTTTCAGTAAGAGTAAGGCTGAGAGGGGACGGGGGGTGCTTTCTTTACGCATGTCTGGGTATAAGGGCGCCTCTGGGGATTTGAAACACGGACCCTGTTTTTAGGACAAAAATAACCTTAAATATCTACCTTGTGTAGAACAACGCCATCTATTTTAGAAACAATAGAAAATATCTAGCCCTGAAAAAGAGCTAATGCTGACTGATGACCTGCTAAATAAATACAGATGAACGTTTAAGATTTCGGATTATTAAATACTCAACGAAAATCTTGCAGTCATACCCTGTGTAGGACAGGTCCAGACCCTGAGTAGGACTGACTCGCTTGAAAATATTCACCCTGTTCAGGGCAGAGGGGCCAAAAATCAATCAGCAGCACGCGCGTCCCCGTATATGCCATATAGCGGAATACATCCCCCCGGGGGGGACAAGGATCAATTATGAGCAAGAGAAAATGAGGGACAGAGAGGGAGAGTAGGGACGTTGGCCGGGATATGTGAATTTCACTTAAGTTATTTTTAGGTGCCCTTCAAAACGGAAGTCGGTTTCCCTGGACGTCCGCAACTATTGAGCACAACGTCATAAGAAGTTATCGGAGCGTGTCAACATGGCATTGTGTAATGGCGGCTGTTGAATACTCAGTATGGCTTTCTCAGCTGGAATTTTTAGCGTCCACATTTCGGAATCAATATTGAAAATAACCGCAATGAAAGTGTTTCGGATACAAATTCCCCAGAAATTGCCGAAAATGTTTCAGATAATTTCATACTGCAAAGTAAAGAGAGAAAGCGAAAGCTTTGTTACCATCAGCCGTCGAGCAAAAACCGTGGCCTAAAAAGATGACACCTCTGCTTCTTTTTACCCGGGTGGAAAAGCAGCGTGAAGAAGTCCTCGGTTAAAGCGGTTAAAGCGTGGAAGAACATGGTTTTCAAGAAACGCAAGCAACAATGCAGGCGGAAGAGCTGTACCGAACATCAAGTATTTCTTGAATAAGCGTTTGATGCAATTCGTAATGTTTTGCAACATACTGTTGACTCATACGCTCTGATACAAAATTCCAACGCATGGGACGCTTCTCCGCTAGCTTGATGGTGAGGTCATCCAGCTCTTTTCTGGTGGGCATATTCGCAGTTTTCTTATCACCATGATTTGTTGCTTTTCCTTTCCTGTCTTCTTTCTTCGATGTCGAAGCAGCGCTGGAATCGGCATTTTTACCCGCTGTGGGACGTGTGGTTTCCCTTTGTTTACAACTAGACTTTCGTTTCCGTTTTTGTTCCTCCGTCGATTTCGCTCCTCTTGTGCCGCCTGGAAATGTCGGGTCTTCCTCATTGTAATCGCTGTCGCTTCCATCGCTTGAAGTGAGATCACAGGGGGCAGAGGAGACCTGTTTAACCGTATGTCTAGTTAAATTCACCGAACAAAGGCATCGTGAATCGTTCTTGTTGATTTGAATCAACGTACGTGATCAGACTACAAACATGCGATCGTGTTACGCTGCGGCTGAGATCCTTTGTTTGTAGTTTGATCACGTACGTTGATTCAAATCATCAAGATTGATTCGCGCTGCAATTGTTCGGTGAATTTAACTAGACATACGGTCAAATAGGACTCTGTGCTCCCTGTGGTGAGATCTAAAGAATAACTAAAGAATAGCTATCTAAGTCAAATGCTTGTTCGAACAATAAATTTGTTGAATCTATCTCCCACTCCGGGTTTTCGGTCTAAATATGCCATTTCCCTTGCTTCTCAAACTCATTTTCGTCAACAAAGCGCAATATTTCACGCGGAACGCCGTTTTGAATTTATTGTGATCAAGCGCGCCTGCTGACTTTGCGGACGTCTCGGGAAACAGACTTCCGCTACTGTGACATCTAAAAATAACTTAACTGAAATTCACATATCCAAGGGCCAAACTAGGCGTCACCCTCTCTGTCCCTCATTTTCTCTTGTTATGAGCCAATATCCAATCCTTTTTGGCATTCAAGCATTCCGTCGAGAGCGGACCTCGGAACCAATACAAATTTAAAAAAAAAAAAAGAACATTGGACGGTAAAATGTGCGATAAAAGAAGAAGTGCCCGGTAGCTTTGATTTGAACGGTCGCGCTTGCACGGGATTTCAGAGAAAAAGTCACTGAAAGTTAAAAATAACCTTGTAAAGCAGCAGAACAGGATGGTACGGACTCAGTATCTTTGAAGGAGTTTTTGGGGAATGTTTATAGTTTGGCGATGTTTCACATAAACCTGGAATCCCCAAACGTTCGTGTGACCCTAGCCCTGTTACCCCCACCGACCAATGCGCATCTTTCTAACATTTATCAAATGACGTCAGAGATGCGACTGCATGGGATGACTCCTTTGCAGCCAATCAGAACTGCCGTTCTGTTACTTCCAGCGTATCGAGTTACGTTCTGTGTGAACTCTTTTCTTGGTAAAGCTGCAATCTTGTGATGTTCTCAGGTTTTACAGGGTTTTAGCAGCTAATTCTGTGTCGAAAATCTCCCTTGCTGCGGTAAAAGGTAAGAAAATGTAGCGTAAAGACATTAATTTTCGAATTTGTCGCTCAAAAATTCAAATTGTGTGGGACATTTACCCACTGGAAAACATCGTGTTCCCCTGAGACCTGGCTCTTGCAGATTTTACCAAGCTGAAACAGTTTCCGGTGTGCTTTTCAAATGTGGGAAATTTGTGTTCTTTATGTTGTTGTAGGCTGTACCTTTTGCATTGTCTCTCTGAATACTAGAAATCTGTAACCGCGTGGAGTGAGATAAGCTAAAACTAATGATTATTCTTCAGCTTCAAGAATCGAATCTGCTTCGTGAGAGCACGAGATCGAAGAGATCCCGGAATAACGTTCTTTTGTCAGTTTTGTATCCAGTTTGTGAAGTGTTGTATTCAAATTTATTGGCTTAGTAAATATTGTTGTTCAGGAAGATTAGATTAGAATCGTTTTTTATAGGCATCTTGATAAAAAATGAAAAAGATATTGAAGAAAATTGAAAACAAGATAGCGTGCAGTGCAGGATATTTTTGAGCCTAATCCGTCCCTGCTACTAGAATTTCTTCTTGTTTGTAATTTCCCTACACAGAATCTTTCACATAATGCACCTATCAGTGTCAAGCCTGAGGCAAAAAATAATTGTTAAAAGTATCAAAATCCCCCACCCTGGGGCAAGGGAAGGCGGTCATATACCCTTCAGTCCTTGTTGCACACAAGAGGAAAGCAATAAATAACGTAATAAAGCCTCAATTAAACTTTTATACAGAACATTAACAAATGGTTTACTTCTTCTCTGCTGTTTGTAACAAACGCAAAACTTGACCAAAATGTGGATCAAAACAGCACTACATCAAATACTTTACGAATCTTGCGCTAATGTATAAACTTGTCTGACAAAAACTCGTGACAGAGCATACAGTCTGATACAGTGCAATCATAAACAATAGGGCAGGTCAGTTCCTTCGAAAACCGACAGAAAAAAGGTATATTCCCTTAAGATTGTAAGATCAATATTAAATCTATAGCTACGGCCATTAAAATCGAAAATTTTTGGCTTAGAAAGCAAATACGGTATACACATTTTCACTCACCTTCAAACCACGAACGCGGGAAATTCATCCAAATGTCTGCTGGGTACTTTCCAAGATGGCAGCTCATTTCCAGACTCTCCCTGTTATCCAAGATGGTGACCATGCCAAAATTCCCCACCCTGGGGACGTGATGTCCGATCAAAATCCCTACCCTGGGAATATACGTGACAGTCAAATTCCCATGGGTTGCCCACCCCCCCCTCCCCCCCTCGGGTTTTGACACTGATAGGTGCATAAGATTTGTGTTCATATAGCTGTTTTTGGTTATATAGAATACTTCATCAGGACTTTCAGTTAATTTTCACAATATAGATAATCTTTGATAACAGTTCCTTTGCTAGAAATGTGAAAATACGTTAAGGTGAAACCTTTGGTGTGATCTCAAGATACCAGTGGCTTTTTGTAACCCCCCCCCCCCTCCCCCAATGGGGGTACTCCCTTACATGAGCTATATAGGTATGTGAGGCCCCAAAGGGTAAAATTTTTTTTAGCCATTTTGGCCTGAAATAGGGTATGGTTTGTGTGCCCTTGTCTTGAACTCAGTAAGCTACTTCTTCATATTTAGCCAATAAGACCATCAACAAAAGCCCTTCTTTTTTATCTTTTAATTACCGGGTATGTTTACGCCAACCATGTACGTGAAATTGGTCCGACATAGGGTATCAAATTTTTGGTCAGGTCTGAAATAGGGTAGGAAAATCGCAGATTTTAGTCTGAAATAGGGTAAGGGTTTCAGGAAGCAGGACGCACACCCCACCCAATTTTTCGAAGAGTACCCCTCCCTCGCCCACTGGTTGTAACCTATGAGTTCCAATTTTCCTTTTCAGTATTTGCAAAGAGTGGGAGGCTTCATTAATCATGATAGCCAAGGTTTTGATTGGAGCAGTAGCCGTGCTGTTGTTACAGGTTGTCACCAGAACTGTAGGTGAGGGTTGTCGTGTACAATGCGATGTAGAGTTGTCATGATGTGTGCATAACTTGCTTACATGTAGTTAATCACCCATGAGCAACTAGCAATCAGCTTTTATTTCAAGTAAATGCAGTAAATACAACCATTCACTGATAGTAATGGGTTTGGGAATGAATATATTAAAATCATATATGAAAATAAAGCCTGAAATAAATTCAGGCTTATGCGGGATTCGAACCCACAACCTGTGCAACCAACTGGGAGCTGGTCATTTGGTTGGTTCGTGATATACTCTTGACAGTAATGAGTTTATGAGTTTAAGGATGGGGTTTGGGGGCAGGGGTTAGGGTGAAATCAAATATGATTGGTTTTATCGCCTGAGCTTTTGATAAGGTAACCTGGCCACAACAAAGAGATTTGAGAGCCACTGTTTTCAATCAATAGCCACTGGAGCATAGGGTCTTGCTACTGTTTTTGACTAGCTATACCTAATTGTTATGGAGTACTTCTCCACATCTTGACAGTTCTGACCAAGCATGGATGAGGATTATGTGGGAAAAAAAATAGTAAATAGTCAAGTAGACCTTCGAAGTCCTTAGTCCTATTTAATATGGCATGGGACATAGGACTTTTCATACTTGATTGGCACCAATTTTAGCGACCCAAAAATGGGTCACTGCCCTTAGACCAATCAGAGTAGATCTTTGGGACCCTCGGGGATAAAGTTGTCAATATTAAGTAATTTTGAGCAACGAAATGTGACTTGTGGTTGAAATTCCAACATGGAGTCAGTTGTGAAAATGATAACTGATGCTCTTCTTCAGGATGTGAGTCATTTTTGGCACAACACACAAATGAAAACCCTTTGAGTGAGACAAGTCGACCTCTCGCGACTTCATCGATCACTCAGCCGCTTTGCGACCTAAAAACCTCACCCCTCCCTGCTTTTCTGCTGAGACTCAAGAGGTTGACTTGTGGCAAGTCTAATAGTCAAAAGGATAATTGATTATGTGGACCAAGTTGCAGTCGGTGCAAATCTCCAGCCCTGCTACCTCCCCAACCTCCACAGAAAAAAAAAAGAACAAAGAATAGTTTTACTGTAATGGTTGTAAGCATTACTGGGAAATCCTTGTTTGAACCTTTTGCAACCATAAGGTAACAGTCAGCTGTTTAACTCTCTAACCCATCCACCCACCTCTTCCCCCAATGGGAAGATCAGCTAGTACAAGTTTTTGAATATCAATGGTGTGTTTGTATCCATGGTAGGTGCCTCTTGTGATGCCAAATGCACAACTGGTCCAGGAACATGCCAGGGTAGTGGGCGGTGTCTTTGTTTTTGGGGATGGACTGGACCAAATGCGAAATACATCATGTCTGGGTCACTCAAGAACAGGATTCTGGTGAGGGTAGTCTTGTCAGTTATTTAATTGTTGACACCTTGATTTCCCAGCTTTCATAACTGTTACTTTTACTCAGTATAGTAATAAAAGAAAAAGCAAAAAATGAAGATAGTAAAAAACAGGGAATATCATTACAGAATCGCACCCATTGAAACACATTGATCGTATGTGCAAATCTAAATGCAGAGCTGTCAATCATCAAACTCTCTAGTGTATATCAGTGTCATTAAGCGCCCAGAACATATGCTAATTCATTGAGAAACAGTACGTACCGTAGTGTTGTTTGTAAAGGCCGCAAGCGCGTATCCATTTAAACTCTGAGAATGAATATGTGAAATTCTTACGTATATTTGATCTGCAAATTAAATATTGAAGACGTGAATGATCGCTGTTAGAAATATTTCCCAAGTTAAGGACGGTGCCTCCTATTGCCAGTGCGCATTCGCTCTGCGCACCATTCAACCATCTCATCTTGCGCGATTACTCGCACGATTTCCCCAGAAGATTGTTTGTTTTGATGGTTATCGTATTTTTGTAAGCTCTTGACTTAGCGGATAGTTTTACAGGATTGGCAACAGGCTGTCTACACCAAAAACCCGTAAACGAAAGCATCATTGTGGTGTTTTTTATGAAATTATGCTGAATCACGCCGGGAAAAGCAATTGAAGGGAAGTGACAAATAATATAAGACTTAAGCTTAATCAAAACATATCGCTGTATAAACTGATTCAAAGGAATCGCTTAAAAATGTCATGTGCTACACACATCGGTTTAATGCACAACAAATCCGTTTCGGTTTTATTCTTTTATTTTATTGCTGTTTCAACAATAATAAAAAGATGTTTTCATTGAACGTAAGATATAACATAACATGATGTCTTACCTTCGTAACTGATGAAAAGCTTGAACTTAATTGGCCTGAATAACGGACTGCGAAAATCAGAAGCAAGGAATCACAAATACTGGCTCTCAAACTGTGTAGTTTTTATGCATTTCAAAACTCCTTCCAGAGAGATAATACAACCACAAGAAACGACTGCGAAAGTAATTGACAAAACTACAAAATGTGATCTTTAATACGTACGTGTTTGTCTTCCACTTTACCAGAGCCTAAAAGGGCAAGTTATACTGGAAAAAACTTTGAAACTTACGCAAAATGCAGTACATTTTAAAACGTCTTCGAATTTGCTCTTATTAGCATTCAAAGCCATCTTCATTGAAAAAATGTCCTCTAATTGTTGAAGAATCAAGGAAACTTTTTGTTCCAGCATGTGTCGCCATACCGGATATCCCAGCATGCCCAAGGAAAAGATATGCAAATATTTCACTTACTAGGGAGGGGGTAGAGCAAAAATTGTCTCAAGCCCCCAAAACAGCGCCTTAAAAGTAGAAAGTAACCAATTTAGCTCTAAAAAACGCATGGTAACCCCCACTTTTTACCTCACAAAACGAAAGTGGTAAGCCTACTCAACACATGGTGATTTTTTCGTAGTTCGCAAAATATATTTAGCCTGTGTTTTTGCTCAACTAAAAGGGAGCAGTCAGGGCCAAAAATGCCTCCAATGCAATGATTTTGTAATAAATACCACATAAAAAGTAGTTTTTATATCACCAGTTGTTATGTGTTTCAAAGCTTTTGGTTTGTTGTTGCCTTGGTATATGTAAACAGGAATTCTAAGGAAATGTTCAGAGAAATATTTCTTCTTTTCTTTTTTGCAAAAAAAATACTAAGTCTCCATTTTTTGCAGCTTTGGACTTAATTATCTCTGAAAAATGTTTGGTTACCCCCAATTTTCTTTTCAATTTTCGTTAGCCCATACCAAAATCTACATTTTAGCATAATGATAATCCGCAAAAAAATATCTTCGTATTAGGAGGCACCGTCCTTAAATTACATAAATGCAAATGAGTGTGAAATAAATCCATCATCAGGTCAATCAGTTTAGCGCATAAACGATAATGCCAATGAAACACTTATGATGTTCTTGTCCTTTTCACTAAAATGCTTCTATGACCACAGTTGGTCGGACAGGAAAATCCAAGAAGTCATAGTCTCAACAGGCTAACTTTATCTCTTGCTACTGAAATGCGATGACTTTCGAAAACCATGAAACCTCGCAAAGCTGTAGTATCGCTGTAGCACTGCTTTATTCACTGTTGTTTCTACCGAATTCAAATACTACGACAATATTTTGATAACAACAACTCTTCTATGCTGGTACTCGAAGAATGCTTTTATCTGCATAAGACTGGTTCACACGAGAAAGATTTATCCAACACAGGCCGCGCTACGGTCAATCAAACCAAAGCAAGCGATGATTAATCGATAAACAATATAAAATCACTGCCTCTTTTCACTTTTAATGCGAACATGAACACGCCAAAAGTAGAACATCAAAAGTAAAAACGAAGTGATAGATCACACAAAATGAAGCAGAACCACACTGGAAAACAGATGATAGTAAACAGGTATTGCAAAGTTCCTGCGGCGCTCGCCGATATCTTTCGTAGTTGTGGCTTGACTGTTTTCCTAAAGTTCTCCATACTCTCACGGC
The DNA here is from genome assembly GCA_016490735.1 of Pachyseris speciosa. NCBI lineage: Eukaryota > Metazoa > Cnidaria > Anthozoa > Scleractinia > Pachyseridae > Pachyseris > Pachyseris speciosa. The sequence continues at coordinate 119,969 of JAEMWC010000219.1, read as the reverse complement.
TGGGGTTAATTGATAGCAAGCATATTTTCACATGTTTTCACAGTACAAGCTCCTGTTATTACCTTATAACGGATAACGAAGGAGATTTGTGTAACATCTACAGCTCCCTTTTGGGAATTATGTTTTTGAGTCAAAGAGGAACCGATAGCGGCGGCACGTCTTTGTTAGCACGCAAAGCCTCATGGGTACCCCACTTTTTACGGCCAACACGATTCTGTAATGGTCAACCCATGTGGTCTGATCCCATGCCGGACCACAAGCCAGGGGCCTGAAATAATTATTTAGATCATGTTGGCTGTGTGCTCAACAGCTGCCTCATATCATATGGTTGTGCAATGATGATGACAATGACGATGATGGGCAGTGATGCTAAGATGTTGGCCTTAATTCTACACATGAAACATGAAAGGGACATAAAAGGACCCACACACTTATCACAAACAGTACTGAATGTAGCCCTCAGTGCTGTGCTGTCAATGTCCTATTACACATCTCATGCTAGGATATAGTATAACCACCTGTCCCTATTATAGTGGTTGTTGGTCTTGGAAATCTCGTAACAGGCCTTATGTCAGTACCCCTCTGTGGTGCAGAGGATTGATGTTCCCAAACTGTCAGTGCTAATTTAGTGCTCTTTGGGAACAACTTGAATTAAAGGTGTTGATTTTGTTTTTGACACAAGTTTAACAACTTTACTCTGAGGTAACCTTGCATTGTTTCTTCTCAGGCCGACTACTGCCTGACAGCTTGTCATTACACTCAGAACTATTTAAATGGGAATTGTGCCAGCATCCCCACACCCAGCCCCGTGACCACCCCCCAGGTGTGCAGTGTGCCAGTCAACAAAACTGTTCCACCCCTCCCCTGTGATTCACAGTGTGGCACAGGTAATTATGAAGTTTACACAACACAATTGAACCGAGGAAAACTTTGAACAGTCTCAAGTCAAGTAATTATAATGCTTCATAAACAGATAATGCAAATATTTCAAGTTAACTTAGGGTATGGAAAATATTGGGTGCAAGCACATGGAATGTGGTTAGGTAGCCTGATTCACATGCTTGGTCTGCATGCCTAGTGCAACTGGAAGAAAATGCAAGAATCTGAAGGAACTGCAAGTGGTTGTAAGGATGGTTTTCAGTAACTTAACTCGAATCCTTTCAGCTTTCTGATTTTAGTGATTAATACTCTTAATTAAGTCAAATTACTATTGTTTTTGCTTAGGCCTTGATGCACATTTTTTTCACTAAGTAAAACTTAGCAGATCTCAAAAACCCTCCCACATATAGGATAGTAGCTTTAATACAAACTGCTATGCATGGCTGCATGCATTTTCCCCAGAAAACCCAAGTTAGATCATCAGATACTTTGATAGAAAAAAAAAAAAGGCCAATACAACAATGGCTGGACTTCCCAGCTACTTAATTGAAAATCCACTCCAAGTTCAAAAAATAGTGACTGCCCTTACTATACATTCCCAAGTCTTGGTACATCAGGGAATTTTTCATTGTGCCGGGCTGAAAGGCTTTGAACAGGAGGAGTTAACTGACAGTTTGTTTGTTTGTCTTCTGTACTCACTGACTTAAAACCAAAGTTACAAATGTCTAGTGGTTAATAAATGAAAGTAATTCTTGTATTATTAGGGAATTATCATGGTCTTGGAAGGTGTCTGTCCAATGGGCGTTGTCTCTGCTGGTGGGGCTGGACAGGTTCAAATGCTTGTTATGTCAAAGGAGGAACTTACAACAACAGAATCCTTGTAAGTGATGAATTGATTACATTATGTAGCTGTTGTTAATGAACAGTTCTAAGTAGGAAAAAAGGAAGATTTATAGAGTACTGAAGTGATGACGTCATAAAAACTAAATTTGTGAAATTATGGAATTTGTTCGGATATTCAGAAAGAACATGATCGAAAAGACCTACTTGCCAAAAATCAGCATTTTCTTACTGTTTAAGAGCAAGATATTAGCACTGTTATGCTCTGCTGACTCCATACAAATCCTTCGAAATTTTAATCAGTTCGTAACGTTATGAACTGAGTCAAATTTAGGATTTGTATGGAGCCTGCACAGCATAACAGTGCTAATATCTCAGAGCCAATTTGCCTTTAAATACTGATTTTTGGCAAGTTAGCATCTTTCATCTTGCTCTTTCCTGAAAATCTGAACAAATCCCATAATATCAAAAATTCTAATACTTGTGACATCACACTTTAGCACACTATTGAGTATGAAAATTAGTGAACCAATAAACTAAGGTTAACTGGGGGATGCCTAGCCTCCCATGCACTCGTTTTTAGGGGAATCGTATTTCACCTCCTCCCCACAAATGCCTGCTTACCCGAAGCCAACATTCCTTTCCCATTGTTTGACTTGCGGGCATCCTAGCCAATCACGATCGAACAACTGTCCAGCGATGACAAGTAAAATTAATCCTTATGCGTGCTTCTTTCTCTCCAAATTTGTAAATGCATCAAAGCACTGGAGCCGATTTGTTTTTGAGTAATACGATGTGTTAAAAGACTTTAAAAATCTGAAGAAGCAAATAAGAATTTAGATATGACCAAGTTAGAAATCTGAAGCATTTCATCAGTCGATCAAACATAGAGTAAACCGACGTGAAATTATCCACTGGATTATAACACATGGTACAACAAGAAAGCTCTATCTCTCATGGTCTCGCATTAAATCAGATGAAATTCGCCCACTCAGCGACCCCAAAACATCCTGGAGAAGTGATCAGAAGTTATCAAACACCGATGACATAGTCTGCACCAATTCATACTTTTTTCTTCAGTTCACGAGAAGCGGACGGTAAAATTATGCAGTTTAGTATTTAGAAGCTTGCTCGATCCACTGCACACTATGGTCTACCGATGGCAAAGTTTCCTTCCTCCAAATCACTCAGACTAACCAAAGATATGCCAATACTTCTTAAATAACTGACTTGGCCCTTCATCAAATTTACGAGAGGTGACACAACAGCTACAACATGACCAGCGGCGAGGATATCGAAGATTGAAGGTGAAGCTTGCTTGATAAATAAGCGACTTTCCGTAACTAATCGGCATATTGACGAAAATATCTCGCTATCTCCTCTCACAAATTGTTAAATTCAAGTCAGTTGATAAACATTTCAACAGGAAAGTTTGAACATAGAGCACACAGTGATCAGAGCTTGCTCAAGCTCTGTCTTTGCAACTATCCCGTGAAAGGCATCCTGAGGTCAAGGTCAACCTTCCAGAATTTAGTAGGTAAAATGTGATTGGCTAAGCGGCGGGAAAGGAATGTTGGCTTTGGGTAAGCAGGCGTTAGTGGGGAGGAGGTGAAATACGAGTCCCCTAAAAACGACTGCATGGGAGGCTAGGGGATGCCAGTTAATAGACCTTGTTCATATTCTTCATAATGAGCTGGAACTAGCGTGCACATGAGGCTTAAATGAGGGGATCTTTTCATATGTAAATGTATTCCCCTGCAAGTCAGCCTCCACTTCATGCTACACTCCCCACCAAATTTATCTGTAACACCACATGAAAGGTCGCAAATTCTCATGTCACAGCATGACAAGGTGTTCCTAACATTAACCCTCAATCCATGGCTGAATTGACATCCCCCCCCACCAAAAAAAAAAAAAAATTGTCAGTGGCAGAATTTTTTCTGCATGACTGATGTGAATTCAACTTTTGGGGAGGGTGTTACAAGTAATTTGTCTTGGAATGTAGATCCGGCTTGTTCAATACCAATAATATGAATATTGTCGATTAGGGAATTGTTGCAAAGAAAGTCGATATGTTAATTGGACATCAGTTTGGAAATAGATATCTTCAATAAGGGGGGAGTCATTCACGCCAAAAATCCCTGGGATAAAGGATATCCCCACTCACCTCCCAGTAAAGCCTCAGTCAAGCCTCTTATAAGTGGACACCCTTGTGACAAGCATACAGACCTACAACAGTTCATTCAAATAACCAAGAACCATTCTTTCTTAAAGTTTGGTCACAGCTTGCTTACATGCAGAAAAGAAAATCTAGCTAAAAATCAACATGCTCTCAGCTCTTCAGTTGACCAAGAGGAAGGATTGAAGATGGTGGCTTTGTAGATCTAATGGTTGGAATTCCCATGTTTTTTCATTTCAATATATTATTTTGCGGCTGGCTGTAATGCTTGTGATTACTTGTACGTGTAATTAGTAAATCTGTTATTCTAATTAACTAGCGTTCTCTTTCTCTCCAAGGCTGACAGTTGTACCAAAGCTTGCCACTACACTCATGATTACAGCAACCCTAACTGCAGCTCAAGTACACCAACCTCCAGGCCCACCACACAGCCACCAAGTACAGGGAACCCAACCACTGGAAAACCAAGCACAGGACAGCCAACCACAAGCAGTGCAACCACAACAAACCAAACCACATCAAAGCCTAATCCACCAACAAAACAACAGACAACAACTTTGACTTCGGCAAAAACTACTAGTGTAGCTACAAAACAAACTACCACAAATATACCAGCTTCAACATCAAAGTCATCATCCACAGGCAAACCAACCACAACGAACCCTAATCAGCCATCAACAAACCAACCAACAACTGCAACCTCAGCAACAACTGCTGCTGGAACGACAAAGAAAACAACCATGAATGTGCCAGCTACAACATCAAAATCATCATCCACAGGCCAACCAACTACAATGAACCCTAATCAGCCATCAACAAAACAACAGACAACAACTACTCCTCCTCCAGCACAAACAACCACAACTATGTCTGATACTACAACAAGCATGCCTCCAAGTACACGACAGAAGACTACAACTGGAAGTGTAACCTCTACGACAGCTAAAGCAGCAACTACACTGGGTACCACAACAGGGGTGAAAACAGCTTCTTCTGCTCCAACTACCACTGTAACAATGACTACTAAACCAAAGACCACAACTCAAAAACTCTCCACTACAGCTAAGCCAACCACCACCCAAACCACAACAACAGAGCCGACTGAGCCTCCAGAACCCACAGAACCAACTGAGCCTGGGATGTTCATCAGGGGAATGGCTCCACATCAGCAGAATCCGGTACTTTGCCTTGAGAATGGTGTCACGATGACACCAAAACATCGGCTATTAACGTTAATATTTGCTTGCTTATGTTCTAAGAAATCACTATTGATCAATAATAATAATAATAATAATAATAATAATGATAATAATAAAACAAATACATGAAAGTATGTCTAAAAACAGTTACTGTGTAGTGCCAGTGATGAAGTTCTGTTCAAAGTCATTGGTCTGTTTAAAACAAAAAGCATGTTATGTTAAATTATTTAAATTTTGTTCAGTGTGCAATCTTAGAATTCAAACAAAATTGAAATTTATGTTTCATGCTGCTGGGTCACAAAGTTTGACATGTAAGCAGCCCTCTGTGCGGCGTCTCTCCATGGTGTCACGCTATCCTGTTCATACACACGGACACCATCATGACCATGGCTGTGTGTTCAGGAGAGCAGAAAATTAATGCTCTCCTCGGGTGCTGAGTTCGCAGAATGTGATCAATCAGAATTGTTCCATGTAAATTTTAAAGCCACTAAATGTGAGGCCTTCCAAGGGTTGGTCTGGTGTCGCTTTGTCACTCGTTTACTACTCTGTCTGTCACTTGTTTTGTTAGGGACAAATGTCGGTGTCGCAAACAGTTACTAGTGCCCGTTTTTTTGCCAATTTTTGTCGATTGTCAATGTTTGGGAAAAGATTGTCGCCATGTTGCTGGTCGCCTCTACCCCTTGGAAGGCCTCAAATAATTATGGTCTCTAAGTAAATCAGATGGTGGAGAGGACAATAGGCGGTGTTCACACCCCACTATTAACCTCTGAACAGGCTACATCCTGATAAAGTATACTTATTCCATGTTATCACCTCCTGACTCTACTATATTTGTTGTGTTAATAGCTGCTACAAAATGATGTCGATGTTGGTGAAGTCAAAGGTGAAGAGAAAAATCTAGACAAGGAAGAGAAGAGTTTTAGTCCCACAGGACTTGTGATAATCATGGTTGTGTTGCTGATCTGTGTGTTGGCGTTGGTTGTTGGTGTCTGGTGGTCGTACGGCAATGGAAACCAGTTTCCCAGTCTTTGGCGAGGATATGAACCAGTTGGAGATGCTGATTCCAACATGCTGATGAAAGAGTTATCAGAGTCATCTCCACTTCCTTAGCAACAGGACAACAAACTTTTGTTCTTTGGGGTACCTTCCTCCCCCACCTCACCCCCCAAAAAACATTGACAGTACTGGTTATCTCCATTTGAATCAGAAAGTGCCCTCTTCCCCTGAAGCCACCAACTTCCCTTTCATCTTCGATAGATTTTGGCTGTAATAACAGTTCAAACACATATCATGCTTTGGAAGTGATGTACATGTATTTTTGTAGTTTTCAGATTCATCAATCCAGTCTTTAATTAAAAAAAAAAAAGACTAAAACCTTTTGTAATAGTTCTTTCTTATATTAATTTTTTTTTGTACCGTGTTGACCAGCACTTGATCAAAAGGATAAGGCAAGCTTACAGTTATTTTTAGACAACATTAGGTAGTTTTGTTTGCCATTATTTTTTTACACAAGCAAAGAAATAAATGAATTGATAAAATTTGGGTTTCAGTTTGACCAGAACCACAGTATTTTGTGGTGGCTAAGCACAAGTTTCGTCATGAACCAACAAAACAGAAAATAAGGCACATTTCCTGTTAAATAAGTTACAGAATTTTGTTAACATGATCATTATGGCTTTCAAAGCAAGGGAGTGGAATTACTGGTGTTCTTATTGTTTGAGCAATTGGCACCCACTTTTGTTTCATACATTTGTATGTTTACTGTTGAAATAATGAAATAAGGTATACTGCATGGTAATTTATTAAGTGAGTAAATAATATAGAATTCAGGAATACAAAGATTTTGACTAGTTTAAATTTGTTATCTTCGATGGTTAGTATTGTTGATCGTTGCCAATAACAGATAATGTGGAGTATTAAAGAATTATTTTGTGATAAAAATAATATAAGTCAATATTATTATTTTAACTCTTTACAAAAATAAGGACACACAACAGTCCCTGGTTATTCTGAGGAAGCCTCATGCAAAATGAGTCCAAGCCTTGTTTTCACCCATGTTTGGTAGCATCAAAAGTTTACAAAACATTTTATGAAACACTATTTTTCATATATTTTTTTATAGTTGCATGATAACTTTGGTTTGTTTAGAAAAAGTTTTAAACATGGAATAAAAACTATTTGTCAAACTACAGCCCGTTGAACTGTATCTTATATGTGATGAGTTCTTTACTTTATCAAATTGCCTCACACTGTAAAAGAAACTTCAGGCTTAATAATGCTTGTACTATACTTCAATGCTCCAATTTCTGTGATAGAACATGAGTTGATCTGGTATGATGAGGCAAAATGGCCAATAGTTGTTAACCATCTTCTGTATAGTTTTTGTGGCAACAAAGATCTGCAACAGATTTTGTATTTTGTGGCTAGCAAACCACCTTTTCACATTTTGTTGTGGCATGAGAACCTTGCCAGTATAAAATGCCCCAGTTGCAAGAGTACTGTGTTTCAGCGCTTTCTTTAGGTAAAAAACTTGTTCTGAACCCACCATTTCTTGTCTGAAAACAGGCCACCCCAGCATGGGATGCACAGTTCTGTCAATGGTGAGTGTGGCAGTTAATAGAGAACAGCGATTCTGCAGAACCCGGCCCAGGCACAAAAATCGAAGAAGTTTGTGGAATAAGGCCCTAAGTGACTTGATGTTATGTCAATTCTCCTTGTCGTTCACAAGCAAATACAAGGAAATTTGGAAGGAGAATTGAGCATTTTATCAGAAGTCCTTTAGGGCTATTTTCCAGGCACCCCTTCAATTTTGAATGTTCTTCCATGGTTTTTGTACAGGAACAAAATCCACCACACTGGAATAGTGTTGCATAGCCTTTCTGAGGAGCTACATGTACACATACACAAGATAGAAAAACCATGGCTCTTTGTGGCAGATAAAAGGGCTCACAAGGATGTTGTACAATAATTTTTATGTTACATTTTCTATTAATCACGAATGGTATTTGCTCTGCCTCCTTTCCATTTAAAATTCAGGTGCATTTTTGCAATGCTCTCTGCATTGATCCGTTTGGAGGCCAAACAGTTCTGTACCTTCTCATTGGTCAGCTCTTGTAGGCTGTCTAAATCTGTATATATTCTGAGAAGACTTGATGAAGAGTTCAGTCTGCCAATTGCTGATATTTGAGTGACAACTCTTGACTTTCCTGTACTCGATGTGGGTTAAATCCGTATCACATCATGGGTCTCTCAACCCAATGTCATCTCAAGGTGAACCCTTTGTGCATGCACTTGCTGACAAATTCCCATTCACTCAATTGAATAAAACTAAAGATTCATTTTCTTGGCATGTTCATTGCCTTACTGAGGGTAGCACAGTTCGTTTGCACCCTCTGCATGGTTTTTCGACTGTTTTCTGCCTCTTCTTGTCCTTTTCTTACTGTGGCATGATAATCCAGTTGAAGCATTTCGGAATCTAAAGGAATTGCATTCACCCCAGATGACAAGAGCTTCTCATGAAGGGTGTCGGTCAGCTTAGACAAGCCATCCAGGTCAGCTGGTTCATTAAAGAAACAAATACCATAAAGATTACAAAGCAATATCACTTCATTCTCTTGAATGAAATGACATGGTTGCACCCTATAAATTTAGTCAATGGCCCAATCTGGTTAGCATGTCATTTTTAAATACTGGATTTAATGTAAAATTGGGTTCAAAGGTAGATTTGCCAAACCAAATTTAGCAAAACTACAGACTTAATACTGTCATTAAGGGCCAGGGGCCAGGGATTTTCCCCATCTTTTATGAGTTGGAACGCCAGCTACTCCGACAGAAAAACAAAGCACTCACACCAGTAAGGAACAAGAATCCACCACTACTTGGTTTCTTTCCTGCCTACTGAAAATATTAGTGACAATGGTAACAGACTGGTCTGAAATTGGTAAGGATCTCAAGAGGTTGGCTGTACACCCCACCCCAATAACCAGGTTGCTATTAACTCATAATTAATTTTACATAGTCTCTCCTTGGACTTCCCACTGAGGTCCTTCCCACATATTGAGGTGAAGGCAGTATTGGGTAATAAATGCAGAGGTGAAACATGGCTAGCTATAATAGAGACCTTAAGATTGAGGTTTGGCCATCCTACCGCAAACGGCAAACCATGGTTTGCGGTTAGCGGTTTCACATTAGCTGTCTGCCCATATTCGGGACTTAAGATTCGGGGGGTAACAAATAGCCGGCTGCCATGTTTGTTTTCATTCATTCGTTCACTTCTATTTTAGCTAAGAAATCGTCTTAAAAATTACGTTTCTATGAAAAAGAATTCGATAATTAACCCATTGACTACCGCAGGTTTTTACATTTTCGGAGTGATTTTCCACCTATAGACGATGAATAGCAATTTGTGACTCTTTATTTGAACTACCAGGGAAAAGTGGTGCTGTCCTAAGGCACTGGAGGCTCAAGGTTTCTGAAAACGTCATTCTGACGTAGCTATTTTTTATCCGTGAAGCGACAACAATGGCCCAAGTTCGGTTTGCTTGCGATTTCTGCTAAATTTACAGCCATTTTTCATCTTTAGCGGCTGCCTGATGAGCATCATTAAGCGTGACGGTAGCTAAGAGTCCACTTTCTCAAAGAATCGAGCAAGGTGATGTACTTTGTTGTTGAATTTGGCTTGTTACTCGACGAACTGGGAATTTGGCCGGTCGAACACTTAGTACCTTTGGGACTCGACTATTGATGAATTTCTCGACCTACCGCCACATATTTTGGAATTTCTGTGTACTGAAGATGACCAGGAGCAGGAAATTTTGGCGGTAGGTCGGAGTGGCTGTAGACTTAGTTTATATGTGAAAGAATTGGGGGAAGGAACGGGCGCTGTCAAAAATTCTCGTTAGTTCCCAGCATGCAATGCGCTCAAGATGTGGAAAATGTCGGGAAGGCCCGAATGCACTGGAACAAAAGGCTGTATCTACGCTCGGGAGAAGAATATGAACAAAAAAAGTCATTTCTAAGCTAGAAAAAGGACTGAATTTCGTTATGATGGTTGAGTTTTGGTTTTTCGACGATGATTTCCCTAAAAAAACATGAAGACAAAAAGGGGCGTTTTTGTTGTTTCTCTTTGACGTTAAAAACGGGCAGTTTCGTTCTTGTCCAAACTCAAAAGGCCATATTTGGTAAAAATCGCTACGTTTCTTGCATTTATTGGATATCCAAATTTAAAGGGCATTCCATTTCGTGCTCACAACTAACAGTTAAGGCAATATTCGTGCGATTGAGAGAGTTGCAATGTTTTGAAGCATGGGAGTTTTTTACGGCCGGTTTTGGCCGGCACGGGTGCCAATGGGTTAAACAAAACATAATTTTTTTTTGATGTTGATATTTTTTATTGCTCACTTACTTAAACAAAAGCCTTTGAGGCTAGTAACATATCAACGCTATTTTATTCGAAAACAACCATATGCTGCAAGATCTGGGGGGAGGGTACCACTTTCTGGCCAGTATTTAGCTTCAAGGTTGAAGTTGCATGAAAGCCAACTTGAGGGGGTGGTGATTTTAAAAACTAGACAATGGAGGTCGAGTTGGAGCCACTAGTGACAGTCAGAAGTCGATGATCATCTCATCTAGGGTAATTGAGTTTGATACTGTGGCTTGTCACGTGACCTAGCCAACTGCAAACCCAGGAGGTAACGTGAAATGAAGCCTGGCCCTGCTAAGTTACCCACCCCCCTAGAAACTGTTTTAACTGTAGAATCTTAACTCTGACCCTGGATTTAAACTACCACCAACCATGACTTTCACTGGATAGTGTTAAAAGGACCGGTCACGTGACCTCTATTTTTCTTTGTTAACCCATTGACTACCGCAGGTTTTTACATTTTCGGAGTGATTTTCCACCTATAGACGATGAATAGCAATTTGTGACTCTTTATTTGAACTACCAGGGAAAAGTGGTGCTGTCCTAAGGCACTGGAGGCTCAAGGTTTCTGAAAACGTCATTCTGACGTAGCTATTTTTTATCCGTGAAGCGACAACGATGGCCCAAGTTCGGTTTGCTTGCGATTTCTGCTAAATTTACAGCCATTTTTCATCTTTAGCGGCTGCCTGATGAGCATCATTAAGCGTGACGGTAGCTAAGAGTCCACTTTCTCAAAGAATCGAGCAAGGTGATGTACTTTGTTGTTGAATTTGGCTTGTTACTCGACGAACTGGGAATTTGGCCGGTCGAACACTTAGTACCTTTGGGACTCGACTATTGATGAATTTCTCGACCTACCGCCACATATTTTGGAATTTCTGTGTACTGAAGATGACCAGGAGCAGGAAATTTTGGCGGTAGGTCGGAGTGGCTGTAGACTTAGTTTATATGTGAAAGAATTGGGGGAAGGAACGGGCGCTGTCAAAAATTCTCGTTAGTTCCCAGCATGCAATGCGCTCAAGATGTGGAAAATGTCGGGAAGGCCCGAATACACTGGAACAAAAGGCTGTATCTACGCTCGGGAGAAGAATATGAACAAAAAAAGTCATTTCTAAGCTAGAAAAAGGACTGAATTTCGTTATGATGGTTGAGTTTTGGTTTTTCGACGATGATTTCCCTAAAAAAACATGAAGGCAAAAGGGGCATTTTTGTTGTTTCTCTTTGACGTTAAAAACGGGCAGTTTCGTTCTTGTCCAAACTCAAAAGGCCATATTTGGTAAAAATCGCTACGTTTCTTGCATTTATTGGATATCCAAATTTAAAGGGCATTCCATTTCGTGCTCACAACTAACAGTTAAGGCAATATTCGTGCGATTGAGAGAGTTGCAATGTTTTGAAGCATGGGAGTTTTTTACGGCCGGTTTTGGCCGGCACGGGTGCCAATGGGTTAATAGGTGAAAGAGTTCTAAAAAGTAGTATTTCTTCTCAAACGTGGGATTGTGATGTTTTAGAGTGCAAAAAACCTTGCGGTAAATCACTTACCTCTAGAGCATGGTCTAGCCGTACAAACACGAACCTCAAACCACAAACCTCATGGCAAGGCACTGGTCATGTGACTTCTTGACATTCATGGTTCGTGGGAAATGTCGATTAACCTCAATCTTAAGGTCTCTAATGATGAGGTGGAAACCTCAAAGTACAAAACCTGTTCAGTGTTGCTAAGTTATATGCTGCTATACTCACTTTTGGCATCCTCAATCGAGTAGGGCATACCAGATCCCATTTGCCTAAATAAAAAGAACAAGTCGAATTATATTGTTTAAATGTTAGGTTGTTTGTTGTGTAATGAGACCACCATTCCCATGGTACATGTAGCATAATTTATCTGATTCAAACTCTACAGATGCTTTCAATTTTGTGAGAAATACCATGAGAGTAATGCACAGGGCATGGTGGAAATCTTTCCAAAATGGCTGTAAATTTGTAAACTACAGTGGAATGTCTCTTTCTGACCACCTCTTGTAAGTGACCACTTTTTCAAAATACAAAAACAATTGTCCTTATCAAATTAAGGGACCGCTCATTTTTTATGGGGTAGGGGGGGGGGCTGGTGGGATTTGGAGGAGTGTAATTTGAAAATTGTATGACCCCCCCCCCAATTTCCGATTTTTTTCGCATGCCCCCCCTCATCAGAGTAATTTTTTGGAAGCCCCCCCCCCCCATGAATAAAAAAATACATAAGGTATTAAAAAAGTTACTGCATTAAAATTTCGTTTTGTTACATTTCACGTAATTTAGTGAAAGAAAGCTGAAAGCTAGAAAGCTGTTTTTAACAAATCCTCACTCAAAAGAATGAAAAGTCAGTTTCAGCTCTTCTTGTTACTGCTCGTCCTGAGCGTGTTGTAGCTGGCCGCTCGTCTACATATTCCTCGTCTGAGGCGATAAAAGAAAGAACGACATCATTTGAGTCGTCTTCAGAGTCAGGGGCATCACTCTTGTAATCATCATCAGTTTCTTCTCCCTCACTGCTTTCACCACTGCTGTCTAGTTGACCTGATTCATTGCTGCCTCTCACTTCGGCTTGACCTGTTCTGAGAGTATTCATCTGCAGGAAGTGTCCCATAATTGTCTTCACTTTGTCATTCTTGCTGCTCTTCTGATGCTATTTTAATAGCCCATGATGTTGTAAGTATTTGTTCAATTCTGGCACACGGAGCTATTTTAGCTTGGTGGCATCTTTGCACAAAGTAACCCAATGATAATCATCATAGGACTTTTCTCTTGCCTCCCTACTTTCCCTTGCCCTTTCCGCCAGTCTCTTCTTTTTTTAAACTCTATGACCTCAAGATGCTGGAGATAGTTAACCACAAACTTTGGTTTCACAATGAATTTGTCTCCAAATCTAGCTACGCTCTCTGTGTCAGACAAAACTACGCTACCACTGGCATGTGCCTTTTTCAACTGGACTCTTGGTTGCCAATCATCTGGATCACGCCCCTCATTTGGGGTCTGCTGATAAGGAAGGTAGTGGTACTGTGGAAGGCAGGCATGATCAGGAAATGGTTTCGGGCATCTCCCTATAGGTGGTCCAGTCCATTCACAACAATCCTTTAAAAAGAGATTCACTGCTGAACGATCCAGGCAGTTCGATTTTTTGATGTCAGAGGAGGCCGCTTTTCAAAGGACAGATGGTTGCTCGGAGAGGTTAGGAGAGTTGCTACAACCAGAGTACCAGTTAAAACCTAGTGATGGATGGAGACTGAACTACATTATAAAAGAACACAGAGAGGCTGTTGAGAAACTGAAAGGGCAGTTAAAAATTCTGAGTGACCATGACTCCACGCTCTTCCAGGCGAATGGCATTACCCTGAAGCCTGACAAGAAATTCCACCATGACTTCAATGTGCAGCACATCGCTAGGATTGAGGCAAAGCAGCTCAAGGTTTCAGGGGAATTAGAAAACCTCGAAAAAAAGGAGACCTTTGACCAGGTCTTCAAGGGCTTAACAGGACACTATGTGTCAAAAAAAAAAGAAAATTAAAACAAAACCGTAGGAAATCAAAGGGCAGACAACGCAAACGGTTTGAAAACAATGTCCTACGCGTGTATCATATCTGTGTTGCAAATCCCCTTGCAAAAGAGCTTCCCAATTGTCTTCTTTATCCTCCCTCCATGACAATTCTGGAAGCATGCATAAACTTGACGATGTAGCAACATTGTTGCTAACACGGGATGCAGCATTCATCGCTCACCTACTGCAATCAAGCTACTTCAGCAACGCGGCACAAAGCAGGCTTATTACCAACCTTAAGCCAGAAGTAAGAAACAGGCTGTATTGCTTCCTGCATCCTGAAGATTATAGCTCAAACGTCAGAGACACGAACAAAGAGGAAGAAGAAAAATTAATGACGAAGAAGAGGAAGAAGAGGAAGACAACGAAGAAGAACAGGAGGAAGAAGATTTGAAAATCTTATGACCCCCCCCCCAATTTCCGATTTTTTTCGCATGCCCCCCCTCCTCAGAGTAATTTTTTGGAAGCCCCCCCCCCCCCCATGAATAAAAAAATACATAAGGTATTAAAAAAGTTACTGCATTAAAATTTCGTTTTGTTACATTTCACGTAATTTAGTGAAAGAAAGCTGAAAGCTAGAAAGCTGTTTTTAACAAATCCTCACTCAAAAGAATGAAAAGTCAGTTTCAGCTCTTCTTGTTACTGCTCGTCCTGAGCGTGTTGTAGCTGGCCGCTCGTCTACATATTCCTCGTCTGAGGTGATAAAAGAAAGAACGACATCATTTGAGTCGTCTTCAGAGTCAGGGGCATCACTCTTGTAATCATCATCAGTTTCTTCTCCCTCACTGCTTTCACCACTGCTGTCTAGTTGACCTGATTCATTGCTGCCTCTCACTTCGGCTTGACCTGTTCTGAGAGTATTCATCTGCAGGAAGTGTCCCATAATTGTCTTCACTTTGTCATTCTTGCTGCTCTTCTGATGCTATTTTAATAGCCCATGATGTTGTAAGTATTTGTTCAATTCTGGCACACGGAGCTATTTTAGCTTGGCGGCATCTTCGCACAAAGTAGCCCAATGATAATCATCATAGGACTTTTCTCTTGCCTCCCTACTTTCCCTTGCCCTTTCCGCCAGTCTCTTCTTTTTTTTAAACTCTATGACCTCAAGATGCTGGAGATAGTTAACCACAAACTTTGGTTTCACAATGAATTTGTCTCCAAATCTAGCTACGCTCTCTGTGTCAGACAAAACTACGCTACCACTGGCTTGTGCCTTTTTCAACTGGACTCTTGGTTGCCAATCATCTGGATCACGCCCCTCATTTGGGGTCTGCTGATAAGGAAGGTAGTGGTACTGTGGAAGGCAGGCATGATCAGGAAATGGTTTCGGGCATCTCCCTATAGGTGGTCCAGTCCATTCACAACAAAAAGAACAAACTTGTCCTACCTTTACTCCACAAGAAAACTTCAGAAAGCTCACACCAAGATGCGAAAGGATGGTGAAAGCGACGAATCCTTTAAAAAGCGATTCACTGCTGAACGATCCAGGCAGTTCGATTTTTTGATGTCAGAGGAGGCCGCTTTTCAAAGGACAGATGGTTGCTCGGAGAGGTTAGGAGAGTTGCTACAACCAGAGTACCAGTTAAAACCTAGTGATGGACGGAGACTGAACTACATTATAAAAGAACACAGAGAGGCTGTTGAGAAACTGAAAGGGCAGTTAAAAATTCTGAGTGACCATGACTCCACGCTCTTCCAGGCGAATGGCATTACCCTAAAGCCTGACAAGAAATTCCACCATGACTTCAATGTGCAGCACATCGCTAGGATTGAGGCAAAGCAGCTCAAGGTTTCAGGGGAATTAGAAAACCTCGAAAAAAAGGAGACCTTTGACCAGGTCTTCAAGGGCTTAACAGGACACTATGTGTCAAAAAAAAAAAAGAAAATTAAAACAAAACCGTAGGAAATCAAAGGGCAGACAACGCAAACGGTTTGAAAACAATGTCCTACGCGTGTATCATATCTGTGTTGCAAATCCCCTTGCAAAAGAGCTTCCCAATTGTCTTCTTTATCCTCCCTCCATGACAATTCTGGAAGCATGCATAAACTTGAAGATGTAGCAGCATTGTTGCTAACACGGGATGCAGCATTCATCGCTCACCTACTGCAATCAAGCTACTTCAGCAACGCGGCACAAAGCAGGCTTATTACCAACCTTAAGCCAGAAGTAAGAAACAGGCTGTATTGCTTCCTGCATCCTGAAGATTATAGCTCAAACGTCGGAGACACGAACAAAGAGGAAGAAGAAAATGACGAAGAAGAGGAAGAAGAGGAAGACAACGAAGAAGAACAGGAGGAAGAAGAAGAGGAACACAGCGACGACGAGATCAAAGAGAACGTCGAAAATGAGGAAGGGGACACCTCGTAGTAGTTTCATGCCCCTCCCATTAAATTTCTCAGAGAAAAGCTCTGGTAACGAGGTCAGTTCCAATTCAGGACTCAAATTATTGGTTTTAATTATATGAGCTTGACAACAACATTTTTATGAATGAAAAGAAAGTTGTTGCTATTCAAGACTGTTATTATGGTATGTTCACTGTCCTTACAAAATATAAAAGCTGTTGAGAAGTTTTCTTGTTACCCTGGAACTGTTTTAGCATATTTGTTATAAATAAAAGAGCACAATTTTTCTTCCATTTGTAAACATCTCTTATCCTATTTTTAATCTAATTTTTTTGTCCGACCCCCCCCTCCCTTTCCTTCATTTTTTTTCGGCTGGTCCCCCGTTTCAAGCCAATTTTTTTCGAGTGGCCCCCCCCAAATCCCACCAGCCCCCCCTCTCTCATAAAAAATGAACGGTCCCTAATGTCACAGAGTACTAAGTAATGACGTCACACACACTAAATTTGTGAATAATTATGGGATTCGTTCAGATATTCAGATAGAACATGATAAAAACGACCTACTTGCCAAAAAATATTATTAAGCATTGAGAGTGAGATATGAGCATTGTTATGCTCTGCTGACTGCATACAAATCCTTCTAAATTTTACTTAGTTCATACCGTTATGAACCGAGTCATCTTGCTCTTTCTGAAAATCTCAACAAATCCCATAATTTCAAAAGTTTAAATATTTGTGACATCACACTTTAGCACACTTTATCGGAACCTCTCGTGGGCTACCACCTCTCAAGCGATCACTTGTCACACAATTCTCTCTCCCCAACACCTGCATCCTCTTAGGAAGACAAGTGCAGTTTTAAGCTACATGTATCTTTACTAGCTTGTACCATATGCTGTTTTGGATAACTTATCAGGTGTACCAATTAAGAGGTTCTCAACAATTCGTAGTTTCTTAAAATTCTTCCTTAGTATAATTTTGGAAACCTGTTAACACACATCAATATGATGGTGCATCAAGGTGTATATTTTTATACTAAAACACAAAATGTAGGCTCCTTGTAGTCTGGCCTCTCATATAAAGCAACCACCTACGGTAAGCCACCAACTAAACTCGACATTATTGACTTTAATGGGGGAGTAGGGTTGGTGCAGTGGTGAGAGCACTAGCCTCCCACCAATGTGTCCCAGGTTTGGTTCCCGGACTCAGCGTCATAAGTGGGTTGAGTTTGTTGGTTCTGTCCTGTGCTCTGAGAGGTTTTTCTCTGGGTACTCCGGTTTTCCCCTCTCCCTCAAAACCAACATTTAATTTAATTTGAAGGGCATTAGTTTCTAAAGAAACTGTGGTGCTGCGTCGGTGGGGGAGTGAAACACGAAAATTTGGTTTATCAACTGAGTTGATAATGTAAATTGACCACCGTACAGGGATTCAATTAGCGAAACATCAGGTAATCGAATCCCTGTACGGTGGTCAATTTACAGTATCAACTCCGTTGATAAACCAAATTTTCGTGTTTAATTTAATTTGATTTGATTTGATTTAGTGTTGATATGATTCAATAGTCTCCCCAATTAGTAGAGCATCTGTGCTCAGCTAGAAAGATTTGAGACTTAAATAAAGTTATTATTATTATTATTAATATTATTTATTAACCATAAGCTTAATTTCTTAATGTCTTAACGTGTAATGCTGCGTTATGCACTTAACAATAATTGTTATTATATCCCGTCAAAGTTACAGCTCGTTATGACTATAATGGATCCAATAAATTATGAATTCCACAACTTTGTCTCAAAAACTTACATGCCCGTAAAAAATTTGCTTGCCTGCTGATGTACTAGATCCAAAACAGAGTCAAAATCACTCACTTTCATGGTTGCATTTACAGCAGCCATGTTGAATTGTTTGTACGACAAACCGCTGCCCACTAAAACTATCAGACAGAAGTGAATTGTAGAGAGGGGAGGGGAGGTAAGAATTACAAATTTGATAAACTACCCTAAAAGGAAACTTATTGATATGTTTTGCCTAAACTGAAATATTATATAATAATATAATTATGCAGAAAAAATTCCTAAAACATATTTTTTTTTAAACTTAAATCATTTCGCCAATATTATTTGCTTCTTACTTACCCTCTCATCCCTGAGCTTTTTTTAACGATCCAATATGGCGCTGTAGGGTACAACTCAGGCGACTGCTTCCCTGTATATGTTTTGGGTTTTCTTGTGTTAAATTTTTCCTTTCATTAACATGAATTTTTCACCAGTCGCCATAAAAGAAGCTAATCATCACATTCAAGGATTGACGAGACGAATACACGAGCTTGAAGAACAAGTTAAAGAGTTATCCGGAGCGCTCAAGAAGCAGAACGAAGCACACGCCGAAAATTTAAAGGTCCTTCCCCTTCGAAAGAATCAAAGTATTAGACAGAAGGATGAACAAATAGCAGAGCTGAAACAAAAACTTCAAACGTCCGAAGCTGCGGTCGAGAGACTTGCTCGCGAAGCAAGTGAAAGAGATTCTCTTTTCCAACATTTAAAAAATCGTTCAAGAGTTCTGGACGAGATTTGCAAACATCGCGAAGCCTTCGAGAGCGTTTTAACTTGTTTGAGCATCATTGGTGATTCCGAGTATAATTATTTTCCCGAGGGAAGGGGGATGCCGCAGATCGCAGTCCCCAGGGAAACTGATTTACTGGATGGCTATGAAGATGAAGATGTTAATGGTAACACAAGTTCACTTGTGAAAAGAGCTGAAAGTGGGATTGGTACAAGTTCTTCGTCAGTTGATTATGGTGGAGACGAAAAAGCGAATGAAAAAGGGATATTAGGAGAAGGAAACCGACATGGAGAAGTTTTTCTACCAGATGGGGAACAACCACCACCCTGTTTTGTGTGATTGGACAAAGTATGAAAGAACAAATGAATGAGAATGGCACTTCTTTTTATAGTGCCACTTTTCTTGTATGTCTCGGAACCCTAAAATTAAGCTCAAATTAGATAGCTTTATTAATAGCATTTATAGCCAACGTCTGTCTCATGCACATGACATCTTGTCATCGGCTTCCCCGTGGGGTCAAGCCCTGGGCCAACCAGGGAGATATGCGGGGAATACAAGGAGGTGGGTGGAATTCTTTGCCAGAGGGTACGGGAAAATCTCAGCATTGTTTTATGATCAAAGATTAGGGGGTGGGGGAATTTATAAGTTTGTAAGGGATGCCATGGGCAGAGGAGGGGGGGGGGGGTGGGGGGTGCTGCTGAGAGACACCTTACTCGGTGGACTTAGTCTTGCAAGATTCCCCGAACCCCCGGGGAAATTCATCAAGTTTGCTTGACTGATTTCACAATCCCCTTGGTTAGCCCGGGGTTCGATTATGGACACCTCTTTGTTATGGTCGTTATGGACAGCAGATGAATTACTGGTGCATGTAGAAGAATTACTGAAAGAGCCTGTGCTACTAAATGTTACCAACACTCTTTAGTACAGACCTGATGAGGTGTGTTAAGGCAGAAGCTGACTGTTTGTTTTTTTTTTTTCATAAAAAAGAAGCTAAAATTTGCAAGTACAAGGCCTAGTTTGGATGATACACTTAACACTTAACACAATGTACCAAGTGAGACGCATCCCATTCTCAATTGTCATTTTATTTGGTAGTGTGGGTTAGACATAACAGAATGTTTTTTGAGTCACGTGGAGTTTTTGGAGGTGTAAAGAATGAGATTCAAGTTTCTAACACTACACTGTGGCCTAATTTAAATTTATTTGGGTCCACCTTGGTGCAAGAACCTTTGAAACTCACAAATGATGCAAAACAAAGAAGACAAAACATTCTAAACAATAGCTACAGCAAAAAATTTCTCATAAACCCAATATTTTGGTCTTTCCACAAGTTTACTGCAGTGGAATGTCATCATATCAATTTGTATTTAAGTACAGCACAATTTTGGTCACTTGCTAGTTTTGTATTTTTGTTCAGGGTGTGAAAAGAAAATGGGTTTAAAATGAATAAAATTATTATAAAATAAAGGAATATGGGCTGAGGTGAAATGAAGTCTGCTTGTTAGACGATGGGATCCAGGTTATGAAATACAGGGGTTGCTTAATTGAAGGCCTCGGAGCATAACCATCCTATGTCGAATTTTGGGTTGTTTTTCGATTTTGCCTGGATTTGCCCGAATTGTTGCATGTAACTGCAATTCGATTGAAAGAAGATGTAATGCAACTTGCAAACCACTCCCATGGAAGGTTGGTTTCTTGGTGTATGTAAGAAAAAATGCATTTCTGGACTGATTCTGGATGAATCAGTCAAAAAAATACCATACAATGTGTTTCCATCGAATTGCAGTTCACATGCAGAAATTCAGACAAATCCAAGCAAAATGGAAAAATGACTCAAAATTCGACATAGGATGGTTATGCTCCGAGGCCTTCAATTGTTCAGTTCAGTTCTTTGGTCCCAAGACCATCATCTACAAAGAATTCCAAAATTGACTTCTGAAGATTTCTGTCTCTGGCTCAATTTGGTTTGATGAGAAGAAAGAATTCAAAGTAAAACTCTGGTGTCACCCTGAATTGGTAAAATAATAATAATAATAATAATAATAATAATAATAATAATAATAATAATAATAATAATAATAATGATTCCATCCCCAAACAAATATATATTTTTAATTTTTTGCCCTTTTACCACTCAGGTGTAATTGAAGGGCTGGGGGCATAACCGACCCAAATGACTTTTAGCCCTTTTTTTTTTCTTTTTGGTCCAAATTAGCTGAATTTTTGCGATGTGGCCTTTGATTTAATAGAAAAAAATTGCCCCATATTTTTTTTGGCCAGTTTCCGTTTCTTTTTCAAGAAAAACTGAATACAAAAAAGGCCCTAAAAGTCATTTGGGTCAGTTATGCCCCCAGCCCTTCAATTGTCCTTAACCAATCCCTTTTCTGTACCCAAAATTCTAATCTATGAGCTGAAGAGTAAGATAAAGGGTGAGCATGGATACCCTAGTGGACTACAAACAGATCCTTCAAGTGATTGCAGATTCAAAGGTTGTGATCCCTGATTCGATATACTGCTATATGACCTTAGAAAATGGTTGTTGGAGTTGAGTATGACTATGTCATGTCTACTTATCTCTAACTAATAAAAAATGTATCTGAATTAGATTCCTCAAAAACCTATATCTGCCAAGTGTCACGCCTAAGTAAAAAACTTTGATGTCACTACTCATGCCTGTGTTCCAATTTCTTACAACTGGTAAAAAATCCGGCTAACTTGTTCTTTAAATTAAGAACAAAAAATTCAACTCAATATTATTCCCCATAAATGTGCGAGTCCTAACTGTATTAGAATGCGTTAAAACGTCATGTTTCAGTTTGCATTTGAGGGACTGGAAACAAACTCGAGTTTCGTGATCAGATTGCTTCGGAAGTGTTCGGAAGTCATTGGATCATCTTCGGGCATGTTCGGTGGCGTTCGGAAGTCTTCAAAAGTCGTCGGTAGTAGCCGGGAGATTTTCGGAAATTCCGATCCTTAGAAGACGAAAATCTCACGCATTTGACTCAGAAAAAGTTGGCAGGTACTAAAACCTTAAAATTCTAATTTATTAGATAACATGGCAGACATGATCAGCTATTTATGACTTGCCATAGATTATTTCTGAACGCTGCAAAATGCATTAAACAGAAAATTGCTGATCCCTGAAACGCAAAAAAAAAAAAGTAGTTGTTTTAGTCCCTACATACTTTATCATACCTCTGGTGAGAAAAGAAGACTCATAGTGAGCCCAGGGCTCCTCGTTTTTGTACCATATACCGCTGACAAAAAAGAAACGAGGCAGGAATGGGGGCGCAGTGCATTATCGCTGGTGCCGATCATCGTGCACTTTGCATGCAAAACGTCTGGTCTCTTGCGGCCACTTTATCATCTGCTCCAAGTACAACGTATAAAACGGAAGTTTCAAGAAATTGTATCACATGAACTCGCTTCCTTCAACAACCCATTTTAACGAGAATGAAGTTTGAAATGAGTAAGCCTTTCAACAATCACGTAACGGAGAACAGAAGACAAGAGAAGATGTATCGTTTCCGACGAAGAATTCTTTGTTTGGTCCACATAACACCAACTATTAGTTTTTTTCTTCAAATTCTGTTGTTCAGAACGAACAGTTTTGTTTTCTTTAATTCAACTGACAGCATAAAATTCAGACCAGAATAAAAACCAGAGCTAATGAAATTATGATCTTTCCAGAAAATGAACAGAGTTAATTTTTGAAGCATTTTTGAAATTTTGTTTGTAACGCTACCCTACCTACTCAACCCGCTTTAACACAAGGGTCACTGCCTGTGATATTTATATTATTGTTACTTAAAACTTTGGTCTACTGTTTGGGTTTGAAAAGAGCTCGATAGGGAATGCTGCATGCGGGTTGCAACAGTCTCGTCAACGAGACACTCTAGAATTCATTTGGGCGTGTTGCGGGAGGATTCTCTGAGGTCCAGAATGAAACTTGATGATTTTATTACCCCAGAAGCTGACAGCAAACGTCGCATCATTTGGTAATCATAACAAAGCAGGGCTCACAAAATCGATGCTTTTGTTGTGCTCTCGATCGACCTCGTGGTAACATCTGCTTTATTGTTACAGCCAAGGAAAAGCTGCTTGAATTCTGCCCACTAAAACTTGGATAATTTCAATATTCTTTGTAAAACTCAAGGTGAGGTTTGATTGAGTGAGGTGAAAAAGTAATTTATAGCAGATTTTTAAGAAGAATGGGATATTTTTACGAACAGGAAAGCGACCAAAACATCTTTTTTGTTACAGAGACTGAATCGTAACTCGTTAACAAAAGCGCCAACTTATATCCGAAAGGGCACCAACAGATCATTCACCGACGCAATGTTTGTGCTTTTTAAAAGTTTCCTTCCAGCGAAACCTAGAAACAGTTAATATATACTGGTTAAAATTACTTGCAGACATATTTATAAGGTGTTAACAAGCACAGAAGGTTACCGAGCGGTACTTTAAATGAAGTTACTGTTTTTTTTTTTCGGGATTTTTGTAGAACAAGAGGATTTTGGAGATTTTGGGTCGAAAGTAACTTTCAACTTGGAACTCTACTGTTTTGAAAAGGTTAATCTTGTTTGAAGTTTACAAGCTGTTTATAAGAAGTCACGCATGGGAAGAAATTTCGTGACCACGCCACTGACTTCTCACCAAGGAATGTTTAACTTCTACTCGATCGTTTTTGTTTGAGTTTCCTTGTAATGATCACACTCATATTAAAAGGCTAAATTTTCTAGTAGCTTCGTTGTGCTAAAGCTGGACCAAGGCGTTTTTAAGATGAAGTGAAATTTCAACTAGAATTTACGCATAATTTCTTGTTCGAATTCTCTTTGTTCAATTTCTGTCATCAGGCCGTAACTTATGAATTTATTAGAAGACTGATGTTGATTACTGTTCCGTAAAACCACCTAACGTATCACCCTGCCAGGTTGAGTATTCTGCGAAATTCAGTTTAAAATTAAGATATTGAAAATCAGGTTAAGCTGTCACGTTTTCCTTCGAATCTAGAAGACTAAACATCAGAGGCAACCCATAAAGCTAAAAAATAGTTGACATTCTCCACTTAACCTTTATCATCGATAAACTTTAGTTTATCATCAAGAGACTCTAGAGAGATAAGTTCTCCTCCAAAAGATTTAACTTTTGTCATACTAATGCTAATGGTAGCTGCAATGGCAGATTCAAAGTTTGTTATATTTTGTCTGAGATCATCTTGGACGCGCGAACCAAAATATAATACAGCATATCCTTCAAAGCTTCATTCAGAAAATGGTAACATTTAAATTGCGAATTTAATGTTCAAACTACGTTGGTAAGTAAGATGAATTTGCAGGGTGAAAAAACGCTTGATCGTTAGCATGCTAAAATAATATGTCAAATTTTCATAAAATCGACAACAAAAGAATGTCTAGCAGGTGTTTATTAATTTATTCATTAGCATCAATCCAACCCTTTGATTGCCTGTCTGTTTTGGTGAAATTGTGTGTAACACTTGTTTTCAGCAATGAACCTGGTTTCTAAAAGGTTTAAGAATGACTGAGTTGCGCTTAAGTCCATGTTTCCATTTGTTCACTGCGTTAAAGTGATATGTTGTTAAGGAGGCTCGCATCAGCTTTTTTGGTCTTGGGGTGTACTTGTTGAAATCAAGAATTCCTGTAGAAGACAAGCTTCGATTTCTTTGACACTATAACATCTTTTTTATGTTTCATCAAAGTTTATTTTCTCAACGATAACGCGAGGCCGCTCATTTTGAAAAAAGGACAATTATATCGAAATCCAATGAGACTTCAAACTGATGCGAGCCTCCTTAACATTTGCCCAGCTGATAATATGTCAGATTTATTATGATACCAAATCGTCACCAAAGCAATGCATATCTTTGGAGTCAGTTAAATACCGTTTGATTGATGTACCGAATTCCCCATGATAATAGTGAGTTCCATCCGAGAATTCGATACCAACACGCAACTGTTACATGTGCGAAAGCACGCGCCACGTGACTTGAAACGTAGTTGACCGCGATAGAATGAAGATGGCCTGGAATCCAAGCAAGCTGGGCAAGATTATGTACACGCGCCAAAACGCAACTGACAGGTCGTGCTCAGACATTTTTATCGGTTCTTATTAGATTTTTTTTAAGTGGTTGTAATCAACTTTACAAAGGGATGGCTTTGTTCTTGCAATCCAAAACAAAATGTTAACGAGGCAAAAAAAAAAAAAAAAAACGTGTTATGTGCGGAAAAACAAGCAACCGGTGACAAGCGCTGGAAAACATGCAATCGGGCCTGGGAACATGAAGTGCAGTCGATTGCACGCCCGAGATAACATGCAACTGGTGTCATGTGCCGGAGAACGTGCAATCGATGCCAGACAACAGGAAACGAAGGGGGAGGGGGGTGGGGTGGGGTGGGAGAGGACAAAAGCGTTAAATTTGAGTTCAATGTTTGATTTGGTTGTATTAGTAAATTGTTCTTCTTTCTTTCTTCAGCTCGAAGGAGTACCATACAGAGATGGGCGAAAGCAACGACGTAGTTAAGTTAGAATGGAATTTTGAAGGCTGGAGGGACAAAACCAAGGCCATAAAGGAAGAGTTCAAGAGACAAAGCGAAGCCAATGAGCTGTTCTTCGTCAAAAATGCCAAGGAGATCAAGCTGGTAGATCTTCAGGAGAACCCCAGCATCTACACATTTGGAATCATGGGGATGAGTGGTGTTGCTGTGGTCAATCTTCTGCGCTGCATCATCACGGAATACCGGGAAAAGGCCAGCGGTCCTTTCTATCTGAAATTTGCCGCTGACAAGAAATTTAGAGTGGAGCTTATGCCCACCGCGCTCTGCCCAGGCCACGGGCTCATAAAAGTCGTTGGGCGACTGAAGTACTACGATTATCCTGAAATGTGCTCTTTGTTGTCCAAAAGTGGGGTCACGAACAAAGGCCTTGGAGACATGTGTTATAAATTAAACACCAAAGGTATGAAGTCAGCGCTTTTCAACGCGGTAAGCCCGATGAACGAACTCCATTTTATGCTGCTGTTCGAAATCGCGCGGAGGTTGGTGCGAGATTCAAACGGGCAGCCGGTGACGACTGAGCCCGCGCTAGATCTGCTTCCGGTCGGCGTCATCATCGGGCGCATTATCGAGCTACTGCGTGCGGAAAAAGACCCGGTGCTAAGCTATGACAAAGTATTTGGTGCCCAGCAGGAGCTAAATTGGGTCTCGGAGCCAAACACTATCCTAAAACGAAAGAAAATGCAGGCAATCAACAAACTGTACTTTGAGAAGTTCGTGAAGGGACAGGAAGACGAAGTTCCCTTCATTAGAAGATTTTTGGAGGAAAATAAGAACGGGTACATAATCAAAACTCTGCAGGGTTATCTTGAAGAGTTAAAGGAAGTATTTGGTGAAATGTGACGAATAAGTCATAATTTAACTAAAAAAAATAATTGCATAGGAATCAACCATCTATTCTTGTAATATTATCTTTCCTGAAGTAAGAGGTCAGCCTTAAGTGTTTCTTTACTAAGTAGTCGACTAAGAGGCTAAGTGTGCATGTGCGCAAGTGAAAACTCTACACGAACAGGGACACAAATGATTCTTCGCACCGGGGATGAGTTTCTGGGCAGCAAGAGGGCAGAAAAGAGAGGAACTGTTCCCTGTCTCACATATTTCAATACCTCGTGACAATTAACATAGTGTATCGGCGACACTGTTAAGCAAGTTACTCACTCGGCAGGTCGGATTTGCACAAAGCAGTTCAGGCTTATCGCTACCACGTCACATGCGACAAACTGTAACGTTTCAGAACGAGTAGTAACGTGCCTGGCATTTGCTAAATCGGCAAAGGCGTGGTCACATGATCCTGGCAATAGTGCCAATCCGCTTTACTACTAAGAGGAATTCTTTGCAATTGTTCATGCGCGAAATACCGGTAGCCTGCCGAGGTGAAATATAACTGTTATATCAGTTAGACTTACGTAATTCTATTTATAAACGAAAAGATCAAAAGAACTTTACTACTTTACTAGATAAAGGTTCATGTAGTACGTAATATGCGATAAAGATAAAAAGCTAACATGGTGTGAAAAACATTTTTATGAGACTCTGTTAGATCTCAAAGATTATCCAAGTGAAGAATTTTGCAATTTCGCACATGTCTCGCGAGCAAACATCCATTAGAGAAGCTATCTGGTTTTTATTATAAAGTTTCATTTACACAGTAGCAATTCTTGTTCATGTATATGAATTAACACATTGCTCCCAATACTCAGAACAGCTGAATCACATCACCCCAGTCCTTCTCGTCCCACCGGCCATTTTCCCGAACATTTGGCGGACTTTCTTTCCAGTTCCATTCCTTGATTGGCACATGCCAATGTTCTCCATAGTTAGCCATGACATAGGAATCAGTTTCACAAGGAATGCGCACTTTCAGTTCGAGAAACTCCGTCCAACAAAGAGTGAATTTTGGAAAGATATATCTGCCATAGAAAGAAACAAATGGATTTTTTTTTTCAGATTTGGGTGCATAGAAATCCTTGCTACCGACTGAGAATAAGGTGACTCCCTACCCCGGGGGAGCTACTAAAAAACATTTAATACGGGGAAGCTCCGCCCCGAGGTCCGACCCCTCACCCTTTCGTATACCTTCCATTAACAATTGATACCCCTTTTCGTATACCTTCCAATAGAACAGTACAGTCATGAGGTATGTGTGTTCGAAAAATTTTAATGAAAGGCCCTTTTAAATACCTAAATGGCAGAATTCCCTACCCTTTCATATACTTCGAATCGTGAAATCCCTACCCTTTCGTATACCTGAAGCGTGAAAAAGGTACCCCTTTCGGGCGGACGCAACGAAATCTTACTTGAATTTTTTCCCGGTCCTTGCCTGCGTTCCACCATTCCACATGTACTCCTTCTCTTCATAGAAAAAGAAAATGTCTAATTTGACATAGTCCTCCTCAGTCCTGAAAGACAACTCAAAGCTGTCTTCTATCTAAAAATGAAAGTGTCACATCAAATCAGAACGTGTGTAATAAAATAAAGACCAACAGGCGCTTTCAAATCCGCTGATGGATTGTCATGTTTAACGAATGAACAGCCATTCGAGTTAAGAAGAGAATTTAAACAGCTAACAAAAGAGAGCCACATGGATAAAAATGGAGAGACAGGCGTGCCCATTTTAGTCAATGGAAATTTGTTCTAAATCTTGAACGAGGAGTTTAAATAGGCCGTGGTATTTTTCAAGACTACGGGACACCTGAAATCTTTTAGGGGTCCCTTTTTCTTGAGTATAGCGTAAAATGTTCGGCTTTTTTGGCTTTTCTGTTTGGTGCGTCCTTTTTGTCGCTAAAACAGAATAGTGACTTGTGTTTTCATGTCTAGTCAGAGTAACGCTTAATAGTGTGTGCTTCCATCTGTCGGCTCCTCTTTTCATCTTTTTCATCGCCTTTTGTGCATGTGTTGATGCTTTTTGCATTTATTTGTCTCTTTGCCGTTTCTGACCCAAGCTAATTTAATGTCATTTGTTAATAATTTTCATTTTCGAAGTGAGCCCTCTCGATGAGCACGGTAACTCTTAGGGCCAACTTTGTCAGAAAATATGTTTAATTAAAAAAAATGTTGTCTTTAATGCAAGTCGAATACTGCAACCGCCGGAGCTAAACAAAGTACTTGAGTGTACAACTGCAGGACTTACTCGACCAAATCTGTGCTTTAAGTGCAGCCCACTTTTCTCAAATTCCGACAAAAGAAGAGGATTGTAGTCCTTGATCCAAATACCGAGGTCTACATCCTTGCTGTGAGGAATGATATCACACTGTCTGAACCAACCTGAGGACGACATACAACGCTACATCACCAAACACCGCTCACGGAAGGAAGGAAGGAAGGAAGGAAGGAAGGAAGGGAGAGAGGGAGGAAGGAATGGAAGGTTGGTTGATTAACGAATAGACAACGCTAAAAGAATTGACGGTACATGTATTACTAACGAGCAACTAAGAGAAACAAAATTTAACACAAAATCCGAAATTAAACAAGTCTCACCTAAACAGGTTCCACTACTCAGCCAAAATCTCACACCAAGACGATCCAAAGCATTAACAGCTGCAGAAAGGACTTCTAACGCCTTCCTTTTAAACAGAATGGCATCTGGAGAAACGTCTCGGCCATATTTACCGTAAAAGTGTCGCGAGTTTGTCAGGTTACATCCTTTAAACTGTGCGTGAGTTTGCTCTGAGGCCAGTTTGTCGGGTTCTGATGGAACTTTCAAACGAACTCCATCGAAAACTTTTTCTTTTATAGAGAACCTTTGAAAGAAAATAACATACATTAATCCTCGATTAAGCTACATTTGCAATAGCCTGCGTGGAAAGCGCTACTGAAAAAGGGAAAGGGAAGGGGGAAAGCGGGCGCGCGCGAAGCTAGGGGAGCGCGGGGAGAGCGAAAATTAACAAAGCTTTTGTCCTCCCTCTCGTCACGCTCCGCGCTCTCTCTTCTCGCATCGCGCGCGCCCGTTTTCCCACCTTCCCTTTCCCCCGGGGGGGGGGGGGCTACTAAAAAACATTTAATACGGGGAGGCCCGGCCTTAGGGTCCGACCCCTTACCCTTTTATATACCATTTTTGACAGAAAAGGTACCCCTTTCGTATACCTTCCATTGACAGTTGGTACCTCTTTCGTATAACTTCCATTAGAACAGTACAGTCATGAGGTATGTGTGTTCGAAATATTTTAATGAAAGGCCCTTTTAAATACCTAACTGGCAGAATTCCCTACCCTTTCATATACTTCGACTCGTGAAATCCCTACCCTTTCATATACCTGAAGCGTGAAAAAGATACCCCTTTCGGGCGGAACCTCCCCGTATAGGCTATTATAGGGAGTGCCCCCCCCCCCCCGGGACCCTTTTCCATTCTATCGCATGGCACGCAGGCTACATTTTGCAACTGTCCAAAATTCTCATAATTTGAGCTTTATTTAGGTGAACCGGCAAGGTGATGGCAACTACACGAAAGTCCCAGCCAAATGGCGTTGAGAGTCGATGACAAACGTGATTTTGAAGCAGCCGCTGTGGGTTGGCTTAATGCAAACGAATGAAAGATGATGGCCAAGAAAGCAGGGAAAGGTATTTGCACACTGGAGATGACCAAAGAAGAGGGAACGGCAAGCCATGAAGTGCCGCTTAAGAATATCGAGCGAATCGACTTTGAAGCAAAGGATGTTTCCCTTAGGCAAAATGTCATCCCTGATTTGGCAGCCGATACCAAGAGCTCAATCGACCTGGCAAGCCTAACTCCTTATATGGTTAAAAGGAAAAAAATAATGTACTATGACCATCGTTTTAACGATTGCTAAAGTTGAAATTGAGACAACAGAATGATATGAAACGTGCCGGTTCATGTAGTTATAGAGATATTTGGCAAATGACAACACACGATCATTATTTTTATTGCTTGAGGTATTAATTATGATGACAATTTTTAATTGAAAGTGAAGTAAATTATTATTACTTGGTGATTTTATGACCACAGACGTAAATCTAGTTAACTTTGTGCTAGGGGATAAATTTCAAGGAGAAAGATTGCTTTATCTAGTAGGGTATGGCATGGAAAAGTATTCTGCGATGCGGAAAGATATGGTGTGGTATGACACGTATTGATACTGTGGTGTGGTATGGCATGCTGTGCTGTCTGATACGGTGTAGGTCAATACGGTTTCATATGTTGTGATATGGGATAGAGATGTATTTTACACGGTTGAACTGTTTTTTCTTGCATTGCATTTGTAGTCAGGTCAGGTCAGGCCGGTCTAGTGACATGGTACTGGTGACATGTTACCCAATACTGAGGTGGGTTTCTGGTTATCCCAGCAGGATTAAGAACAAGACCTGTCAAAGGGTGGTTGAGCTCCTTGAGAGCCAACGACCAACCTTGGCACGGGGCAACAGAGAAAAGCTAGGCCACGTTTAACCCTGGTTGGTTCTCTGTGAAAAGAGGGGAGCTGCCAAAGAAAACCTGCAGCAATGAGACTTTGCTGGCAGCGTCCCAGCTCGCCAGGCGAAGTAACAAGTTTTGTGACCTACCCAGTTAAAGGGAAACAGAGAGAAGGTGGAGGTCTTTTAACCATGATTGGCAGTCCGCTATAAAATCTTGCCGTAACAAAAGCTGTTCATCATTTATAAAGCCCTTTGCACCCAGTGGAGCACAGGCCATCGACAAACTCTCATCGAACTTAGCTCTGAGCTGTCCTTCCTGCCTCACTCCAGCTAATTCCCTCATAGCTCAGTTATGAAGTCCTGAATTGTTTCTTTCAGGCTTCTTTTCGCAATTGCATAAATTGGATCATTCTTCATTTGATTTCATTTCCGCAGTTCATGTATGATTTATTTCATATATCATTCACACTTCTGGATGTAGCTGATAAAGCCATTAGGTTGAATGCCCAACAGAAATGGAAACTGAATCGTCTAATTTCTTCCAGTTGCCGTAACATGGACGTGTAAAACCAATAAATTTTACCCAAAATGGCGTAGAAAACCAGAGGACAGAAGCTACCCTTCCCTAAAAACAATGGCTGACTCAAAGAAACGGAACACGAGGCAGAGCAACTGCAGCTGCCCAGCGGTTGTTCGCATCCCTTTTTTTGACGTCACTTTCGTTTCCGTCCACGCAGATTTTTGTGCACGCCAAAATCCGCTCGTCACAACAACTTATTCCATGCGCATGCTCGCATGTCTGTGCAAGTAACTTTGCATTTTGGTGGAGAAACAGGCGGTGTGCGCACTACGATCGCGTTGCATTATGGTGACAAGATTACACAAGATGGCGGCGTAAGCGTGGAATTGCGGTGGTGGAGAAAGGCGACTGTCAGGCGCGAAAAAATAAACAAAATAAACCAATGGGAAAGCGTCATTTATCTGCCCACAGAAAAGTTGCCTCGTGTGTGTACTAATGGTAGGTGTCTTGACCCAGCAACATCTCTCCCAAGCAGTCAGCACACGAGGCGTGACTTTTCGCCAAGCGTGTGCCGACTTTCTAAGTTCATTTTACTCAAAACCCAACAGGTTTGTTGTGAGTGTGAATTAGTTAATGCTACATTTGTTTTCAAACTTAATGACAATCTAGTGTAGGAATGCACCCAAAGAAACACAATCTATGCTAAATTATCCCTCACTCAACTTACCTGTTATATGCCCCAGAAAATTTTAAGAGCTTGGTTACGGAATCTCGTTGGAGAGGTCCATGCCATAAATAAGACTTTCTATTATAAAATATTAATAGCTCCATAGAAAACGTATCCTGTGATATGCTGCATGATGAGACAATAAGCTTGATATTTAGGAAATCTTTGCTTGAGTCAAACCACGGCTCTTCAACACTATGGCAGGCAATAAGGAAACCATGAGACTGAAGATGAGATCTAAACTGGGTCTAAAAATAATTGAAAATGCACTCATTAGCCTCTGAACTGCTATACTCTTTTTGTATAAGTGAAGCAGCTGAGGCCTTCCAAGGGGTAGCCTCAATGTTGCTTTGGTGTTTGTTTACAACTCTGTCTCTCGCTTGTTTCATTAGGGACAAATGTTGCTTTCACAATTAGAAAACAAAGTGGAATGGAAAGTGAATTGTCCCTGTTGTAAACTGTCGCCAAAACAAAGGGTAGCATCTGCAAACAAACTGACAGCCATCTAATCAGCTATAGCTTACAAGGGACTGTGAGATGGGGGGGGGGGGGGGGGGGGTGATGAAACTGAAAGAGAGTTATTTTGAGGAAAGAGGTGGTAGACATAGGAAATACAACTGTAGACAGTAGCAATAATATTGTGGAAATAGTATGTTTAAATGCCAGCAAAACTATAGAGTACAGGACCACTTATGTCCATGACATTGAATTGCAATATCCATAATCCAACAGATGTACATGCAGCTCTAAATGAAGTGGACTAAAGTGGCCCTGTTTTCTATAGATGCTCCAAAATGCCTGTGGATTAAATACAATTTTATGGACGTCAAATGCCACCATTTGAAATACAAGAACAGAGATGACAATGAATACTCACTATCAATGCTGTCAGTGGCTGATTTTGCTTTCTCTGCCATTCTGAATTTATGACACCAAATATACCGGTAAAACCTTGGTGTTCACAAAACCGTTCACAGTCATTACTTTCTGAATTCTGTAACTTAGTTGAATTCCTTGCTGGTAAAGTGGCAAGAGATGGATAAAACAAAAACACTGGAACCTGTTGTTTCCTGCTTACTTCTGTGAAGGTTTTCAAATGTCTCTATGAAATAGAAAGAGAACAGGAACATTAAATATAGAGACATCCACAATCATAGGCCCTGGGAAGGGGATGTTGCATTGCAATTACAGTCGACTCCCGATAACTTGAACCCTCACTAACTCCAACCTCGCGCTAACTCGAACCAACATCGATTTCCTGTGGATTTCATTCAAACATTTACTGTAATTTTACCCTTGGTAACTTGAACCCTCGATAACTCGAACCTCCCGCTAACTCAAACCAACTTCATTTCCCTTCAGGTCATTTTGTATATAATTTTCCCCTCGATAACTCGAACCACGTTTTTCAAGACATGACAAGTAAAAAAATACAATATTGTAGATCAAAACATTGAATTTATTTGAAGCAATTGATCGCGAGTATTCTTCCAGTTAGTCCAGTTCAGGGTTGTTTACATTTCATCCCCATTTCCACTTAACTCTTTCTTCAAAATGTCAATAAATTTTTGGTGTCCCTTGAAGTGCAGTGTGCATGGCACTTGCACACCTTCCCCATCTCCACGGTTAACTGCCTTGCCAGTCACCGTACCACCACAGTACATTGTATGAAGAGAAGTGCACAGGATCATTGCTTTTCCTTATTTCTGGTCATTTGTTCTCAACTCCTGGTAGCTCAAACTCCTGATAACTCGAACCCTTTTCTATTTCTGCTGAAGGTTCAAGTTTTTGGGAGTCAACTGTAGCACCCTGTCTAGAATAAACCAATTAAAAAATGTTACTGCATTTTTCCTAAAATAGAATGAAGATTTCCAAAGGTTTTGGTTAGCCCCTTTAACACATCACTGGGGACTTGATAATGTTACAACCCTATGCAGTTTCAACCATATTTTAACCCATAACACTAACAGGTAGAAATATACAGATGAAGCCACATTTTTGGAGTGATGCATCAAGAGTCGTCTCAAATTGGGCCACCTCCAGGAAAGTTAGCTAATAAAATATTAATTCCACCAGAGAACAGAGAATTTCAGCCTCTTTCACAGCTTACTAAGACCAACCTTTGACATATAAACAGACAGACAGCCCATCCTCAAGTTACTATTAAAACCTATGAATTATGAGTTCTAAATCTCCATCAAGGGTGAGAAAGACAGGGAGAGCAAGGCCTATCAGTTAAATAAATGACTCCAGTGTGATAAACCTATTAGTGGTTGTAGAGGAAACTATAACCTGGGTATCAGTTAAGTAGCCCGCCTAGAATAGCTGTGCTAATTGCGGGTTACAAAGGTCTTTTTTTCAAAAATATTAATGTATAAATAAAGTCAATGTTGTTGTTGTTGGGTAACAAATTGTATTAACGTATTTAGTGCCCTACCCTCTATGCCATGCCATGTGACAATCGTTCTCTGCAATGAGCAGAAAACAGCATATACATACCCATAACACACTCCTATGGTTTTGGTATGGGAGTAATCTTTGAAGACTTGCCAATACACTGAACCTAGAAATTAACTGTTGAAAACCATTTGTTGTATTACACTTATGGATGCTCAATAATGTACGTTATAAGTACTGTGCCTTCAGACATTTCCTTTCTCAACCTTACCACCCCGAAGTAAACTATAAATACAACATGTTAAGGTATTTGCTAATGAGGGATGTCTGACAATTCGCCCCCTGGACAAATCGTCCAGAGATTAGGGGCGAGTTGTCTGGGGCTAATTATCCAGGGGACGAGTTGTCCAGATACCCTGATAATATTTCATTCTCAATATTCGAAGTCAATCACGTCGATTGTTAGCAGGCTCGGAACTAATGATGATTTTAAGCTGAAATAAAAACAGATAAAACATACCGTGTTGTCAATAGCTTTCAGGGATAATAATTGTAAGAACAGAAAGGTTACAGAGACTGTCAAAAGTGAAAAAAGAATTATCCATCGTCTGGAAAATATCCTTTGGTGCATAGCAAACCATCAAGACAGCTTTTCGTCCGCCATGTTCGTTTGTTTATCGCTCCAGTCTTCTACCGAACTTTTTAACCTGTGGAAACTTGGGAACGAGAAAATGGCGGACAAAGAGGGATGAAACCACAGATTGCAAAAGTTGTTGCTTTTTTAGTACTGTTTTTTGTGCTGGTTTGGTTCATTTGGAATTTATTAAGATTTCCTGACGATAAGGTTAAGTATTAGCATTTAATATGTGTAGGGCGGGTATTCTAACACTGTTTTTGCTATACTCGTTTGATCCATTTAGAACTTTTTCCAATTTCCACACTGTCTTAGCTTCGCATTTAATGTATATCGGTATGTATTTAACATCATTTCCTCGTAACAGTAGACATTGTTATAATACAGGCTCTTTATGCACTCGGCCCTTCAACATTCTAAAATATAAGGAGTCTTCCTTGTTCCAACGCAGCATGATTTGTATTAAGGTTAATTTCTTTTTTAGTCTGTAGTGGGACATCATTCTCAGTCAGAATTGATGGATGGCAGAGTGAGAGCTTATCATGATCATTCTGGGGTTGATGTACTTGAGTATTTCCATGTGACTGATGCTCTGGAGGTGACCTGGGCTCATGCTGTTAACAGTCAAGCACAGCTTCAGGAGACTTTAGCTGGAGAGGTTAATCACTAAAAGAACTTTTTATATTTATTGATCAATACCGTAAAAGCTCTGTTAAGCCCCTGGGGGCTTGTTAAATTTCAGACATCTTTAACAGGGGTTTATTAGAGGGGGTGCAGGGGGGGGGGAGGGGGGAGAGAGGGGGCTTGTTTCAAATCTGAAACATGCAGTTTCCATCGTAAAACAGTTTTCATACAATACTCAAACAACTGTAGTGAAATTTTATTCTTTAATAAAGAGCAGCAAACATTATTATGTGTTTGAGTTGATATTTGATTAAATACAAGCCAATTGGGCAGAATGGAGTGGATTTTGCAACAGGGAATAGGATGGACTAATTACAAAATGTCATGTCCCAAAAGGGGGGGGGGGGGGTTATTACGGGGGGTTATTACAGAGGGGGGCTTAATAGAGCTTTTACGGTAATTGTCTTAAATCACAATTGCTGAATAACATTATTTGACATCTGTACATCAGAAGTCCCCTGTGAACACATGAACACTTAGTTGCTTGAGTTTAAAGTCATTAAAATTATGAAATACAAG
Source organism: Pachyseris speciosa (assembly GCA_016490735.1). NCBI lineage: Eukaryota > Metazoa > Cnidaria > Anthozoa > Scleractinia > Pachyseridae > Pachyseris > Pachyseris speciosa. Next base: position 83,555 of record JAEMWC010000219.1, on the reverse strand, counting down.
TCAAAGAATGCCAGAAATGAAAACTGTGTCATAAGATTAGGATGACAGTGCCAACTTTGAGGATGTTTCTTGTTTGAAAACCACACTCTAAATTAATTAATGGCTAACAAAAAATTGAACTATACCTATACAAATAAAACCTTCTGAGTGCTAATTTTTCCTGAGATGCTACTTGTTTTTCAGAAATTGACAAATTTAAATGGTTCACTTTTTTGCCTGTGTAACTGGCGGCTTCGCCACTTGCTTTCAGCAGCTCCAGTACCAAAACATTACTCCACATGGCTACCAGCTATGCTGGCTAACTTTTTCTGTCTATGTTGATTTTCTGGTGCTTACATGTATCAGTTTCTAAAAGATTAGCAATGCACATTATAGAAATTTTAGACTTTGTTTCTCTCTTTTGAAAGGTTATGATGATTGAAGCAGATGTGTGGCTCCGAGATGCCGATAAAACTCCAATCATGGCACACCCTCCCAGCACGGACAGCGACCTGTCACTTGCCGAGTTTGTGAAGAGAACTGTTGGCTCTGGCAAAGGGATTAAACTTGATTTCAAACTGGCAGCTGCTGTTGAGCCTTCACTTAAAGTCTTCAAGGAAGAAACTAATTCTGATGAACAAGCAATTCCAATATGGCTAAATGGTGACATCTTGCCTGGTCCATGCAGAGGGGGATCTGACTGTAATGTAGTCGATCCACATATGTTTTTCAACGCTTGTACCAAGTACTTTCCCTCAACAACTCTTTCAATTGGCTGGACAACAAGTGCTTTTGTTTCCGATGAGGATTATTATGAATGGCGATTTGTTCAACCAATGAGAGACTTGTTGACTAACATCTCTCAGCCAGTCACCTTTCCAATCAGAGCCAACATGATTGGCAAGTCGATGGAACAGATTTTGTGGCTTTTGAGTCTCTCTGATGACTACACCCTAACTATTTGGTCTACACCCTATGACAAACCAAACACCAAAGACTTGGTTACTTTGCGGAAAAAAGTTGCTAACAATGCCAGGATTTTTTATGATCTTCCCTCAGATCAGCATGCTAAATTTTTGGAAGACCTTGTAACGATACCGGATTTGTGACGTTGTATTGTGACACTAACTTGCGTGATCTTGATCTGTTTATAATAGTAGTGTAATCGACACCTCCGATTGCCCCACGCATATCGCGAGATCATAAGAATACTACTGATTCTTTGTAACTCGGAGAATCGACAAGCAGGCATTAAAATAGGAGTTGACAAGCACTTGCGTCTCTCTCTATATATCGTTTCAACGTACGACATAAAACGTTACATGGTGTCAGAAGAAACCTAAACCACGATGCCGACAGCAGGGACATCTGAAGAAGCTACAGGAGAAGCTCCAGAAATTCTGCCCGCTCAGCCTGCGCATATATACATGCCTCCTGCTAACTTGCCACCGCCAAAAGCGCTTGTCATGGATGACAACGTAGCCACAAATTGGAAAGCGTGGAAGAAAGTGTGGTCGCGATATGAAATCGCCACAGGAATTTTCAAACAGGAGCCCCTGGTAAGAGTTTCCACGCTCTTGTCAGTTATTGGGGAAGATGCTACGAAAGCCTTCGATGCCTTTGAATGGGGAGAGGACGAAGATGAAACAAAAATAGAACACGTGCTGGCAAAGTTTGACGCACACTGCGAGCCGCGAACACAGGTGATCTATGAACGCTACCGATTTAATAATCGCAAGCAGGAGCCTGGTGAAAGTATCGCAGCGTACCTCACAGAGTTAAGAACGATCGCTAAAAATTGCCAACACGAGGACATTACCCCAGAGGAGATTTTGCGTGACAGGATCGTTTTAGGAATTCGAGACGACAGGATGCGTGAAAGACTGCTCCGATACAATGATTTGACATTGCAAAAAGCCGTCGATCTCATCAAAGCAGCCGAACAAACCGAGCACCAAGTGAAGCTTATGGGTGCAAGTGCAACCGTAAATGTATTAAAGCAGGGTCGCTCGAAAAGCAACAGACCGTCGATGCCATCGCGTGCAGCAAACAACAAACATCAAAAGCAATCATCGCGTGGTAATTGCGGCAGATGTGGAACGACACACGCAAAGCAAAAATGTCCGGCATTTGGTCAGAAATGTCACCGATGTGGCAACATGAATCACTACCAATCGCTTTGCCGAAGCAAGACTGTTGCTACCGTGCAAGTAGATGATGGACCTGATCAATATGAAATTTGCACTCTTGGAGAACAGCCCAGCCGTGCAAACAAAGCCCTGGTAAATTTGTACGTTAACCGAAGACAGCCCGGAAATGAGGTCCGTTTTCAAGTGGACACTGGATCTGAATGCGATCTATTACCGCTGAAAGTGTACAAATCAATCACTGGAGACGACACTGCCGAACGCCTCAAGAAATGCAACAAATCGATCGTTTCCTACACTGGTGAACGAAAACAGATCGCCGGAAAGATAAGCCTCCCAGTGTGGCATAAGGACAGAAAGAAAACTCTGACCTTTAACGTCGTCAATGGCGATTATCAACCTATCCTATCACTCAACACAAGTATCGTGCTTGGAATCGTCACGCTAGCCGATTGTGACGTATTATCGCTCACGATATCGCCACAAAGCAACACGATCCTTGAAGAATACAAAGATGTTTTTGAGGGACTTGGAGAACTTCCAGGCGAATACAAGATCATCACGGACGAGAGAGTGAAACCGAAAGTTCACCCCCCGAGAAGAGTACCAGTTGCAGTACGCCCAAAAATCAAAGAAAAGTTAGACGAATTGGTACAGCGAAACGTCATCGCACCAGTAACAGAGCCAACAGAATGGGTATCAAGCATGCTGGCCGTAATAAAGCCGAACAAAATTCGAATTTGTTTGGACCCAAGGGATTTGAACGAAGCGATCAAGCGAGAGCACTACCAGATGCCTACTATAGAAGAGGTCGCTACTCGACTTGACAAAGCGAAGCTTTTCACAGTAGTTGACGCAAAAGATGGATTCTGGCAAAAGAAACTAGACCGCGAGTCCAGCTACAAAACTACCTTCAACACTCCCTTCGGACGATACCGTTGGCTTCGCATGCCCTTTGGCATCAGTTCCGCTCCAGAAGTATGGCAAAGAACCATGCACGAATTTGTGGAGGGACTACAAGGTGTAGAAGTTATTGCTGATGACTTTATTATTGCTGGTTTTGGCGCCACCACTGAAGAAGCTTACAAGAACCTTGAACAAAGTGAAAGATCATTCTTCACAAGATGCAGAGAATGGAACTTGAAGCTGAACAAAGATAAAGTCAAGCGTGCTCAGACAAGCGTACCATTCATGGGACACCAGCTCACCCCAGAGGGACTCAAACCAGACCCCAGGAAGATTGAAGCAATCATTGCCATGTCTGAGCCAGAAGACGCCACAGCACTCAAGCGTTTCCTAGGAATGGTGAACTACCTTTCCAAGTTCATGCCGCATCTGAGCGAAATGACAGAGCCGTTGCGACGATTGGAAGATAAAGACGCGGAGTGGCAGTGGTTGATGCAGCACAGTATCGCGTTTAATACTGTGAAGAAGTACCTTACTGAATCTCCGGTACTCAAATACTACAACGTGAATGAAGAAGTCACCATTCAATGTGATGCATCTGAAACAGGTCTGGGAGCTGTCCTCATGCAGAAAGGCCAGCCAGTGTGTTATGCCTCAAGAGCACTCACAGACACTGAGACCAGGTACGCCCAGATCGAAAAAGAGCTTCTTGCCATCGTATGGTCTTGTCATAAGTTTGACCAGTACATATATGGCCGAGACATCGTACACGTCGAGTCTGACCACGAGCCGCTACAAGCTGTGTTTAAGAAGCCTATACAGCAGTCACCTAAACGACTACAGAGAATGCGCATGGCGTTACAAAACTATTCTCTAGACATTCAATACAAGAAAGGCCGTCTAATGTTCATTGCAGACGCCTTGAGCCGCGCCTACAGACTTACAACTGAGGACGCCCAGCACGACAGCAGTGAAGTACGAGCCTTACGAGAAGTTCAACATGAAGATGGACTTTCTGTATCGCCCAAACGACTGCAAGAGTTCAAACGAGTCATAGCTGATGACCCAGAGATGCAGCTACTTATTGGTGTGATACACAAAGGGTGGCCATTACGTCGAAAAGACTGCCCCGCAGAGCTTGTACCTTACTACGACAGCCGAAGCGAGCTAGTTGAAGATAGTGGATTGGTTTATCGCGGAGAACGCCTGGTTGTTCCTCATTCCCTGCGAGCTGACATGCTTAAAGAAATCCACAGGTCTCACATAGGAATCGGTGGATGCCTAAGGAGAGCCCGGGAGCTACTCTACTGGCCTAGAATAAACGCGGAAGTCAAAGATTACATTTCCAAGTGCAGCGTTTGCCAGTCGTACCAGCCAGAGCAATGCCGAGAAGAATTCCAGCCACATGAAATGCCCAGTCGTCCCTGGTCCAAAGTTGGAGCTGACATATTCGAGCTTGGACCACAACAGTTCCTGATCATGGTGGACTACTGGTCAAGCTATTTTGAAGTACAGGAACTGAAACGAATCACGTCAGCAAGCGTGATCCACGCACTTAAAGTCCAGTTTGCCAGACATGGTATTCCGGAAGTCCTTGTTACAGACAACGGGACACAGTTCAGCTCGTCTGAATTTGCGAAATTCGCCGAGACTTGGAGATTTGAGCACAAGACCTCAAGCCCGCGCTATCCTCAGTCGAACGGGAAAGCGGAGAACGCCGTCAAAGTTTGCAAGGCGTTGCTGAAGAAAGCACGAGCAGACAACAAAGATCCTCTACTAGCGTTTTTAGACTGGAGAAACACCCCGTCAGAAGGTCTAGGAACCTCACCGGTTCAACGTCTGATGGGCAGAAGAACACGAACGCTGTTGCCAACCCACACCAAACTGCTGGAACCAAAAGTAGACAGCCAAACCGGAGACAAGTTGGCAAAGCGAAAAGCCATTCAAGAGCAGCGGTACAACAAGAAAAGTCAACCGCTAACACCGCTACAGCCAGGTCGAGCGATCAGGATGAAACTCCCTGGTGATACTAAATGGTCTCTTGGAAGTTGCGTGAAGATTCTTCCGAACCGCTCGTACGAAGTGGAAGTTGCCGGTCGTCACTACCGTCGCAACAGGCGTCAGCTCAGAATAACGGCTGAGACACCGCCACCTCCCTCAGTCGAAGATCTTCCGCACAATCATCCTCAAACTGCGAAGCCTCCCAGCGCAAGCCACGACGCGGAATTGACCATCAATCACGACCAGCCTGCAACCGTGTCTTCTCAGCCAGCTGTTCAACTACGGAGGTCATCCCGTATCAAGAAAACACCAGCATGGCATGATGATTATGTCATGGACACTTAACTTTAAGAAAAGGGAGATGTAACGATACCGGATTTGTGACGTTGTATTGTGACACTAACTTGCGTGATCTTGATCTGTTTATAATAGTAGTGTAATCGACACCTCCGATTGCCCCACGCATATCGCGAGATCATAAGAATACTACTGATTCTTTGTAACTCGGAGAATCGACAAGCAGGCATTAAAATAGGAGTTGACAAGCACTTGCGTCTCTCTCTATATATCGTTTCAACGTACGACATAAAACGTTACAGACCTCAAGCTCGATGACGGATAGAAATGAACTGCCTGTCAGGCTCAATATGTAGTTTCAGAAAATATCCATACTTCCCCAAAGGAAGGTCATCAAAAATTCCAAGGGGAAGGGAATTGGGGCTGTACAGCTAATATTTGCCATTAAAATGCATCTGTATGAACAAAATTGGACTTTAGGAGGGATGGGTGGGGAGTCAAATCTATAAACAATAGTTAGAGGGGTGTGGATATAATCTGGAAGAACATGTCAATTTTTTGGTATCAGTTCATCTAGGTGAATAGAGTGGTGACTAAGTGTAGGCTGAATCATAACCTTACAATACAATACAATACAATATTCTTTATTTAATGAAGGTGACGTAATTAACCCAAGGAGTTATCTAACTTACGGCCTTCAAAGAACATCATCAGATGAGAGATAGACCATCACACCGGGAACTACGTCCCCTACTCTTTTCGAACAGTGTGTGGGTTCTTTTACGTTCCACAGAATCAATTATGAAGAGTTGTGAGACGGGGCCTACGGTTTATTGTCCTTATCCGAGAAGACTAGAAAGTCTAACCATTTGCAGATGTAATTACAAAGGCAGCACTATCTCCTCAATTATTTAAGGACCCTGAGTGTTGGTCCGACCGGGGTTTGAACCACCAACCTCCCGCACGCTAGTCCGGTGCTCTACCACTGAGCTAACCGGTCGGCGGTTAGGTAGGAGTATTGACTGATTAGAGCTTTACATTCACATTTTTAACTAGTTGCGAACCAAGCTGAAACCATCTTAGGAGTGTGGTGGAGGACTGTATGTCCCATGGGTGTAGCCTCTCATGGGTGTACAATCATTTTTTAGGATAATTGTATTTCACCTCTTCTCCACATTAAGATGAGGGAGTGAAATACGACAAACCTCATAAAGACCGTGTGGCACACTACTTTTCTTGTCAGTTCTAGAATCTTGAACGTAAATAAATTGCACCGACTATTTAACCTAAACTATCTTGATTATTTTTTGTTCAGATGAATTCCATTTTCAATCTTGGGTCACTAGGTGGATGTGGCTTACTAATGCAAAAACATAGTAGTGTTCATAACTTTGATGATCATTCACATATTCAATCATTAATCCGCAGTTCAAATATATGATTTTCATATATTGATTCTCACATATTCACCACTCACGGGTATATAATGAACCAACAAAACAGCCAGCTCCCAGATGGCTTGTTAGCTCAGTTGGTAGAGCGCTGCACCGGTATCGCAGAGGTTGTGGGTTTGAATCCTATACAAGCCTGAATTTTTTTTCAGGCTTTCTTTTCACTACTGCTTAAGTAGTGTTCATAACTGCAATGATCATTCACATATTCAATCATTAATCTGCAGTTCAAATATATGATTTTCATATATTCATATATTCAAAAACATTTGGTCGATATTCATTAGCACTGTTTCACACGTACACCAAGGCATACAATATTAATTGAAGGGCTAGGGCCATAAACTGCCTATGTGTAATTTTCGGCCGTTTTTTTAGTTCGCTTGGATTTTTGCATGTGAACTGCATTTTGATTCAAAAACGTTGTCCCATATTTTTTTCACCGATTTCTTTTTCGTTTTCGAGAAATGACGTATGCAAAAAAAAACGCCTAAAACTACACATAGGCAGTTTATGCCCCCAGCCCTTCAATTGCAGCATATCAAACATGAAAAGTGTTTTGTTGGATATATTTAAGCGCTTATTTTTAAAGTCAGTCTTTTTTAAACTGACTTTGACGTGTGGATAATGAAAGTCTTTCAAGTGTTTGATAAAGGGTGACCAGCATTTAAATTCTCTTTACAATTTTAATATGCTGTCAAGCAGAGAGGTTATGAGAATTGAGAAAATAATCAATTATTGGATAAGGTCTTGATATAACACCAAATTCTCGGGAATAGTCAACAAAGAAATGTATGATAATCGGTCAGGAGAATTAGCTTTCTGATCATAAGAGTAAAAGGGTTAACAATCATTGGAGAAATTCATGGCAAAAATCTACCGAATCATTTGATAATCAGGAGCAGATATCCAAACCTCCACAATAGTAATTCCCTCTTTGCTCGTCATGTATTATTAATACATTTGAGAAACAGCAAACTCCTGCTGGGCTAGATTGCAGAATACCCCGCCACTTAATATTACTCAGTCACGTCTTGCTACTGCGGTCCCCGGTCCACAGTCACTCGTGCGTTACAGTTGAAGTTAATATGCCCAACAAACAACGAACAGATGTGTGTATACCTCGTTCTTTAAGCGTTAATGCCCAAAATAACACGCATATTTTTTTATATATTGACCATTGCTTTCAGATACACCGATTTCACATCAATTAAAGACTTAGCTAAATTACTCATTCATTCACTAAGGGACCGCGGACCGCGGTAGCACTCCAGTTTAATACTTAGAACAATTATTTATTCACTACAGGACCGCGGACCGAGGTAGCACTCCAGTTTAATACTTAGAACAAATATTTATTCACTACAGGACCGCGGACCGCGGTAGTACTCCAGTTTAATACTTAGAACAATTATTTATTCACTACAGGACCGCGGACCGCGGTAGCACTCCAGTTTAATACTTAGAACAATTATTTATTCACTACAGGACCGTGGACCGCGGTAGCACTCCAGTTTAATAGTTAGAACAATTACTTATTTATTCACTACAGGACCGCGGACCGCGGTAGCACTCCAGTTTAATAGTTAGAACAATTACTTATTTATTCGCTACAGGACCGTGGACCGCGGTAGCACTCCAGTTTAATAGTTAGAACAATTACTTATTTATTCACTACAGGACCGTGGCCGCGGTAGCACTCCAGTTTAATAGTTAGAACAATTACGTATTTATTCACTACAGGACCGCGGACCGAGGTAGCACTCAAGTTTAATAGTTAGAACAATTACGTATTTATTCACTACAGGACCGCGGACCGAGGTAGCACTCCAGTTTAATACTTAGAACAATTATTTATTCACTACAGGACCGTGGACCGAGGTAGCACTCAAGTTTAATAGTTAGAACAATTACGTATTTATTCACTACAGGACCGCGGACCGAGGTAGCACTCCAGTTTAATACTTAGAACAATTATTTATTCACTACAGGACCGTGGACCGCGGTAGCACTCAAGTTTAATAGTTAGAACAATTACGTATTTATTCACTACAGGACCGCGGGCCGCGGTAGCACTCCAGTTTAATAGTTAGAACAATTACTTATTTATTCACTACAGGACCGTGGCCGCGGTAGCACTCCAGTTTAATAGTTAGAACAATTACTTATTTATTCACTACAGGACCGTGGCCGCGGTAGCACTCCAGTTTAATAGTTAGAACAATTACTTATTTATTCACTACAGGACCGCGGACCGAGGTAGCACTCAAGTTTAATAGTTAGAACAATTACGTATTTATTCACTACAGGACCGCGGACCGAGGTAGCACTCAAGTTTAATAGTTAGAACAATTACGTATTTATTCACTACAGGACCGTGGCCGCGGTAGCACTCCAGTTTAATAGTTAGAACAATTACGTATTTATTCACTACAGGACCGCGGACCGAGGTAGCACTCAAGTTTAATAGTTAGAACAATTACGTATTTATTCACTACAGGACCGCGGACCGAGGTAGCACTCAAGTTTAATAGTTAGAACAATTACGTATTTATTCACTACAGGACCGCGGACCGAGGTAGCACTCCAGTTTAATACTTAGAACAATTATTTATTCACTACAGGACCGTGGACCGAGGTAGCACTCAAGTTTAATAGTTAGAACAATTACGTATTTATTCACTACAGGACCGCGGACCGAGGTAGCACTCCAGTTTAATACTTAGAACAATTATTTATTCACTACAGGACCGTGGACCGCGGTAGCACTCAAGTTTAATAGTTAGAACAATTACGTATTTATTCACTACAGGACCGCGGGCCGCGGTAGCACTCCAGTTTAATAGTTAGAACAATTACTTATTTATTCACTACAGGACCGTGGACCGCGGTAGCACTCAAGTTTAATAGTTAGAACAATTACGTATTTATTCACTACAGGACCGCGGGCCGCGGTAGCACTCCAGTTTAATAGTTAGAACAATTACGTATTTATTCACTACAGGACCGCGGGCCGCGGTAGCACTCCAGTTTAATAGTTAGAACAATTACGTATTTATTCACTACAGGACCGCGGGCCGCGGTAGCACTCCAGTTTAATAGTTAGAACAATTACTTATTTATTCACTACAGGACCGTGGACCGCGGTAGCACTCCAGTTTAATAGTTAGAACAATTACTTATTTATTCACTACAGGACCGTGGCCGCGGTAGCACTCAAGTTTAATAGTTAGAACAATTACGTATTTATTCACTACAGGACCGCGGACCGAGGTAGCACTCAAGTTTAATAGTTAGAACAATTACGTATTTATTCACTACAGGACCGCGGACCGAGGTAGCACTCCAGTTTAATACTTAGAACAATTATTTATTCACTACAGGACCGTGGACCGAGGTAGCACTCAAGTTTAATAGTTAGAACAATTACGTATTTATTCACTACAGGACCGCGGACCGAGGTAGCACTCCAGTTTAATACTTAGAACAATTATTTATTCACTACAGGACCGTGGACCGCGGTAGCACTCAAGTTTAATAGTTAGAACAATTACGTATTTATTCACTACAGGACCGCGGGCCGCGGTAGCACTCCAGTTTAATAGTTAGAACAATTACTTATTTATTCACTACAGGACCGTGGACCGCGGTAGCACTCAAGTTTAATAGTTAGAACAATTACGTATTTATTCACTACAGGACCGCGGGCCGCGGTAGCACTCCAGTTTAATAGTTAGAACAATTACGTATTTATTCACTACAGGACCGCGGGCCGCGGTAGCACTCCAGTTTAATAGTTAGAACAATTACGTATTTATTCACTACAGGACCGCGGGCCGCGGTAGCACTCCAGTTTAATAGTTAGAACAATTACTTATTTATTCACTACAGGACCGTGGACCGCGGTAGCACTCCAGTTTAATAGTTAGAACAATTACTTATTTATTCACTACAGGACCGTGGCCGCGGTAGCACTCAAGTTTAATAGTTAGAACAATTACGTATTTATTCACTACAGGACCGCGGGCCGCGGTAGCACTCCAGTTTAATAGTTAGAACAATTACGTATTTATTCACTACAGGACCGTGGCCGCGGTAGCACTCCAGTTTAATAGTTAGAACAATTACTTATTTATTCACTACAGGACCGCGGACCGAGGTAGCACTCAAGTTTAATAGTTAGAACAATTACGTATTTATTCACTACAGGACCGTGGCCGCGGTAGCACTCCAGTTTAATAGTTAGAACAATTACTTATTTATTCACTACAGGACCGCGGACCGAGGTAGCACTCAAGTTTAATAGTTAGAACAATTACGTATTTATTCACTACAGGACCGTGGACCGCGGTAGCACTCAAGTTTAATAGTTAGAACAATTACTTATTTATTTACTACAGGACCGCGGGCCGCGGTAGCACTCCAGTTGAATAGTTAGAACAATTACTTATTTATTTACTACAGGACCGTGGACCGCGGTAGCACTCCAGTTTAATAGTTAGAACAATTACTTATTTATTCACTACAGGACCGCGGACCGCGGTAGCACTCCAGTTTAATAGTTAGAACAATCACTTATTTATTCACTACAGGACCGCGGACCTCGGTAGCACTCCAGTTTAATAGTTAGAACAATTACTTATTTATTCACTACAGGACCTCGGACCGCGGTAGCACTCCAGTTTACTGACTTAGAACATTTTATACTTATTCATCTGTTGACTGCGGTAGCACGGACCATGGGAGTAATGCACCTTCGGAATGGCCGGGTATTCTGCAATTGTAAATTTATTTTCATGGCTTTTCGTTTCCGGGCAATGCGTCACATGGAGAACGTTTTTCCTTGTTTTCGGTTTGTTGATCTGAAACGGGGCATATCATCTTGGTTGGTTTTCCTACCTCGGGTTTCCAAACATCCAAGCTCTGCGTCAGAGTGCGTTCATCGAGATACAGTGAAGCACGCGGGAAGTTTGGAGAGCACGAAAGATGCGTAAGAGTTGCCGAGAGCAACTCCAGGTTCTTGAGTACTCTCCGGATTTCTCAAGTGCTTCATATCCCGACGAACGTAAAGCTGACGCATGAACCAATTGTTTTATAACATTTTCAACGCGATAGTTTAAATTTTATCAAATGAAGAATGATCCTCGCAGTTGTGAGAGTATGCAACCAGTCTCCAGAGATTCGAATGACAATGGGTTGGCGGCCATGTTGGTGGATAATAACAAAAGAAGCTAATGAGAAATCTTTTGTTCACGCTACACCAACATGGCGATGACGTAACGTGCATACACCCTATAAAGAGAAATTCACTCGACTACGTCATCAGCGTGCACAATAGGAATATGAAGCACGCTCACGCAATTAAATTTGACGACACGAATTTACCACCTACCGGTATGTTATAAATTTTGTTGATTGTCATGTGGGCTTATTGCGATCTCCATCATGTATCCATGGTACGTTCCTGCGGTACACGTACATCGGGAGAGAACAGGCACATATAAAACGCAACTTACCGTGATAAAAGTGTCATTTACTGCGGAGGAAGCCTCCCATGTGACCACGCAATCATTCGCCTTGTGTGCCATTTTTCGCTTTTTTAGGTCGCTGCGAATCGTCCACAAATTCAATCAATCAGATTGTGCTATTTTATCACATCACGTTTAAAAAAATTGGACACTAATGATGCATGGTTGTAGACAATTGTTTTAACGCCATAATTGGTGTAGCCTGCTGGAAGGCCTTGGACTATATCGCGCGAAAGTTTGAGCGGCACGCGAGGAAAGGAAACGAATGTTTTTTCTCTTTTCCCTTTCTCTCCTCCCTTGCGCCCACCTTTCTCCTTAGTGCCTGATACACAGATTATGATCGGCGTAAGCGTCCCTATCAAGCGGCGCTTTCGATCAAATACGCAGGGACTCGCGTATGAAATGCTGACTATGTCTCCCTTTGATAAATAAAGCTGCCGTGTTAAAAAGGCCGTCTTTGGCATAGACTGTAAGCAGTCGAACTTTTTTCCTCAGATCATTTGCTGGAGCGGACGGTAAAATTGTCCAAACAAGGGAAAAGAACGAGGAATGCGCGAGATCCAATGTGCGCTACACTGGACTGCCAACCTCTATTAGCAATTTTCTGCAAGTCTTGAACGACCATGCAGTCAAGGGACGTCGCCCGTGGGTTATCAGGTACTATAGAAAATTGTACTTTGTAACAGTTTTCTATCAAACGGAACCAGAATGCTTATATAGTATATATAATAAGACTTTGACAAGTCTGGGGCTTGACTCAAGGCAACTCAGTTCATTCAAAGGCATTATATATATAAATATGCATCTTAAGTATAAGAAGTTTTCGTATCTTTTGGTAAGCTTAAAACACGGGCACAGCATTTGGCGCCTCACGTGCCCATTTCCACTGATACAACTTGTATGAAGGTGGCCTTTCTCAGATAATTTGTGTGAAGGCTTATATACAGTACTTTCGTACATTTTTGTACTTATCTTTACGAAGCATATTTTTGTTTGACTTTCTTATCCTTCTTATCCTCCCGTTTTCGGTTTCATATCCTCTTGTTTTCATTCCTTTAATTTGATATCATTGTAGCTTGTATTGTGACTGTACTGATAATTACTGATAATTCTCAATGGATTTAAGTTGTTGTACTCACTTTGTAATTTATTCATTAATGTGATTAGTTGATAGGTAAACCACGGACTGCAGTATTATTGTAGCTCCGCCCACCACGATTAGCCTATACTATTTGTGGGCGGAGATGGACTATAACGTTTTGTATCTGTCTGATTGCCTGTTTTGATTTATTTATTGTGATTTATTATGATTTTATTACTATTGAACTCTGTATTTTTAACTCTATTATTAAACTCTATTCAACTCTATATTATTAATTAAACTTTTCCACTCCTTCGAATTCGCAGCCGTGGTTTGGGCTCATTACGCAACACGCTAGTCCAATGAACCAACCGTAAAATTTTCGCATGGTTAACGTGCTTTTTCGATTAGATAAAAGAAAAAGTAATTATAATTTCTGAAGTATCATGTTGTACATGTGATTCGGGTCTTACATCACGTCCTACAAAAGCACATATTATAACCTCTTTAACTTATCAGCTTTTACAGGCGTGTTTTCAATATAGCAGTAGGTATATTTACAACGAAATAAACTCAGTGAGTGTATATGAAACGGTTAGTATCGCATGAGGGAGGGTTTATTTAGAGGCCTGCTGCAATTGGGTTCCCAGTATTGCACTTCAAAGCTTTTACACCTGACACAAACTCAGCAACAAAGCCCACAGAGCGATAAGATAACAGTTCCCGCGGACCTTCCAGTCACTGGCTCTACTGCTTGATTCGGCAGCCAGTGCAATCTCGACCTTCTCCACCAGGACTGCTCCCGACTGTTTTCCAGTACTGATCTGCAAGTGACCTGCCATTGGCTCGCTCTCCATTGCCAAGGTAACAGACGCTTCATCTCCTTTGCTGTCTTGCGCAGTGATCTTACAATCGAATTTCCTCTTTCTGCCGTCACGCGAACTCTCCCAGATCGTGAACTCGAACGCACCAGTTTTGCTTTCGACGGAGCCTTCTTTCGTTTCGCCACCATTCACCGACAACTGAAAAACACCATTGCTGTACAAGACCAGCCTGATGACTTTACTAGTATTCGAGGTTGGTGAGCCTGTGGTATTGGTCACGTGCAGTGAGATAGAAATGCTCCTCTTCTCGTTTGATTCTGCAGTGTTGATGAAAGAACAAATACCGGATACGAATAAGTGATAAAATGCGTAAACCTTGCGAAGGGCATTTTCAGATTTCACCTGCCCACCGTCTCCAGAAAACATTACGCTGTTGAAACCAACTAGTATGTCCTCGCATCGCGTTGTAGCGTAGGCTTTCCACAGGAAACTGTCCTCGCTGTTATGATACGAGCCTTCTGTCTTGACAGCTTCTTTAAAAGCCTTGTCCTGATCTGGTGGAAGATCGTAACAGATGCGCCTCTTGTCTGAAACCTCTTGTCGCAGCGTAACAAGGTCTTGGACGTCAAGCTGGTCATATTTTGAAGACCATATGGTTATTGTGAAAGCCTTGGATGAGTCAAGCAGCCACTGAATCTGCTTGGAGGAGCGATGTACCAATACCGCGCGGATAGGGAATGTGATTGGTTGGGAGATCTGTGATACGAGTTTCCCCATGGGAATCACCTGAGTCCAGTTGTAGAAATTTTCTGGTGCGGTCATGTTCAATCCTGTAGTCCAGCTAATGGAAAGTGTCGCCTGTGGGAAGTACGTTGTGCAGAGTGATAGAAATTTAACATGATCAACTGGTGTGCACACCTTATCATAACAGGGTCCAGGCAGGATATCTGCGTTGAGCCATATCGGGTTATTGACCTCTTTTCCTGACGTTACGTTTTGTATCATCTTGAGCGAGGGCTCGACCACCATAATGGTCTTGAAGTCCAGCTTGATTCCTTTAGTTGAACCAATCGTTTGATTGAGGAATGCTGCAAGTGTTAAGTTGCTGTCTACAGCAGGGGGATGCGCCATCACTGGAGTGCCATGTATCTATAAGATAGCATAAGATCAATTAGATTATAGTAATAAGTAATGATGATGGTGACGACGAGGACGAGGACAACAAAGACGACAAAGAAGAAGAAGAAGAAAATGATGATGACAATGACGATGACGATGACGACGACGTTATTTATTCAGGGAGCTGTTGCCCTTGAAAAATACCTTTTTTTGAATCAAGTAAAGAAATTAAAAATAATTTAAGAGGCTACAGGCTGCGAGTTAATAAAGGAAGATTAAAAACACATGACATAACATGCCATGATCACCCAAAGGAAATAATTTGCATAACATAACCTGACATGATCTGACGACAATTTTCATACAAAACGGATTCCGACATACTAATTCATAGCTTACCAAACTATGATCCACAAACTTTATTTGTCAAGTCACAGAAATACCTGGTTGTTTCGCATCAAAACATCAGCCTCGAACATCATGATTTCACTGGACAGGCCGTCTTTCAACTTGGCAGGTGAATTGACTGCGTGCAACCACGTGATGTCGAGTCCGTCGCGTCCTTTAAAATGGCTCAAGAAGTCATCCCGCGCATCTCGGTGCTTTGTTGGCTGGCAAAACTTGGCTGTTTGTTCACCTTGGACGGGTGAACACAGCAACTCTACAACACAAGAGATGTAAACACGCAAGTAAACGGAAATTCCATTCAAATATGGAGCTAGAAAACCTTCTTTTCTCTTATTTTTTAACTGGGCTGAGATATCACCATGTGTACGGTTATTTCGTCCCACCATTTTCGCATTGGCCCCTGATTGGCCTTTGGTCAGCTGAGTAAGAATATTTGAATGAGGTGAAGCCACAACTGATCTTCTCCATTCCTAGGCTTGAAATTGAAGTGCATCAGATCAAACTGTATGACAATGTCAGTTGTAACAACAAAAGTTTTTGGGACGGAAAATTGCGATTTCATTTCGCTGAAAAGGTCTGAATAATCAAACATTTTATACACGTCTGTTAAATGTAATACTGATTTTTCTAAACCACTAGACTAGTTTGAGAGTCAGATCTTTTTAACATGGTAAAGATAAAACTCCGTTAATTTTGCAGACATTTGTGTGGCTTCAACAAGCGAAACCTGTACGTACGGGAGTGGATGCACGCACATGCAATTTCATACCTATTATGCAAGCAGTTTGTACAGTCACGCAATATTAAATAACTGAAGGAACTTATTTCACCGATCTTTATAATTTTTAGGCTACACATTGCAGTGCATCAGACTCCCTGATACTGTCAGTTGTAACTTAGCTGTTCATCGAAATCTTGCGGACCAAAGTATGCGAGACTATTTCGCTGAATAATGAAACATTTACATGTCTATGATCTTTTACATACTGATAATTGAAAACGACTGTACATGTATAATTAAAATCATCCTGGAGAGGATAATGCTCAAACTCCGCCGCTCTTTCACTTTCAGACGAACTCTCGATCACAGTTAAATAATGCCGGCGTTTATGTCCTAGTAATAAAAGGTAAGGTTTAAACGACGACGCTGAAAGTAGGGTTACACTGATCAGTGAACTGACGAACACTTGTTTACACCGAAAATTAGTGTCCTTCAAACTTACCAATCCAAACAGCTATCAGAAGAGAGACATATGTCATCATGCTTGAAAGTGTGCTCTGTTGGACAAAGCAAAGCTGTGGCCTCAATAGTTTCCCGCGCAGTCCTTACTTACGTCGTAAGGGATGGAGGGTTGGGTGTAATGACAGAGCACGAGGTTTCGCCAATGGATCAGTTTATACGCATGAGCTAACGAATGTCACGCTGGCATTCCTCAGGTTGTCTTCTTCAAAAGGCCTGTTTTAAAAGACGAGAGTTTTTTTTTGTCTTGTTTCTATCCTTTTTACTCTGGCCGTAAGCACAGAGCCAAGGATTCGCCTCTAGCTCTTTTTTTTTTTTTTAATATTTTTTTTATCGCGCTTCCTCCGCATGCGTAAGAATTTTACAGTCACTTTTTTCCCGTTTCATCCCCTTTTATTTTTCTTTTCTCAAACTTCCGATCCGCCAGAGAGGGATTGAACCCGAGCTTCCAGTTGGCACCTATATGGAAGAGTGGCAAGCCAAACATGACAAAAGTGGGTTGAGTTTAAAATCAATGATCGATATGTGAGATTACAAAATCAAAATGTGAGAAATGAAGAGAAAGAAGAAATGGAAATCGCTGTATGAGAAATCAAAATCACCATACGAGAAGGAGAAACTGTCATGCGAGATTACAAATTATCCATCGGGATTCGAGAAAAACACTGATGCAGCAGTATAACGAGAAAACCACATTAACTACTGAGAATGAGAAATCGTTACGCGAGAATAAGAAATTATGAACAGTATGTGAATGATCATCGCAGTTATGTAGTAGTCAGTTCAAAAGTGCCCATCCCATTCCCCCCCTCCTCCCGGGCAAACACCCGGGCATTTGACTTTTTTGAAAAATTTTGATCAAATGCCCCGCTGTGTTTCCATTTTAGACGATCAAATGCCCCACTCTCAGGGCCTCAAAAAGGGCAAATCAAGTGTAAATCTATAGCAAATCACTCGTTGCATGAAGCATTTTGGCACAGGGTGCAGAGGAGTTCTGTTCGATCGTACACGACAAAGTGTCACCTTGTTAATTCCAAAATATGTTTACTTTGTACGATAAAGATTGTCGAAATGAAATCCTTTTGATTTGTGAACGTTTTCTGCTTCCACTGATATCCTTCTATATATCCCCCTGTCTTTCTCTGGTACGGTTTCCGCAATGTTTATTTGCAAGTACCGCGGACCAAAGTGCTGTGGGCTCGTACGATTACAAAAGGTTGGCTTACAGTATAAGAAGAGTACTCTTCTTTTACTCGGCACTTCGTGCAAAGATCATATGCGCCCGCGGCCAGTCAGTTCGACGCAGTATATGCAAGTAAACATGGCGGAAAGCCGTATGAGGGAGACAAGATCGGGGGATATAAAAGGATATGGAAGCAGAAAACGTTCACAAATGATTTCATTTCGACAATCTTTATCGTACAAAGCAAACATATTTTGGAATTAACAACGTGAGACTTTGTCGTGTACGATCGAACACAACTCCTCTGCACCCTGTGTTTTGGCACGCTCCGCGCTCATAATGAATATTTTATTCTTAAATCGCTTACCTTTTTCAAACCAAATCCGAAACCCTTTTCCGATTTCTTTTGTCGGCACTCCACACTTTGAATAATGGCATATCAACTGTATATTTAGTAAACAACGGAAAACCTACGCGGAATATTGAAGCGAAGGGAGCGAAGCGGCTCCTGTGCTGAATGAATGAATATTTGCGCGCGAAAGACGCTCGAAACCCTTTAGCTGGCGACCGCCGACCAATGTTTAGCCGATAGTCAAATGCCCCACCGTGCGGGACAAATTTCGGATCAAACTCCCGGGGTATGCCCGGGGGTGGGGGATGGGCGCTTTTGGAATTGACTGATACATTATGACCACTACTTAAACAAAAAATTGCGCCTTGTACGGAATCGAACCCACGACCTCTGCGATACCGGTGCAGTACTCTACCTACTGAGCTAACAAGCCAACTGGGAGCTGGTCATTTTGTTGGTTCGCAAAGCAGTTTGTGACGTCAAATCGAGAATAGGCCAATGCACGGCTATGAGCCATGTGAATGCATGTTTTGATGACTTTACATAGCTTGTGCGACACATTTAAAGCAGAATTTCGAGGTGAAAATGATGAAATATGTTTCCTATAGGTGGAAAGAATTATCTTATCAAAGAAAAACTGTTACCTTTAGGTGCGTTTTAACCGGTTTCCCTTATCCGCTATCATAACAAGCAACTAGCCATTCGTGTCGCGTACAATTTGATACAATCAGTCACAACAATGCTGAAATAAGTAAAATTTTGTCTTTGCTTAATGTATTCGTCCTCGCCCGGCGTAGCTAATCGAACGTTCGGTAATCGAACCCAATCGAACCCAATCGCTCGATTGGGTTCGGTAATCGAACGGTCCAACAATCGAACATAATCGAACACCACAACAATCAGAAACACGAACCAGTTTCATCCGGTTTGAAACAAAGCGTTGCGGTCAAATAAGTTATTTATTGGCTTCTATTTCAAACACGAGTGCAACAGGCAAGATGTCGGACAGGGCAGAGGTGAAACTTACCATCTGGAAGCGGTGGTAAAGGGCTACCACGAGTGCTCTTTCGCCGTCCATGTCGGGGATAAATTTGTTGTCAAGCAGAAAAGAGGAGATAGGGGTCCTGCTCTGAGGGTAACTGACGATGACCACGGCCAGCTTGGTCATTTACAACGTGAATTCTACTAAGAGTTAATGCTTATCAATGTTGTATACCATTTTGACAGCAAGCGGATTGGATTGCAGGCTCGTATTCAAGATGGCGAGCTTGCTAAACAAAAGGTCAGCAAGGACTTTTTATAAAGACCTTCATGATCTATGCACCGCGGATTATTTGTAAAGCAAGACTGATGCCGTATCCCAATTATCCACCCCATAGTCTGGGACCGATTGAAGATCGTCCGCTACACTGTCCGGAACCGATTGGGGGCCATTCACCACATCCGAAATGACCTGGGGTGAGGTTTCCCAGTCCAATCTTTTTGTTACGGGTTCTAAACGTTTTTCACACGCTATGTTGCCAAATTCCCTTTATTTTACTGGCCTTAAATGCATTCAGGATCTCATCCGATTGCTGTTCAACCCGTTGTTTTTCTTCTGTTTTTTCCATTTTTGGATTGACATTTTATTATAAAGATAAAAATAGTCTTTGAATAAAAATGAAAATCTGCAGCTTCGACATGGTTTTTGATGTCACGGGAAACACGAACTTCATCCAGCAATGCCAAACGATACTTTTCGTCTCCTCATCTATGGACCTAGTAACAGTAGAAAGACCAATGTGTTGCTCTATATGCTCTATAATATTCTCTATTTTGGCGAAATTATACTGTTTGCAAAGAACCACAACTGGGTCCTGCAGGTCCAGCGGATACGGGTTTTCGAGTAACCAGCGGTGGTGATTTTGACATCGAAAGACTGATCTAGGTGGGTGAGGAAACTGATCCCAGTGATGCAATCACAAAGCACCAACTCGAAACCGCAACAGCCAATCGGCTCGATCGATAAAACAGAGGGTGGAATAACTAAAGATCCCCTCACCATGCTTGCACCAATCACCATGAGCCATTATGAATTGGCTGGAATAACGAATAACCCAAGGTTAGGTGACTCGGCAGTCAATCGAAACTATGTTCAAGAGGCAACCAAAAACAACATTCCATTCACCATGCAGTGACGACAGCTACGGCATTGGAAATAAACATCTCGAGAATGTCGGTGAAATACATGTTTCGGCTGACATTGATCTGAACAATTAACGTTTAATTAATGTTCTAATCCAACAGAAAATAGAGATGCTGCTAATAAACAATACTTTGATTCAATTTTGTCAATAGACCCATTCGGCTAACTCAATGTTGTACCCAGTTCAAATCTCCTGGGCTTCAGATTCTTTGTGTATTGTATTTGTATTATAATGTAGCTATCTTTCAACAACAGGAGGAATCATGCCGGGACCAGTACAAATGAATAAAAATCGAATAACAGGGCTACCCCAGCCTTCAATTACTACAGAGGTTGCTAATAAATCGAATGTGGATGAATTTCACATCTCATCTGCTTCCCACCCCAAAAACGTGTTCAGATACCTGATGGATGACATTGACTCGACATCAACAGAGTATGGTATGACTGTTAATGGGGTATGTGAATTTACCGCGATCACCCCACGTGCTTTCAAAGAAAGTGATCGATTTGGATCTGAACAAAGAATGACGACACCCACCGCGCAAGAATCGGGTTTAATATAAATTTAATAAATGTTGAAAAAATACATCATGGTGATCGAATCGCTTTTTCCTTACTACGACGGAATGAATTCGAGTACGGTCACTTTTGCGGCCGTGGGTGGCATCACAATTCATAAAAATGAAGGGCGAAAGTTTGATAACAGAGATGAAGACCATTCAAGGTATTTGGTCTGGGTTGAAAGACCCGAGTTTTTGTATGGTACCATACATATTAAGGCAAGTACGATATGTTGTTTATGGCGTTGCTGGAGAACTTACCGATGTCCCATCGAGTGTTTAGAACAAATGGTCATGGAGACCGATATCGATATGAATAACCACCAACTATTAAATTATTCTGCTAAGAATCGATTTATGATCAATGGTGTTTTCAAGAAAAGTTAGGATCAAATCAATACTCCTAATGAATTGTAAAGTCTTAAAATGTTGCATATCAATTGAAGATAATTTTCAAACAACTTAAAAATCTCTATGCGTTCCATCACCGAAAACACTACTGGTACGAAAAATACTGTCCGTTGTCTACTGGAAACAGAAACCGTTGTAAATTTATACTTACCCTAAGTAGTAGATAAAATATGAGCGGGAGATCTGTATGGCGCCCATACAGATCGGACGCGAATATTTTTTCGTACTTGTGAAGTGAAACAATATGTTGAAAGGATTGTTTTGCGATTTAGTAATTGGAAATGCATGCCAAAATATTGTAAGTCCCAGAGGGTAGAGTGCATGAGACAACAATTTTCAGTCACTGATGAAGCGTGATTACGGCCACAGGAAGTTTTCGTCCTCCGAAAAGTGAGAAGGAAGAAATTGCCTTACAGTCTGAAACACTATCTAAAAATACGAAATACAATACAAAATGGGTGTGGAACGTTTTTCCTGCCTGGCAGAACACGCGAATGAACATTAAAAAGCGCAGCTGGACACAGATGGAGGCAACGGACTTTAGTCAACCGATGTCGAGGACATATCAGTCCTACTTGAGCACATGTCCGTAAAGAGTTTAAACTTCTGGCTTTGCAAATCCATTTGTGAAGTAGCGAAGGAAAGTGGGAAACGGTATCGCATTAACCGGCATTTGGGAAATGTTCAGGGGGGAATGGCGTTTAACATACTGAAGTAATGTTTTATCATCTCCATTGTGTTTTGCATTGTAATCAGTAGAGATCTGTATCAAATCTTTGCCAAGTCAAATCTTCAGTTGATCAGACTGTCCTAAATATATGCATATGTATTTGTACATACATACATACATACATACATACATACATACATACACACATACATACATCAGTATATTTATGAAAATATTTATTAACTAAAACATAGTGCACATACAATAGAACAGTACCTACAGTAATACCTACAATACAACACCACTACATCATTAAACTAATTGAAAAGATATTGACAACGATACTTACAGGCTTACGATACAACAAAACTACCTACAACACAAGACTAGTGTCTAATAAATTGAGAAACTTATTAACAACGATACTTACAGCCTTAGAGTATACAACAATACCTACAATACAATATGAAAATCTTATTGCTGTGTCTATAAAACTTTAGTTACAACCTCATTACATACAAA
Organism: Pachyseris speciosa; assembly: GCA_016490735.1. Classification (NCBI taxonomy): domain Eukaryota; kingdom Metazoa; phylum Cnidaria; class Anthozoa; order Scleractinia; family Pachyseridae; genus Pachyseris; species Pachyseris speciosa. Next base: position 60,688 of record JAEMWC010000219.1, on the reverse strand, counting down.
ATTCATACAATCTCATTGCAAACAATATTGTGCACATACAATACAACAGTACTTACAGACCTACGATACAGCAATACTTACAATACAACACCACCATGTCATTAAACTAATTGACAAACTTATTCAACTCATTAATAATTCATAAAGGAAAAACAAAAGAAATGTTTTAGTAATCAATGGTTGTATATCTGATATAACATTCTCCTGATTTACATAAACTTTTCGTTCGATTTTCTGCGTATAAATTTCTTGTACTACAAAAATAATCGATGGATATGAACACAGAATGCCGAAGTTGAATAAGTAGTTTACAATATTCACGTCAGTGTTGTATCACATGTGCAAACTCTCGGCTTTGCCTCGAGTTTGTAAATAGTGATACAACACTGCCGTGCATATTGTAAACATTACTTATTACCGACGATACTTACAGCCTTAGTATACAACAATACCAACAATACAATACGAAAATCTTATTGCTACGTCTATAAAAATTCAGTTACAATCTCATTACTTGTAATTGCACAGACACGTAAAACAAGAACCATGTCGAATAACACTGTGCTTACTGCATGTCTACATTTTCCCTTAATTTGATGCAATAAGAACATCTCGCGGATTGAGACTTATTTGTTGATCTCCGAAAAAGGCGATATTTCTGGTGCACCTTCCTGGGAATCTGTAACTTTTCTCAACTCCATGTTGCCAGCATCGTATCCTGCAGTGTCATTGTCCTCGTTCTGGTGTATGGAGGAAGAGCGTTAGTGTTGCTGTTTGTATGCTTTGACTGATGACATTAAGTATTAAAAGTGATTCTCAAGAAGCGAACAAAAGCTAGCTGGAACTTTTTGTCCCCATAGTCAAAGTTAAGTCACCATTAGTTTTAACATTTATTATACCGCTTCTCTTGATTCTAAACAATTTTGAGAAACAAAATTAAGGTGTACTTTTTATTGATGGAAGGAGTCAGCTGTTTTATTTGTGTCTAAATAACATCAAGATGCGAGAACATCACACGTGACAGTAAACTTCTGCATGTGCGTTACCTTACTGCCACGTACTTCATGGACAAACAAACCATGACTGACTTCTTGCACTCCATTTATGTCCAGAAATGTGTGCAATGATGAAAATGGCAAATTTGACGAAATCTTGCCCATAGCTTGGAAATAAGAGAACACTAAGAGAATGTGGCGAATATGCTGAATTTGTCAAAATTGCCAGCGATTTGGAAGAGGGGCCCTTGCTAAGTGGCTAATTTGACGAGTTTGGCGAACATGGCGAAAATGGCGAATAGACCCATTCGCCTAACTCAATGTTGTACCCAATTCAAATCTCCCGGGCTTTAGATTCTTTGCATATTGTGTTTGCATTATAATGTAGCATTCATATTTAAATGAAAAAGAAATACCTGGAACAAAACGTTTTAATTCCAAAGGGTTTGAATTGGGTACAACATTGAGTAAGCCGAATGGGTCTGTTCGTCAAAGTCGCCACCAAAATTGCCAGCTACTTGGAAGAGGGGCCCAAACTAAGTGGTGAATTTGACGAACTTGGCGAATATGGCGTAAATGGCGCATTCGTCAAAATTGCCAGCGACTTGGAAGAGGGGCCCCTTGCTAAGTGGCGAATTCGACAGATTTGGCGAATATGGGGAAAACAGTGAATTTGTCAAAATGACTAGCAACTTGGAGGAGGGGCCCCTTGCTATGTGGCGAATTTGGCTAATAAGGTGAATTCGTCAAAATTGCCACCAAAATTGCCAGCTACTTGGAAAAGGTTCCCCTTGCTAAGTGGCGAATTTCACGAATTTGGCGAATATAGCCAATTCGTCAAAAACGCCAGTGACCTGGAAGAGGGGCCTGTCGCTTAGTGGCAAATTCGACAAATTAGGCGAATATGGTGAAAATGGTGAATTCGTCAAAATAATGTGGCGAATTTGACGAATTTGGTGAATATGGCGAATTCGTCAAAATCACCAATGAAATTGCGAGCTACTTGGAAGAGGGGCCCCTTGCAATCCTCCCTCACTAAAAGTCCCCTGATTGGTGGAGGTTTCACATCAAAATGGGCTTATTTGAGAAAAGGTATTATTAACTTCTTCCTAAAACTTAAAGAATGGCTTTAAATAGCACTTATGGTCATGCAGTTATACTTGAATATGAAGTTAACAGGCATTCTAAAAATCGTTGTACATACCAATATTATTTGCAAAGGAAGCGGAACCGAAGTTAAGGAAAACGCGGCATTGTCCTCTCGTACTTCCCATCCATAAAGCAAAATTTGCATTAAGAAAATGTGACACATCTCAGTGTGGTCACTGCACCTAGTCAACTTTAGTTCTCTTACGAATAATAGGGACTTTAAGATACGCCGACTACGGACAACGGACTACGGACGGGAGGTGTTTGGGACTGGGACGAGACACTGGGTCTCCCCTGAGCGACCGTCGCGAGCTCACGACGGTGAGTAGTCGTGCAAGTTTGCGTAGTCAGCAAAGGCGGCAACGGTGGGAAAGAAAAGTAGGTGAAAAACCAAATTATTCTATGAAAATGAAAAGAATTATAATTTTCATTTCATTTTTTAACCAATAAGTATTGCAGTGGTATGATTTTCGTTTCGAACAACATTTTTGGCAGAATAATTTCGAAGAGTTTTGGCAGTCTCGATTTTGAATGAAAGAGTGTCAAAGGGCAAATGGTAGAAGCCATATACATTTTCGCTTAATTCTATCAAGTGAATAGATTCATTGTTGTCACTTTATATACTGCCTCAGTACTTTAGCCAGTATCCATTTAGGGTTTGCTTTCGGTCTCGAGATTCGGTTTGATGAAATATTTTGCCTGAATTTTGATGATCCCCTGAACTCATCTCGCTCGATCGGCTGGTGGAAATTGCGATTTGCAAACTTCTCCTGCTTTACTAATCATGTAATAGGCTGTTCTTGTGAAGCCAAAAGTCGAATAATTTATTTCGGATTTCCTCAGCTCAATTTTGCTTATAAGGGCTAGCACTGCTGCTTTGACCGTAGCACGTAGTCTGTTGTCCGCCAACTTAACTTCGTATTTTCACGCCATCAGCCCAGTACTCGACCCAGTGCTCCAGACTTGGGGAACACGAGTCCAACGGTAGTCCGTAGTCTGTAGTCGGAGTATCTAAAGTCCCTAATAAACCATAACGAAGCCAACGCATTACAATCACCCGCAAAAGCAGCATTACCTAGAGGATGAACTTCAACTGTTATTGTAATTCTCCTCATTTTCCTGTCCCGCTTAATCAGAAAAAGGTTTAGTTCATATTTAACACGGACGCCATTTTGTAATGCCAGCAGAACCAAAATGTACTCTATGTATACTCCAACGAGGCGTACCTAGTTCCCAACTCTCTTATAAAATCGAACCGTGAATGAATATGTTCGATGATGGGATTGCATGAAACAGTCCTCCCTCATTAGAGACCCCTGATCTACGGTTGGATCTACGGTGTTTTCAAAGGACACTTGGATTATTTGAGCTAAGTTAGCTTAGCTTCATTATAATGTGTAACCAGGGTTCTTCTATTCGGAAACATGTCTTTGAATACAACCACTATTAACACAGTATTGACGCCTTTGTACACAATATTTTACTTCAGTGCAAAAACTTTCAGTTCAAGCAACAATATTTGAAACCCCATTGTGGGAAGGTATATATACATTAATGCCTCGTTCTTCAAGCATGAATTCGTATGGCAAGTGAGGCAGAACTGTCCAAGAAAGAATCACCCACTTCAATTTGATTTCGAACAAAAATGAGAGGGTTGGGTACTAATTACGCCCCACTGACATTTACATAAAGTATATTCTCGTTTCCTGTGACAATTTCACGATGGCGTCTCTAACTGAGCACACGGGGTTAAATATGATCTTACGCTTTGGTAAAGGTAACGATAGAGGATAATTAGGGAAATTACAACTGGAGTTGGAGTTCATCTTGTATGCAATTCTGGCTTGTGGCACATTGGATGTTTTGGCTCCATTATCGGTAATTACTTGAAAGGGAACTGCAGCTGGCTGCGTGCAGAGACGGGTGTGGACAAAACATGGCCTACGCCATGGTGTAGGCAATGGCCTACCCTATGGCCCACCCTTTGGCCTACCGGTGGTCAAGTTTTTTAAAATTCGATTCAGCATTGCTGGAAACCTGTGTAAACAACGTGTTCCATCGATCTGTCATACCTACGACTTTCTTCTGTTCTCTTGGCAACGTTTTGCTAAAATTTACCAAGTAGACTTGTGGTAGATTGGAATCAGGAAAACCAGTCAATGCCGCATAAACACAACTTTTGGGCAACTATTGTAAGGAAGAACAGTTATTATAAAGGAGCTCCCACGTATTTCCGCGCGCTATAAAAAGATCCTCTGTCAGTGCGCATTCCGTGCAGACCAGCCAGCGAACTGAGTCCCAGTTTCTAAAAGGTATGTAAAATACATAATTACACCAAAACAAGTCTTTCTTATGAAAGTGAGTTCTAAGTCTATGCAAATAAAATTAATATCCATGAGGAAAACTTTCCATGGGGACTCCTTTTCACAGGAGGCTGAGCTGAATTCGGAAATGGTCTATTATACCTTTAATTGTCGAGGAGTGTAGCTAAATGTCGAGGGTCGAGGGTCGCGGGTAAAAGTCGAGGGGTGAGGGTGAGGGTCGAGGGTGAAGGTCGAGGGTGAGGGTGGGGGTGAGGGTAGAAAGTGAAAAAAATTATATAAAATATGTAGAATAAAAACAAAAATACTGTGGAACCATTGAAATACTGTGGAACCATTGAAACATTTTTTGAGGCACTAAAAGAAAATAAAATAAGAAGAAGGAAGTTCCTCAATTCCTCCCTGTTCTCTCTTAATGACCTCAGCGCACCAATGATTCAATTTGAGAAGAACTCTACTATTTTCCCACGTCGAGATAAAACCACAAGCGTGCTGTATGTCGACAGCATCTTCTGAAGCCCCATTTACACTACAGAAAAAAATGGGTCCGGATCCAAAAAACAGTTGGTACGGACCAGATATTTTTGCTGTGTAAACCTTCCGTTCCATGTTTGCATGAAATGGATGCGGACTCGTTTTTTGTCTGGTTTTGGGCCATAGACGCCTATGCCCCCCCCCGCTCCCCCCCAAAAAAGAGTCCGGACCCCTTTTGCTCTTCGAAAGTGCTGTGTAAACGGTTAGTTTCAAGCCCCATTTACACTACAGAAAAAAATGGGTCCGGACCCATTAAAAAGTGGTCCGGAGCATAGAATATTCCGGGACACCATTTCGTTATTTGTGTTAAAGTGCATAATTTCATTCCTCTTTTTATTATTACAGCTGAGGAAAATGTCTCGCGAGGCAGTTAGCTCAGCCGTTTCCTCTCTTGTGTGGCGAGATTTTCGTGAGATGTTCGCCTCTCGAGGAGGTAAGAAAAATATCAAACATGTTTGATTATTGGTTTCACGGCCTCGCAAGGCGAATTTCTCACCGAATTTCGCCGCACACGAGAGAAAACAGCTGAGCTAACTGCCTCGCGAGACATTTCGCTCAGCTGTTTCCTCACGTGTGCCAAAATTAGGAGGAACTGTACTTAAGATAAAGCCGCAAGCGAGCAGTATGTCGTCAGCAGATTAACCTCAAAAGTGAAATAAGAAAAAAAGGAAACGAAAAAAATAGACCGTAATGTTGTTCATTTGGAGATCCACATTACCGTCAACGGTAAGAAAGTCTTATAGAACCAATACCCAATCTAGGGGTACAAGTTCATCAGTGTAAAAGAAACCTAAGCATCTGTCTTTCAACAAATCAACCTTCGAACTGAATACTTTGTCGCCTGTTACCCTGCGAGCAGAGTCTCCTTCGATCTTTCTAGAAAAATCGGGAAGAGGAAGGAGACTCTGCTCAGGGCCTGCACAACTCCTATTGAGCATGCTCCAAATTTAAATGTAACCGTTCCTTGGGCGGCCTCGCTTTCAAAATGAGTTAATCATCAAGTCTTGAAATTTGACACAATATGACGCGCCAAAACGGACAAAAATACTTCCTTGATATATATATATATATATATACATACATACATACATACATACATACATACATATATACATATATATATATATATATATATATATATATATATATATATATATATGTATATAAGACTTCTTCTTAATATATAATACTTGTTTCATATAGATATAACTCGATGTAGAAATATTCAACTTGTTTCCAAATAAACACAACATCTTGTAAATATATAAAACTTTCTTTGAATCTTTATACAACTTGAGGCACACATACAAAACTTGGTTTAACCAAATAGGACTTGTCAGCTCGGCGCGCCGCAAAAATAAAACTTCTTATCTATTAGATTATTGCAAATCGATACCACAGGTAGTATCCAGGCTTCTGGAAAACAATATCTGGCGCCAAATCAACATGCCAGACGAAGGCGTTGTCAGTCGTTTCATAGTACTTCAATCGGTGGATGAGGGCTGTTCGATATCTCAGGGCAATATTTCTAGATTTTTTCGCCAGCGTGGAAGTGAACATTGTTTACCTTTTTCCTACGATGTTAATAAAACTACAGCTGTATCAGTCTTGCAAAACGCTTCAGGTGGTCTTCGCTGACTGACAACGCATTCGTCTGGCATGTTGATTTGGTGGCAGATATTGTTTTCCAGAACCTGGATACTACCTGTGGTATCGATTTGCAATAATCTAATCGATAAGAAGTTTTATTTTGCGGCGCACCGAGCTGACAAGTCCTATTTGTGTGAACCAAGTTTTGTATGTGTGCCTCAAGCTGTATAAATATTCAAAGAATTTTTATATTTTATAAGATGTTGTGTTTATTTGGAAACAAGGTGGATATTTCTACATCAAGTCAAATCTGTATGAAACAAGTATTATATATTAAGAAGAAGTCTTATATATATCAAGGAAGTATTTTTGTCCGTTTTGGCGCGTCATAACACAAAAAATGTTCCCGTGTTGTTTCCGCTCGTACTGTCATTTCCTCGATATATGCAAGAAATGTGATTTTCAAAATGCTTTCAACCCCGGGCAATTCAATCGTGGATTTTCCTGGTGTTTTAAGATCTCCGAAAACTCCCATGAAGAAGTCGACGTCAAAAGTGAAAGACTCAATTTGTCTGATACAGCTGTATGTGGAATTTGCCTAATCGGCGAACGATGTACATTCATGGAGCAAATTCGAGAGCTTCGTGGAAAATATTATTTGGCTCGTCGAAAGAGTAGCATCAGTGTGAAGCGGATGTCGAAAGCTAGCCCGTCCCGTCGCCAAAAGCCAAGAAAAAACCTCGCCATGCTCGGTTGGTAGCCTCCGCTTCTAGAGAAGACGACGATTTCAACCATTTCCCGACGAAGTCCAATCTCGTGCCCAGAGTCCTCAGGCTCTTTGGCCAGCGGTTAGTCGCCAGGAGAGACTCTGGGATAATGGACCGGCCATTTTCCCAGAAAATCTGGGGTAAAACAATGGAAGCCGTTGCAGGCCAGCCAATCAAAAAATTTGAATTTTTTCCTTTATCCCAGAGTCTCTCCTGGCGACTAACCGCTGCCCAAAGAGCTAAGGACTCTGGGTACGAGATTGGACGAAGTCGCGATGGAAGCATCTGCGAGACAAACGTATCGTTGCCACACAGAAAATTAAACAAAGACCTTGATTGTGGTTCCGTGAGGCTTTAAATCGGTCCGACTTTAACTTTTGTGTTAGCACATTTCACGGCTTTTACAAAGACTGTACGAAAGCGAAGCAGTCGATCGACTGTAAACAATATGCCGTGGGCGCGAAAAAACTCAGCAATTCTTACGATTGAGCATGCGCACCAGGGGCAAGTCGGTATGACCGGTTCGAAACTGGACTGACTCATCCATTTTTTTGGATGATCGGCGGATCAAAGAATGTGCATCCTCTTCCCGATTTTTCTAGGAAGATCGAAGGAGACTCTGCTCGCGGGGTAGTCGCCTGTCGGACGTAGAAAAAAACAGCAAGTAAATTAAAAATTGGAGCAAAAAACCGTAAGCGATACGGCGATTAGTAATACCTCAAATTAAAGACTGGAGGAAAAATTAATTAAATAATAATAAAAAAAGGAATGAGATGATGCACATTAACACAAATAACGAAATGGCGTGTTTCAGGCTTTTTTTTATCATCGTGAAGATGCTGTCGAAATACTGCACGCTTGCGGTTTTATCTCGACGTGGGAAAATAGTAGACTTCCTCTCAAATTGAATCATTGCTGCGCTGAGTTCATCTGAAGAGAGAACAGGGAGGAATTGAGAAACTTCCTTCTTCTTGTTCTTCTATTTTCTTTTAGTGCCTCAAAAAATGTTCCACTAGTTCCACGGTATCGGAATTTATTTTTGTTGTTATTCTACATATTTAATTTAATTTTTACCACTTTCTACCCTCACCCCCCACCCTCATCCTCGACCCTCACCCTCGACCTTCACCCTCAACCCTCACCCTCACCCTCGACTTTTAGTGGCATTCAGCACTGAGGTATGTAAATCTCAACCAATTACTACTCGCCGTTCCCACGGTATGCACGTGCATTTTATATTTTCCTGTTGCAGTTATCGAGGAGAGACTGACCACCAGACGTAGCGCAGCGTAACGCAAGTTGACACTTGCGACATAACGACATAACAGAAAGGTCACGCAAACAAAAAAGTTACCCCGTGTTAATGTTTTATGACTCTAGTGTGAACATCACATCATAACAACATAGTAGGAACATAATAACATGAACATAACGACATAACAGAAAGGGCACGCAAACAAAAAAATTACCCCGTGTTAATGTTTTGTCTCTAGTGTGAACATCACATCATAACAACATAGTAGGAACATAATAACATGAACATAACGACATAACGGAAAGGTCACGCAAACAAAAAATTACCTCGTGTTGATGTTTTATGACTCTAGTGTGAACATCACATCATAACAACATAGTAGGAACATAATAACATGAACATAACAACATAACAGAAAGGTCATGCAAACAAAAAAATTACCCCGTGTTAATGTTTTATGTCTCTAATGTGAACATCACATCATAACAACATAGTAGGAACATAATAACATGAACATAACGACATAAAGAAAAAACTGATCTTTTCTTAATGTCGTCGTGTCAATGTCGTTATGTCGCTAGTGTGAACCAGGCTTAACAGCATGAACATAACGAAAAAAAGAGATAAAGCTCATCTTTCCCTTATGTCATTATGTCGATGTCGTTATGTCGCTAGTGTGAACCAGGCTTTAATGAATTATATTAAGCCAGTTTACATTGTTGACTGGAAAACATGAAGCCCTTCAGTATTAAAATAATAATGTTTCATATCGTAAAGGCTATGGGCAGATTTATTACATGCTAGATTATTTCACACTGGTTTGGATGTAATTACGTATTTTACATACCTCGCGTCCTAGAATTCTTCAGTCATTGCAAGCAAGGGTACAGACTGTACACGCAAGCCACGCAAGTCACGCAAGTGACAAAAACTGGGACCCAGTGCACGGAATGAGCGCTGACAGAGGGACCTTAGCGAGCCGAAATTCGCGTGAGCTCCTTTACAACAGTTGCTCTTCCTTACGATAGTTGCCCAAAACTAGTGTTTATCAATTCTGATTTTCATGACCACGAGTCTGCTTAGAACATTTGAGCGAAACGCTGCCAAGACAACAGAAGAGAGTCGTAGGTATGACAGATCGATTGAGAACGTTGTTTACACAGGTTTCCAGCAATGCTGAATCGAGTTTTACAAAAATTGACCACCGGTGGGCCATAGGGTGGGCCATAGGGTAGGCCATGGCCTACACAATGACAAAGGCCACGTTTTGTCCACACCCCTGCAGAGACCACACTGAAATGTTTTGCATTTCCTTCCTGCACATGGTGTTACACTTTCGCAAGTAGACTTTCAAAGAAGTAAGCCTCAAAGAAGAGCAAAGAACCTTTTGGTAGCCATTCTGCTTGAATTTAATTTTCTTCCGTCAACACTTCGTTTCCTAATAAATAAATAAATAACAAGGGGCCTCTTGCCTTCTCATTTGCATTTGCACATGGTGGTTGGCAATTGTGACGAAATTTGCCATTTTCGCCATATTCGCCAAATTCGCTGCTTTCCAAGGGTTCCCTCTTGCCTTCTCATTTGCATGTGCCACGAAGTCACTGGCGATTGTGACTAATTCAACATTTTCGCCATATTCGTCAAATTCGCCGCTTTCCAAGGGGTCCTTATTGCCTTCTCATTTGCATTTGCACCAAGTGGCTGGCAATTGTGACGAATTCGCCATTCTCGCCACATTCTTTAAGTGTACCCTTATTTTTCAAGCCATTGGCAAAATTTCGTCAAATATGTCATTTTCGTTGTTGCAGGCGTTTCCGCTGGACATATCTCTTGCGGTCCGTTTCTGGATAATGGAGAGCGGAAACAATACGGCCGTGAGACTGGGGCGACGAGTAAAGAAAACCAGAAGAGACTGAGATGAACGCTTCTTCCCTGGACTCTTTGGTTCGTTCGCTTCACGTTTGGATTTTTCGCGTGCTCGCTTGATTATTTAGAGAGGGATTTCTACCAGACCATTTCATTGAATGTTTGATCGAAGGGACCTGAACGCGCGAAATGCAGTAGACTTATTTTACGATCTTAAGATCAGTTAGAAGTGGAGAATGATTGGTTGTTCAGTAGGAGGGGAGCAGGGATGGCGTAGTGGTGAGAGCACTCGCCTTCCACCAATGTGGCCCGGGTTCGATTTTGTTGAGTTTGTTGTTGGGTCTCTACTCTGCTCTGAGGTTTTTCTCCGGGTACTCCGGTTTTCTCCTCTCCTCTTTTAATACATGAGCCCCCGGCGCGGGAGATTGGGCAACCACTCCTCACTTAGATAAATTGATATGATTTGAGTAGTGTGGGTGACAAATCCCTGCTCGTATTCATATTACCACGGTATTTTTAAGCATGCTGTTTTGAAGGTATTTCAGGTAAATGCGAAATCTTGTTAACTTACAAAGTGAAATTTTGGTAACTTACAAAGTGAGACTCCCTCATCTCTTCAATCTTTTGTTCTAGGCTAAAAGAGAAAACAATAGCGAGATCATCAGGGAATCAGTTTGCTAAACTCTTCTTGGAATACTTTTTACTTAGGTCGCTCAATTGTACAATAGTCAACAATTAGATTATGAGCTCGAGATTTCTTTCGCGTGATAGCTGATAGCTGATCATAGCACGAATCAGCTATCACGCATAGAAATCGAGAGCGGATAATCTAATTGTTTTAGTTTTCATATCGGTTATACCAGAGCAGCGAAGCGGTCTGCCAGTATAATTGAAATCATAAAAACAAACGAAGTGAAAAATATATGAGAAACCATCCGATATAATTCCGCTATTTGTGCTTCGAACCACTTTTAAACGCAAATGAGGGACGGTCTCCGGTGGGGACAGGTTAAACAAATGACGTAATCTCATAGTGCCCCTGAACAACCACATGGTCCCATGATCCTCTGCATCTTTTTAAGGCTGTGTAAGAAGGCAGAGAGAAGGTTTGAGGGGTGGGACTCATATTTCTCACTTCGTTTGTTTATATAACTTCAATCATACTGGCAGGCCCTGGCATAATTGGTATTATAAAACATTAACTCCCTTAGAAATATATGAGATATATGATATATGAGGTAGAATTCAACGACCCATACGCAGGGTGTAGAAGAGGGGCAGGGTGAGACAAGATAAAAACTGAAAAAGAACTGTAACACTAACAGTTGTTTTAATACAGCATAAGGGTAACAGAACGTTGTGCTAAGTTGAAGTTTTTTTTTTTTAAACAGCCCCGTTTTTTAAAAAGATCAGTCAAGAAGAGTAGGACATCGCTTAGGGTTACTAAAATCGGGTTAACTTTCCGTTCAGAACACCAACTACTCCAAAGTCGCCAGGCAGACTGGTGCGTCTGATGTGTGGAGGCGCGAGTGGCTGAGAGAAGTGTTTCGGTAACGCCTTCTTAAAAACGTTCTGTTTGGCGTTGTTCCCTGATATGTGAAAGACGGGTATGTGAAGTATGGGATACATTGGGTGGATTCATAGAGGAGACGCAGGATCCCTCAGCAGATGTTTGGAGTTTGGGATCATGATCATGATTAGGAGGTTCAGAAGAGCTGACCACCAAGGCTGTGCCTGCCACACTGGAGCCACTATCTGAAAGGCCTAGATTTGAACGGTGGAAAGTCGTAACCTTTTAGAGGGGACCCGTTCAGAGTCATTACATCTGTTTAAGTAGCACCTGGGTCTGGTTTCCAGATGGCATATTTTGGAAGGAGTGCTGTTCGGCGTTATGCAAAGAAGTCTACATCGCACCTTCTTATGAAAGGGCCAGGTCACCTGTGGATCTATTTGCCATTCGCTGGAGTCTTAAAACTCTCTTGACGCTTTGAGTGTGCCTGGCAGGTGCCGAGCGGTGATCAGAAATTGCTCTTTAAAGACACCATTGCCATAGCTCTAAAGTTAGGAGGCTGACCAGCTGAGGAGAGCGCGTTCCCCCTTTCCTGTTTATATAGGCTACAGCTGTCGTGTCGTCCATGCGGAGACAAACCGAGATGTTGGACCAGTCCTTGAGAAAGGCTTTGGTGGCTTTGAGCTCGAGGACGTTTATGTGTTGTTTGGCCTCCAGAGGTGACCAACGACCGTTTGCCGTTAAGTCCCGGCAGCATGCATCCCAGCCTGCTTTGGACACGTCTGAAGTGATGTACAGGTCTGGGAGAGAAGGGATGATGGTACTGCCATTGAGAGTAGAGAAGTTTTGGAGGCACCAATATAACTCGACCTCAGCATTGGTGTTCAAGGACATCAGTGTCTCGTAATTGTGTTGAAATGCCTGTAGGGATTTTATGAGTTGTATTTTTAAGTACCTGTAAAGGAGTGGGGCCTGCCGATGTCCCTATCAGGCTTCCCACTTCGCGAGCTGATGAAGTGGGGTTGCAAAGAATATTTTGACATTTGTGCTGTATGTTCAGGATCTTTTCCTCTGGGAGGCTGAGTGACATTGTCAATCAGTTTATGGAGAGGCCGAGGAATGCCAGTGACTAAGTGGGGACCAGGATGGATTTCTCCCAGCTGATGGTGAAACCTAGCTACTGTATAATGTCCAGTGTTAGCAAAGTGTTGGCTCTTGACTCTTCTGTGGGGGAGCCTAGGATAAGAAAGTCGTCCAGGTATACAATTATTCAAATACCTATCTTCCGCAGGTAAGCGGCTACGGGTTTTATTAGCTTTATAAAAACCCTGGGAGCTGTATTTAGACCAAATGGTAGGCCTTGGAAGGCGAATAATTGGTCTCTCCACTGGATACAGAGGTACTTTGGGGAGGACTCGTGTACGTGGACAGATATGCGTCCTTCAAGTATATGGATGTCAAAAAGTCTCATGTTTAGCAGTCTCTTCAGGCAAGAAAACTTTTCCATTTGGAAATGACAGTTTACAACAAACATGTTGAGTAGGGCTCAGGTCGACTACTGGGTGATACGTTTCTTATCCTTTCGGGACTGGGAACAGTCTGCTGTAGAAATTTCCCTTTGAAAAGGTGATTGTCTTTATTGCCCCGAATAAAAGAAGTTTGTTCACTTCTACATCTATGAGGAGAACTGTAAAATCTGAACATTTTGTAACTGGAAAGTGTAACTGAACAGGAACAGAGTGGAGTGGGATTTGATATCCCGACACAAAATTTATAATTTCTGGATCTGAAGTGATTTGCTTCCACCTTCTAAGGTGTCGAGTCTTGGTTTGAGGGTTCCTTGTGGTCTTAAAGTATTGCCTATCCTTGGTGGTCCTAGATTTCTGACAAGGTTGTGTGGGTGTTGAAACATTTGATATGTTTTTTGCGAGACCACGAGAGGTCGGCTTGTTTGGAAGTAACAGTGGGAAAGTCCTCTCCAAACAAAAAACGCTTAGCATTAGGGAGTTGCTGTTCAGCCAAAATAATTGTGTATTTATTAATATTCGCAAGAACTTTCTTTCACCGCAACACTGACATTTGGTGGTTAGCTAAACCAAGAAGGCATAGTGTTTGTTCAACTATGCTTTTAACTTTCTTTGAAAGGGCATCATGCAGTGAGCAAAGGGGTTCTGTTTAAGAAGGCCCTTTGGATCACAGCCATCTCCTTATCGCGGTCTTGCACGTACTTCTTTGTTTCGGGGGGAGGTGGGGGGATTGGGTGATTTGATTTACAATTGAAGGATCCAAGGTAATAAAGCAATCAACTGATGGAATATTGTAATTGTCGAGGATTTCGCACACTTGGAAAGTCGACTGGGCACAGTCAGGATCGTACAACGACGTTGTAGAATTGTTGTTGGCCACTCCGTTTCATTGAACCTCTTCAGGTGATTGTGTGGCATTTCCCTCGTGTGATGCCCTAGTTTCCATGCGAGGTGGCTTAAAGACACACTGTCATCTTCGCGCATGTGCTGGCTTTTGAAATCGAAACTTGAAAAGTTCCGGTCAAATTTTTCAAGTTGGAGAGCTACATTTAAAATGGCGTCGACTGTCGAAAGCGGTGTTTGAACACTCGGCGCGAAAATGGGCTGTGTCTAAAAGTGGGACGGGAAATTGGGGACGGAGACGCAGGGACGCGTGTTCGGGGACGTGGGACGCGGGGACGTGAGATGTGGGACGCGGGGACGCGAGATGTGGGACATGGTGACGTATTATCGGGGACGCGGGGACGTGACATTAGGGACGCGGGGACGTAAAGAAACAAGACGCTCTATGAGCGTTTACTCGGGATACGTTGGTGATGCAGAAGCCGGACGCACGCTTTCTGATTCTCGAAAACTATCCGGCTACGGGTTTGCTTTTGGGTTCGCACAAAGCCTTTTTGTTCATGTACGAGAAAAGCGCGTTAAACTGTTTTGAGAGTTGCTACCATATTCGTTGTCAGCTGTCGTTGTTTACCTCCAACTTAAGTGGCAACATCTGTAGTCTACTCTGGCTCTCTCTCGAAGCATTTTTTCTCCCTGCTAAGCTTGAAAACATTCGCACAGACACTTCTCTTAACATATTGTTCAGAACTTGAAAACACAAAACGAATCTTTTCCGCGTATGTGACATGTTTCTCAGAAGCAATCCAGATGTCACGCATTGTAAAAAGCTCGAAATTCAAACTGCTCTATTTTCAAAACAAAACGTGTTACTTGGCTGAAAACAGGCCAGCAGATATATCCTTAAAATATCATTTACCTGATGAAGATAAAAAATCTTTGTTTAATTTTAGTGTTTCCTGACGTCACGTGAAAACCAAGCAAACTTATCTCTAAATATAGAACCGTCACAGCCATCGAGATATGATATCACCCGGACCAAATTACATCAAAACAACTTTGCGGTTTCCTAAATATAGAACTGTCACAACGTGCTAATTCGAGTCGATACTCACAGCACGTGCGAGGCTTCCAACCTTTTCTTAAACTCGGCAAACCTTTTCACGCGGACAAACTGTACTGTATTAAAATCTAGCTTCAAAAACTTTACAAAGATATGGGCAGGAAAATTTGTTCAGACGGTCGAAGTGAATTGTTTAACCTTGAGTGTTTTTCTTACGGTCACGTATTAAGTGGAAAGTATCACATTACAAAAACAAGTTTAAGCAAATTTGCGATTTCTCTAAATATAGAACTGTCACAGCGTTCGGATTCGAGTTGTGATATCTTTGAGATCGATAAGCTGATAACCACTGCATGTGCGAGGCTTCCAACCTTTTCTTAAACTCGGCTAACCTTTTCACGGGAACAGACTGTCCTGTATTAAAATATCCAGCTTCACAACTCAAACACGATAAATTTACATAACGTCAAAACAACTGTCGCGTGATATTAGCCTTTCGACCTTTGGACTATTTGGTTTGCTTTAACCAATGAACACACCGCCACGTGCCTGCTATTGTTCATTGGCCAATCGAAACACCGGAACGTAATTGTATTGTACATTTTGCTGCACAGGAAAAAAAAGAAAAAAAAAAGACTGAAATCTAACACATTTTATAACTTGTGATACTTACATTATCCCGAGTAAATATCTTCACTCTAACTGCGTTGGAAATTCACGGTTGCGAAATTTCGTAAGTTTATACCGTTGAAAACGAGGCTTAGGCTTAGCTAGTCTGAAGTAAATACGGTTAGGGGCTGTTAACTTTTAACATTTAGGATTTTTTTTCGTTCATTTCATTGCTCGGATCAGTGAAAATTGAAAATTGCTTTTATCCCTGACCCCCCTCCCCTGCTGTGACCGAGTATGCTTCAGCGAGTTGTCAGTGATTTTGGACAGCAGTTTCCTCGTGTCGACGCAGCGGTTCTTCACTTCGTGGATTGTTGTTGTAACGTCTAGAAGGATAACACTCTGTAAGAACTCCAACAACGACGACACTCAACTTGAAGCTAACATAATCACACAATCGCACTTGCTTACACAAAACTTCAGCTTATATAAGATGCTCGAAACACTTCATGTAAGCAATACGTGGCAGCTGTTACCGAGATTGCAATCCCTACGAATAGAGCGTTTTCAGTCACGCAAGTAAAAAAATAAAATCATCAACCATTCGATAGATAAAGTCAAGAAATTGTGATATTATAGGAGAGTAATAAATAAACAATATGCCAAAGTCTCAGGGCCGTGCGATATCCCGTACTCGAGTTATTCGGCAAAATGTACTACTCAAAATTATAGTGTATTGTATGGAAATGCCATCTTGGCGTCCCTCTGAGGGACACCAATAAATCTGATAAATGGCGGCCGCAAACGAGTTAAAACATATGTTTCTTACTTTAGCTATCTCAAAGGCTTTGTTCTCTCTGTTGAGCTTTCAAACGTTTGGGGCTCAGTAGCCAACGATACACAATCTTCTGAATAATCTAATTCGGTATCGGAGTAGGCCTGAACAGATATTTGGTCCAAACTAGGATGCCATGGCGGGAAAGGTTGCATGCTCGAAGTGAGATTTGATGGACGATACGCAGTCGTTTGTCTTTGCCATGTCTGTTTGTATTTGCTGCAGTGTAGAAAGGATCGACGCCAAAGTATTTTCGCACGTTTTCGCCCGTTGCTCGCCGATCGTTCGCCATGGCGGGAAGGCAAAGGCGATTGATGCGACCATTTTTGACGTGACATCGTTTTCTACGATCGGAAAAGCCACGTCAGTTTCAAGTAAAGTATCGCCGAAAGGTTTCGTAGTTGGCGAGGAAATGTAGATATAGCTGAAAAAGGAAAAAGAACGAAAAATATACGACATGGTTTTACTTACCTGTTTGTAGTTTTGAAGTACAGCAAAAAGTGATGCAGAGGATCATGAAACCATGTGGTTGTGCAGGGGCACTATGACATTTCGTTCTTTGTTTAACCTGTCCCCCGGGAACAGTCTCTCATTTGCGTTTAAAAGTGGTTCCAAGCACCAATAGTGAAGTTTTCTCATATATTTCGAACGGAGTTCGTGTTATATATTATCCTTTAAGTATTATAGTTTTTAGATTTATTTACCTCGGTCAAACTGGCACCTTGTGTGCGATGCAAATACCGAGTTTAAATAACGTTTTTGTTGTTGTTGTTGTTGTTATATATTCCACTAGTCGTTCAAGAAAATTATCTAAATCCTCCTTGCAGACACTTCGAAAACGCGAAGAAGAGGCCGCCATTTTGTTGAGAACCGCTTCTCATAATCTATCACAGGATAGATAGCTAGTAGCGTAGCCAATCAGAGAACAGCATTCGTGACAGAACGCTAGTAGATTTATACTAATAATTTATAGATTGATTCTAAAAGAAGCCACGTGTCACTCGTTCACAATTTGACATTTGTAGGGTAGGAACAATCTATGCGGAAAGAAATACTTACGGTTGTAAAAACATTAAAAGGAAAAAGACTTGAACAAGGCTGCAACTTCAAGAGCCGGTTGGGTATATCAATATTGTGACTCAAGTCAAAATAATTGAAACAGCCACTGTCAATTTAATAATTATTGCCCCCGCAGGGTTTTGGCCCAGAGGCCAAAACCCGAGGAGGCATCATTGTATTTCGCGTGTATATCAAAACACGAGGATCTCCCACCCCCCGCCCCCACCGAGTGTTCAGACGAGGCTATGTAAACACGGAAAAAAGTCCTCTATTGCTTTTATAAAATATTTCTACAAAATAATTCGACGAATGAAGGGAACATTTGTTTATTTACTTCTTGACTGAAGTCGATTTTTTCAATACACGCTCTGAACAATCGTATTTCCCACTAGCCAATCATAACGCACAACTGACAACACATGAACCAATCAGAATTCGCGTTATAAAAGTCAAAATCATGTTGAAATTTTTAGCAAGCCACACGCAGGCGCCCTGCTGATCAAAGCGATTTCAGCTTTGATTCCTCCGAAATCGTGCAGAAAAATATCGAACGTTCGGCGAGAACCAGAAGAAATGTTCAAAATATACGAATCGGTAAGGAAAGAACTTCAAGATGAGAAGTTTATTTAAACTGGAAATGAATGTCACTGTCCTTGACCGCTTCTGAAAGTGGCGCGAACTTGCCCGATTTGGCAGCCCGAGAACAATGTTGAGAAGTTGAATCGCTTTTCGTGCCTTGTGAAGTTTTGCTGGATAGGAATCATAGCCCAAGTAGCGGATCCACGTTGTAGTATATTTTTAAGCTGAGAAGCTCTCAGAGAAAATACATTTTACGCTAATTTGACAGCCAAAACACGACAACGGATCCGCCGCGCAAATTTTGATTTGAAGCATTACAGTATGTAGCATAATGAGTTTGGTGTACGTTTTCGTGTACATTTTTTTAAAATAAAGAATGTCTTATTGAGAATTTTATTGTAGCACTTAATGCAAAAATTACATTAAAAACGTTTGTTGCCTATTTTGTCAGTTGCATATTTCGTCCTCTTAGCTTCGCTTTAGGTCGTTTAGTTCAGGATCATTGAGGCAGGCAAAGCGCTGTGGTTTTTCTTTTGCTTTCTTTCCTCGGGCTCACGGGGGAAGAGATAGCTAAACCCCAAATCGAAATTTGGCAATTTCTTTCTCCATTTCCTTAATATTTGTACTTGAAATTGTTTTACGAGTCTTGCGAAAGCTTTGAAATGTTTTCAAATTGTACCGGGAAACACAGAGAGCGAAACGTCACAACCGTGCTTACATACTCTCATCTAAACACACCAATGAGTAGGCGCGTACTATCTTAAATATTTTATAAATACAATTACTTAACAGTGATTTAAAATCTATATACCGGACGAAATCACAAGTTGGCTAAAATGAGCGCGCTCGAAGTTCTGGGAATTTATAACGTTTCAACCATTTGAGTGCGCTTGAGGTTCTGTGATTTGATAACGTTTCAACCATTTGAGCTCGCTTGAGGTTCCGGGAGTTGATGACGTGCATCAATAATAATAGCCGAACGGAGGTGTGGGTAATATAGACGTCACTGCTTTAAATATATGCGGAATAGCATTTGTGAATACAGAAGCACATGTTTTGTCGAGGTAGGCGAGGTTTTGACTTTTTAAGTTGTTTTAGTTTAAGAAGAAGACTTGAAGAAATTGCCGGTTATACTTTTGGAATAAGAAACCTTGCGGCCTTTGAAGCACATGATTGCAGGATTGGAGACCTGATCCTAAATTGCGAACCGTGGACACAAACTTACAAATCATTTCCAGCGACTGAGAGCAGCTGAAAGACTCAGGCACCCAAATCTTTTCCAGTGACTGAAAGACCCAGTGTAAGACCTATTCCAAAACCACGAATTGTCAGACACAAATCACTTCCAGTGACTGAAAGACTCGGTATAAGACGTATTCCAAAACTACGAATTGTCAGACACAAATCACTCCCACTGAAAGACTCAGTCAACAAGCAAGTTTTGTTAGACGTTGGAGGTGCACAGCCGAATTAAAAGTCAGCTGTAAAGTTGAAACCCAGTCACGTTTAACGTGAAACCCAGTCAGTTTACTTAGGGGCTGTTAACACGAGAAAACTCGCACCGGCGCGAGTTTCATACCGGGGTGAGGTTCATACCGGGGCGACTTTTGTCCCGGCGCGAGTTCACTCGGTTCCCTCTCGCAGCTCTGTATTCGTTTACATGATACCACCGAAAAATGCCATGTCGCACCGGAGCGAGTTCACTCCGGTTTCTGCACCGGAGCGAGAATTTTCGTTCCGGTGCAAAATCTCGCGACGGTATCATGTAAACGAATACAGAGCTGCAAGAGGGAACCGGAGTGAACTCGCGCCGGGGTGAAAGTCGCCCGGTGTCATGTAAACACTCCCTTAGCAAGTTTGTACCTCGAACAGTACATTTTGTATTGCTGTTTACTTATATTCATACAGTTTGTTCCTTGTAGGAAAACTTTGGATTTGTCATTCATTTGTCAGTCCGGTCATTCTCGCGGAAAGGTGAGAAAACTATACAATCAACTACACAAGAATAAATTCCACACGGTTTCTCGAAAATAGAATTCAGAAAATGAGCAATAATTTTGAGAATTTTCTCACCTTGCCCCGAGAATGACAAATGAATGACAAATCTTATGTTTTCCCACAAGCACCAAACGGTATAAATATCAGTAAACAGCAATACAAAATGTACTATTATTATTAACAGCGAGGGCAGTTTTAGTGTGAACTATTACTAGTAATAATTATTGAATTTGAGATAACAAAAGGAAATGAAAAAAGGAAAGAAGACCAAGATTGGTTTTAAGGATTTTGACCAAACATTTTAAAATTACAATTCAAGAGATAAATTTCAACTTACCTATACGCATTTCGATCTGAAATGTAAGAACAGATAAACTCAGTCAATAACATAAACTGTGTAATTAATTGTCCTTAAAAAATGCATTAATAATTCATGAAGGAAATACAAAAGAAATTCATTTTTAATGAGTGTCTTTATATCTGATAACGACACGGCTAAATTTTACATCCGATTCTCTTGGGCAAAATAACCCCAAATCTAAATTTTAGTGTAAGAATGGATAGATGCATAGTAAAGCTTTTTAAGCGGTTCAATAAATTCGCAATTCGTGTTTCATCAAGTCCTAAAACACTCGGCTGCGCCTCGTGATTTAAACTTGATAAAACACGTCTTCGATCACGTAAAACACATCTTCGATTGCCGTGTTGCCAGCATGGTTGTCCTGATAGTGTAGTGGTCATCACACCCGACTAGTAACGGGGGGACGTGGGTTCAAATCCCGCTCAGGGCAAATTTTCTTTCAAACATTTATTCAATTGAAATATGATTATTTGGGGTGTACAGGGTTAGGGTTTCCCTCATATACAGAATTTAATTAATTGAAATAAGCCTGTATCCGTAATTGGATCCTCCTTTGTCATCCCCTAAGTTGACTTCGTCGTGTATCAGTAATTGATCCTTAGTTGGGTTTCAAATGGAGTTATTGGCTTCCCCTGCCTTGTCACCTAAGAAAGTAAAATTTCCCGGGATGCCACGTCTTCGATCACGTAAATCACATCTTCGATTGCCGTGTTGCCAGCATGGTTGTCCTGATAGTGTAGTGGTCATCACACCCGACTAGTAACGGGGGGACGTGGGTTCAAATCCCGCTCAGGGCAAATTTTCTTTCAAACATTTATTCAATTTATATATATATATATATATATATATATATATATATATATATATATATATATATATATATATATATATATATATATATATATATATATTCAAATTTTCTTTCAAACATTTATTCAATGAAAATATGATTATTTGGGGTGTACAGGGTTAGGGTTTCCCTCATATACAGAATTTAATTAATTGAAATAAGCCTGTATCCGTAATTGGATCCTCCTTTGTCATCCCCTAAGTTGACTTCGGTCGTGTATCAGTAATTGATCCTTAGCTGGGTTTCAAATGGAGTTATAGGCTTCCCCTGCCTTGTCACCTAAGAAAGTAAAATTTCCCGGGATGCCACGTCTTCGATCACGTAAATCACATCTTCGATTGCCGTGTTGCCAGCATGGTTGTCCTGATAGTGTAGTGGTCATCACACCCGACTAGTAACGGGGGGACGTGGGTTCAAATCCCGCTCAGGGCAAATTTTCTTTCAAACATTTATTCAATGAAAATATGATTATTTGGGGTGTACAGGGTTAGGGTTTCCCTCATATACAGAATTATATATATATATATATATATATATATATATATATATATATATATATATATATATATATATATATATATATATATATATATATATATACTTGTTTCTTGGGTAGAATGTATTTCGTAGAGCGCTCAACTCATTTGATTGAGGAGCGTTGACTATAACTTCACAGGAGTTCAGGCTTCAGGAGTAATCATCGTTTTATTGCGACAGTGCTGTTTCAGATAAATGGCTATTTATCTGATGAGTGCCGTACAGGTTGTGCGGTACGAAACTATATAGTAATAAATATGCCAAGTCAAATCTTCAGTTGATCAGACTGTCTTCAAATATATATATATGACTTTTTCTTCGGTCAGAACAGGCGTTCCAGACGCACGTAATTTGTTGATGGTTTATAATGGCATTATGCGCGCGGGGAGGAGATCGTTTGTTGATGCGCGCGCGCGAGGCTGTTTAAGTTTACACTTTTAAAAGTAGTATGACGCGTGCGGTTGTAACTGTAATTTTACCCTGATGAAGACCACTTTATGTGGTCGAAATATAGGTGTGGAACATAACATGTGGGTTATCTTCATTTGTGATAGTGTATGTTTCTTCATGAAGATTAACTGTTTGTGACTGATGCTTGTGAAGAGTATATATGTATATATATATATATAGACAAGGTTAATTTGGAACAGAAATCATCAACTAAGTAATTAAGTGAAAATGTGGCTCAGCCAGGAATCGAACCTGGGTCTCCAGATTACCGGTCGGATGCCTTAACCACTAGGCCACTGAACCAACCACACTGGGTTGACACATATTTTAACTGTACAACACATACACAGTGTGGCCTTATTTTTATGGTAAGGTCCTAGGAGACAATTTCACACATTTTCTGCAACCAGGATCACGTCACTACTCCCCGATCGATCAGCGATGCAAGGCCAAATCCCCCTGGAAATTATTTAAGTACAGTAAGGTAGGGAGGGGATATATTAGCAACTGATTGCCTTAATTACTTAGGATCACCAGCCTATTCCCGTTTGGATGGCGATTCATTAGCGATTTCTGAGAAATACAAACAGACAAGGTTAATTTGGAACAGAAATCATCAACTAAGTAATTAAGTGAAAATGTGGCTCAGCCAGGAATCGAACCTGGGTCTCCAGATTACCGGTCGGATGCCTTAACCACTAGGCCACTGAACCAACCACACTGGGTTGACACATATTTTAACTGTACAACACATACACAGTGTGGCCTTATTTTTATGGTAAGGTCCTAGGAGACAATTTCACACATTTTCTGCAACCAGGATCACGTCACTACTCCCCGATCGATCAGCGATGCAAGGCCAAATCCCCCTGGAAATTAATTAAGTACAGTAAGGTAGGGAGGGGATATATTAGCAACTGATTGCCTTAATTACTTAGGATCACCAGCCTATTCCCGTTTGGATGGCGATTCATTAGCGATTTACAAACAGACAAGGTTAATTTGGAACAGAAATCATCAACTAAGTAATTAAGTGAAAATGTGGCTCAGCCAGGAATCGAACCTGGGTCTCCAGATTACCGGTCGGATGCCTTAACCACTAGGCCACTGAACCAACCACACTGGGTTGACACATATTTTAACTGTACAACACATACACAGTGTGGCCTTATATATATATATATATATATATATATATATATATATATATATATATATATATATATATATATATATATATATATATAAAGAAACTGTAAACTTCTGTGTCGAATGATGATACTAAAAACAATGAAAACCCAAAGTCTTCTGTTACTTTGCTTTAGCGCTACGCGTTTCACCGCTGTTGCGGCTCTTCAGGCATAGAAAGTGAAGAGCCGCAACAGGCATAGCAAAGTGAAGAGCCGCAACAGCGGTGAAACGCGTAGCGCTAAAGCAAAGTAACAGAAGACTTTGGGTTTTCATTGTTTTTAGTATCATCATTCGACACAGAAGTTTACAGTTTCTTTATATATATATATATATATATATATATATAGTGGTTAAGGCATCCGACCGGTAATCTGGAGACCCAGGTTCGATTCCTGGCTGAGCCACATTTTCACTTAATTACTTAGTTGTGTTGATTTCTGTTCCCAAATTAACCTTACTGTACTTAATTAATTTCCAGGGGATTTGGCCGTGCATCGCCGATCGACCGGGGAGTAGTGACGTGATCCTGATTGCAGAAAATGAGTGAAATTGTCTCCTCGGACCTTACTATCAGAAGGCCACACTGTGTATGTGTTGTACAGTAAAAACATGTCTGCCTAGTGTGGTTGGTTCAGTGGCCTAGTGGTTAAGGCATCCGACCGGTAATCTGGAGACCCAGGTTCGATTCCTGGCTGAGCCACATTTTCACTCAATTACTTAGTTGTGTTGATTTCTGTTCCCAAATTAACCTTGTCTATATACATACATACATACACACACACACACACACATACATACATACATACATACATACATACATACATACATACATACATACATACATACATACATACATATAAGCATTACTGCCAACTTAGGTCATGTCTTATAGAAACACTAGAAATGAATTATTTTTCTTTTAGCTTACTTCTCTGTTTTCTTCTCCGTTTTATTGCGCAGCATACCACAACTAAAATTAACAGTACTGCTAGGACTCCAATCACTGGCCCATAGATAGCAGCTTTGTTCGTCTCTGTTCGTCCGGTTGGTTTGTCTTGTTTGGAGGGATCAACTGTTGAAAGCACAGAAAAGCAAGAGATTTGTAAAGGCCGCCGAATAGAAAGAAAGTTTCAAAGAATAATTCACCAAGTCCCCCTTGTCTTCAATGCATACGGAAAAGTAGCCATAACATGGTTAGCTTACTTACATTTCACATCAAGTGTAGAAGCATTGGAGGTAACTGCAGACCGAATACTGTTGTTTGCAATACATCGGTATTCTCCGCTGTCTGTTCTACTCACATTACTTATAGTCAACTCCTTGTTTTGTGATGATAAAGTGACCCGGAGATTGGCATTCGCATTAACAGTTGTTCCATAAGAAGAATAAACCAAGACGAGGAAAGAAGAAAAGAACAACAACAACAACACCAACAAAAAGAAGAAGAATGATATAACATATTACTTACTCTGCAGGGTAGCAGCACTGGAGTTAACCGTCCCCTGAGTGTTGTTTGCAATGCATCGGTATTGTCCGCTGTCAGTTCTATGCACACTGATTATAGTCAACACCTTGTTTTGCGATGATAAAGTGATCCTGGGATTGGCGTTCGTATTAACAGTTGTCCCATCTTTGGTCCATGAAAAAGTAGGTCCTGGATTTCCACTGGCGTTAATAGATAATGTGACCTTGCTTCCTTCAATTACTGTCACACTTTGTGGCTGAGCTGTAAACTCAGGCTGATCTGTAATAAGCAAAAAAATCTAACTCATTTTATTAAAAAAAATCCTTGAGTCATAACCGTCTCATTCCAAATTTTGTGTATCATCAAGAGATTTCATTTCTTCAAGGATTTTCACAGTACAGTGGAAACCGACGATTTGTTCTCCGAGGTTTAGCTCTTAACGACTCACTTTAACACGAGGAAGAAAACCAACACGAATTTTGATTTTACTTTGCTCTACTTTCGCTGAAACTAGATATTGGAGTCTGCCACCTCTACTAAAGCAGTTTTCACGCAAGCTAAAACAGGTACGTTGAGTGACTCTTACCTCGAGAAAAAACAAAAGAAAAAAACTCAAACAGCAAAGGGAGAAATGCGACGGCGACGGCGACGAAGAAGAATAAAAAACAATAATAAGAAGAATAAGACCAAGACGAGGAAAGAAGAAAAAGAACAACAACAACACCAACAACAACAAAAAGAAGAAGAATGGTATCACATTGTACTTACACTGCACATCAAGGGTAACAGCACTGGAGTTAACCGTCCCCAGAGTGTTGTTTGCAATGCATCGGTATTGTCCACTGTCTGTTCTAGTCACATTCCTTATAGTTAACTCGTTGTTTTGAGATGATAAAATGATCCTGGGATTGGCATTCGTATTAACAGTTGTTCCATCTTTGGTCCATGAAAAAGTCGGTCCTGGATTTCCACTGGCGTTACAGTATAATGTGACACTATTTCCTTCACTTACGGCCTGGCTTTGTGGCTTAACTGGAAACCCAGGCTGATCTGAAATAAGGAAAAATATTTTACTCATTTTATACAAAAAAAAATCCTCCATTACACAAATATCTCATTGCAAGTTTTGGGTATCATCAAGAACATTCATTTCTTCAAGGACTTTCAAAGTGCAATGGAAACCGACGATTTGTTCTGCGAGGTTTGGTTATAAACGCCTTACTTTAGCAAGAGGAAGAAAAACAGTACTAGTTTTGATTTCACTTCGTCTTCGTCTTTAGTCTGCTACCTTTACTAACGCCATTTTTATGGAAGCTAAAACAGGTACGTTTAGCCACTCGTATCTCGATAAAAATGAAAGAAAACAGAAAACCCACAAAACAAAAACAAAAAAAGGAAAATCAAGCAACAAAAGGAGAAATACGGCGACGACGTTGACGAAGAATAACAAGGAACAAGAATAACAACAAGAAAAAGAACAAAGACAAAAAGCAGAAGAACAACAGTAAGTATAGGAACAACACCAAAAGGAAGAATGGTGTAACATATTACTCACACTGCACATCAAGGGTAGCAGCACTGGAGTTAACCGTTCCACGAGTATTATTTGCAATGCATCGGTATTGTCCGCTGTCTGTTCTACCAACATCGCTTATAGTCAACTCCTTGTTTTGCGACGATAAAGTGATCCTGGGATTGACGTTCGTATTAACAGTTGTCCCATCTTTGGTCCATGAAAAAGTCGGTTCTGGATTCCCACTGGCGTTACAGGATAATATGACGTTGCTTCCTTCAGTTACTGTCTGACTTTGTGGCTGAGCTGTAAACTCAGGCTGATCTGTAATAAGGAAAAATATCTAACTTATTGTATTCATAAGAAATCCTTGATGTCAGAAATGTCTTATTGCTAATTTTTGGGTATCATCAAGAGTTTTCATTTGTTCAAGGATTTTCACAGTACAATGGTAACCAACGATTTCTTCTGTGACGTTTAGCTATGAACGACTCACTTTACCAAGAGGAAGAAAACCAGTACTAATTTTGATTTTGCTTTCTTGCACTTTAGGAGAAGTTAGATATTGGAGAAACCTCATGGAAATTCTAAGTCTACCACCTTTGTCAACGCCATTTTCATAAAAGCCAAAGCGGTGCGTTTAGACAATCTTATCTTTAACAAAAAAAGGAAAATCAAGCAACAAAAGGAGAAATACGGCGACGACGTTGACGAAGAATAGCAAGGAACAAGAATAACAACAAGAAAAAGAACAAAGACAAAAAGCAGAAGAACAACAGTAAGTATAGGAACAACACCAAAAGGAAGAATGGTGTAACATATTACTCACACTGCACATCAAGGGTAGCAGCACTGGAGTTAACCGTTCCACGAGTATTATTTGCAATGCATCGGTATTGTCCGCTGTCACTTCTATTCACATTGCTTATAGTCAACTCCTTGTTTTGTGATGATAAAGTGATCCTGGGATTGGTAGTCGTATTAACAGTTGTTCCATCTTTGGTCCATGAAAAAGTCGGTTCTGGATTTCCACTGGCGTTACAGGGTAATGTGACGTTATTTCCTTCTCTCACTGTCTGATTCCGTGGCTGAACTGTAAACTCAGGCTGATCTGTAATAATTAAGCAATAGAGGACTTTTTCCGTGTTTACATAGCCTCATATAAACACGAGGGGGGTTGGAGAATTCGAGACAGTTAATATGCAAGTCGACGCAGTCGAAGAAAAAGAGAACAACAACAACAACATCAAGAGAAATAAGAATGGTATAACATTGTACTTACACTTAACATCAAGGGTAGCAGCACTGGAGTTAACCGCTCCTTGAGTGTTGTTGGCAATGCATCGGTATTGTCCACTGTCTGTTCTACTCACATTGTCGATAGTCATCTCCTTGTTTTGCGATGATAAAGTGATCCTGGGATTGGCGTTCGTATTAACAGTTGTCCCATCTTTGGTCCATGAAAAAGTCGGTCCTGGATTCCCACTGGCGTTACAGGATAATGTGACGTTGTTTCCTTCAATTACTGTCTCATTTTTTGGCTGAGCTGTAAACTCAGGCTGATCTGTAACAAAGACAAAAAACTAACTTATTGTATTAAAAAAAAATCCTTCATGTAAGAACGAATCATTGGTAATTTTTAGGTATCACCAAGAGGTTTCATTTCTTCATGGATTTCCACAGTACAATGGAAAGCGACGATTTCCTCTACGATGTTTGGTTATTAACGACTCACTTTAGCCAGAAGAAGAAAACCAGCACTAATTTTGATTTTACTTTCTTCCACTTTAGGAGAAATTTGATGTAGCAAAAACGTCATGGAAATTCTAAATCTGCCACCTTTACTAACGCCATTTTCATAGAAGCTAAAACAGGTGCGTTTAGACAATCTCGTCATGCTAACAAAAAAAGAAAAAAACAGATACAAAAGGAGAACTGCGACGACGACGTTGACGAAGAATAACAAGGAGCAAGAATAACAACAAGGAAAAGAACTACAAGAGGAAAGAAGAACAAAGACAAAAAGCAGAAGAACAACAATAAATATAGGAACAACAACAAAAGGAAGAATGGTATAACATATTACTTACACTGCACATCAAGGGTAACAGCACTGGAGTTAACCGCCCCATGAGCGTTTGTTGCAGTGCATCGGTATTGTGCGCTGTCTGTTCTATCAACATTGGTTATAGTCAACTCCTTGTTTTGCGATGCTAAAGTGATCCTGGGATTGGCATTCGTATTAACAGTTGTTCCATCTTTGGTCCATGAAAAAGTCGGTCGTGGATTTCCACTGGCGTTACAGTATAACTTGACGTTATTTCCTTCTATTACTGTCCGACTTTGTGGCTGATGTGTAAACTCAGGTTTATCTGTAATGAGCAAAAGTAGAAAATAAAAAAATCTAATACTCATGATTGCATGCATTCTACTCTGCAAATACTGAGAAAATGTCAGGTAAGTTCAATACACTTAAGGAGCCAGAGTCATCCATTTTTGTAACACTTTGAAATTCCAAATGATAAAGTTTCATCGACTGCCACAGACAAAATAACCTAGCCGATCAATCTTCACAACGGCAATCTTAGCACACGGAAGCTATTCACCAATATCTTTGTCTGCTTGTAGCCAAGACTGACCAAACGGATAAGAACTCAAACATGTTGGGCCGACGTTTCCAAGTTGTTCCACTATCTGTTACGTGAAATTCAAGGGACAGCTTAATTTCAGCACATTGTTTCCTTAGAAAATTTAATTTTATGTTTTCGCATCGTTGATCCAGCAGCCATTTTGTCATAGAAATTAAACTTTCCATGACGCTGCTCCTCTAGACAGGGTGGATATGACATGGTCTGGAGCACCCAGTATAAAAAAAAAAAAATAAATAAAAAATTATAAATAAATAAATATATATATATATATATATATCAATAAATAAATAAATACTTTCACCACTCTACGCCTATGCCCAAAACATATGTGTTAATGTGACCCATCTATGTGCGTCTTTTTTGCCTTTGAACAAGCTGCTATACCTTGCAGCTTACGAAACACCACAGGCCATAAGCAAAATGTAAGAGCTAAGAAATATTCACCAGCCACCCACTTATCTTCAGAATATAGTAAATGTAAAAAAAGAAAATATTTATCGTACTTACACTGCACATCAAGTGTAGAAGAATTGGAGGTAACTGCAGACAGAATACTGTTGTTTGCAATGCATCGGTACTGTCCGCTGTCTTTTTTAGACACATTGTTTATAGTCAACTCCTTGTTTTGCGATGATAAAGTGATCCTGGGATTGGTAGTCGTATTAACAGTTGTTCCATCTTTGGTCCATGAAAAAGTCGGTCGTGGATTTCCACTGGCGTTACAGGATAATGTGACGTTACTTCCTTCTGTTACGGTCTGGTGTAGTGGCTGAACTGTAAACTCAGGCTGATCTGTAATAAGGACAAAAAACTAACTTATTGTATTAAAAAAAACCTTCATGTAAGAATGTGTCATTGGTAATTTTTAGGTATCACCAAGAGTTTTCATTTCTTCATGGATTTCCACAGTACAATGGAAAGGGACGATTTCCTCTACGATGTTTGGTTATTAACGACTCACTTTAGCTAGAAGAAGAAAACCAGCAATAATTTTGAGTTTACTTTCTTCTACTTTAGGAGAAATTAGATGTTGTAGAAACGGCATGGAAATTCTAAATCTGCCACCTTTACTAACGCCATTTTCATAGAAGCTAAAACAGGTGCGTTTAGACAATCTCATCATGCTAACAAAAAAAGAAAAAAACAGATACAAAAGGAGAACTGCGACGACGACGTTGACGAAGAATAACAAGGAGCAAGAATAACAACAAGGAAAAGAACTACAAGAGGAAAGAAGAACAAAGACAAAAAGCAGAAGAACAACAATAAATATAGGAACAACAACAAAAGGAAGAATGGTATAACATATTACTTACACTGCACATCAAGGGTAACAGCACTGGAGTTAACCGCCCCATGAGCGTTTGTTGCAGTGCATCGGTATTGTGCGCTGTCTGTTCTATCAACATTGGTTATAGTCAACTCCTTGTTTTGCGATGCTAAAGTGATCCTGGGATTGGCATTCGTATTAACAGTTGTTCCATCTTTGGTCCATGAAAAAGTCGGTCGTGGATTTCCACTGGCGTTACAGTATAACTTGACGTTATTTCCTTCTATTACTGTCCGACTTTGTGGCTGATGTGTAAACTCAGGTTTATCTGTAATGAGCAAAAGTAGAAAATAAAAAATCTAATACTCATGATTGCATGCATTCTACTCTGCAAATACTGAGAAAATGTCAGGTAAGTTCAATACACTTAAGGAGCCAGAGTCATCCATTTTTGTAACACTTTGAAATTCCAAATGATAAAGTTTCATCGACTGCCACAGACAAAATAACCTAGCCGATCAATCTTCACAACGGCAATCTTAGCACACGGAAGCTATTCACCAATATCTTTGTCTGCTTGTAGCCAAGACTGACCAAACGGATAAGAACTCAAACATGTTGGGCCGACGTTTCCAAGTTGTTCCACTATCTGTTACGTGAAATTCAAGGGACAGCTTAATTTCAGCACATTGTTTCCTTAGAAAATTTAATTTTATGTTTTCGCATCGTTGATCCAGCAGCCATTTTGTCATAGAAATTAAACTTTCCATGACGCTGCTCCTCTAGACAGGGTGGATATGACATGGTCTGGAGCACCCAGTATAAAAAATAAAAAATAAAAAAAAAATTATAAATAAATAAATATATATATATATATATATCAATAAATAAATAAATACTTTCACCACTCTACGCCTATGCCCAAAACATATGTGTTAATGTGACCCATCTATGTGCGTCTTTTTTGCCTTTGAACAAGCTGCTATACCTTGCAGCTTACGAAACACCACAGGCCATAAGCAAAATGTAAGAGCTAAGAAATATTCACCAGCCACCCACTTATCTTCAGAATATAGTAAATGTAAAAAAAGAAAATATTTATCGTACTTACACTGCACATCAAGTGTAGAAGCATTGGAGGTAACTGCAGACAGAATACTGTTGTTTGCAATGCATCGGTACTGTCCGCTGTCTTTTTTAGACACATTGTTTATAGTCAACTCCTTGTTTTGCGATGATAAAGTGATCCTGGGATTGGTAGTCGTATTAACAGTTGTTCCATCTTTGGTCCATGAAAAAGTCGGTCGTGGATTTCCACTGGCGTTACAGGATAATGTGACGTTACTTCCTTCTGTTACGGTCTGGTGTAGTGGCTGAACTGTAAACTCAGGCTGATCTGTAATGGAGAAATCTTACAATCAAAGTCCACGACGACAAAGAAAGGCGACGAGAGACAAAGTCGACGACGACAACGAAGAAGATGAAGAAAAACAACAACAAGACGAACTGGAGAACAACAAGTAACAGAACTAGATTTTTACTTATTTCCTTGTAGAATAAATACCAGACAGTTTGCAAGACGTTTTCAATGACCTCAGAAATTCAGAATGCTGACATATTTCTCTGTTTAAGTCTAAATTAAGAACATTTCTCCTGAATTGACTACTCCTGTTTTGGACGTTTTATGCTTTTTTGCTGCCTGTGAGTGTTTGTTTGTGTGCTTGCTTTTTAACCTAAATGTATTCATAAGTAAAATAAGCTACGCGACATTGTTAAATTAAGCCTCCCGACTCCTGTTTTGAACGTTTTATGCTTTTTTGCTGCCTGCGAGTGTTTGTTTGCGTGCTTGGTTTTTAACCTAAATGTATTCATAAGTAAAATAAGCTACGCGACATTGTTAAATTAAGCCTCCCGACATAGTTAAATTTTATACCTGCCAAGTCGATCAAATTGTAGATAGGAAGCCCTACAATTTTACCCTAACATTTGTATCTGAGCAACAAAATTACGCCACTCGAATTACGTCCCTACAGTAATCCTAGTCGTTTCGGAATAAATATTAGGAAATTTTGCCCAACAATTATTGGATGTTATTACTGTAATGATATTCCTATTTCTATTCGCCAAAAACCAACATAACAGCTAAGGGGAATGATGAATATTTAAGCAATAGACGGAACTTTTTCCGTGTTTATATAGTCTCATCTAAACACGAGGGGGTGGAGAGGGGGGGTTGGAGAGGGAGGGTGGGGGCAGGGGGCTAGAGAATTCGAGAAAGTGCGTCTCGGGTTTGCACAACTTTCGAGAATTCTTTCAATCCCGCGAACGTTTAGATGAGGCTATGTAAACACGGAAAAAAGTTCTCTATTGCTGATTAAGACAAAAATCTAACTTATTGTGTTGAAAAGAAATCCTTGATGTCAGAATGTCGTATTGCTAATTTTTGGGTATTATCAAGAGTGTTCATTTCTTCAAGGATTTTCACAGTGCAATGGAAACCGACGATTTCTTCTGCGACGTTTGGCTATGAACGCCTCGAGGAGGAAAACCAGCACTAATTTTGATTTTGCTTTCTTTCATTTTAGGAGAAGCTAGATATTGGAGAAACCTCATGGAAATCCTAAGTCTATCACCTTTGTTGAGGCCATTTTCATAAAACCTCAAACCGGTGCGTTTAGACAATCTTATATTATAAAAAAAAAACAAGAAAATCAAGCAAGAAAAGGACAAATACGACGACGACCTTGACGAAGAATAACAAGGAGCAAGACTAACAACAAGAAAAAGAACTACAAGAGGAAAGAAGAACAAAAGCAAAAAGCAGAAGAACAACAATAAATATAGGAACAACAACAAAAGGAAGAATGGTATAACATTGTACTTACACTGCACATCAAGGGTAGCAGCACTGGAGTTAACCGCCCCATGAGCGTTTGTTGCAATGCATCGGTATTGTGCGCTGTCTGTTCTAGTCACACTGCTTATAGTCAACTCCTTGTTTTGCGATGATAAAGTGATCCTGGGATTAGCATTCGTATTAACAGTTGTTCCATCTTTGGTCCATGAAAAAGTCGGTCCTGGATTCCCACTGGCGTTACAGTATAATTTGACGTTATTTCCTTCTCTTACTGTCCGCCTTTGTGGCTGAGCTGTAAACTCAGGTTTATCTGTAATGAGCAAAAGTAGAAAATAAAAAATCTTATACTCAAGATTGCATGCATTCTACTCTGCAAATACTAGGAAAATGTCAGGTACGTTAAAGAGCCAGGGTCATCCATTTTTGTAACACTTTGAAATTCCAAATGATAAAGTTTCATCAACTCCCACAGACAAAATAACCTAGCCGATCAATCTTCACTACGGCAATCTTAGCACACGGAAGCTATTCACCAATATCTTTGTCTGCTTGTAGCCAAGACTGACCAAACGGATAAGAACTCAAACACGTCGGGCCGACGTTTCCAAGTTGTTCCACTATCTGTTACGTGAAATTCGAGGGACAGCTTAATTTCAGCACATTGTTTCCTTAGAAAATTTAATTTTATCTTTTCGCATCGTTGATGCAGCAGCCATTTTGTCATAGAAATTAAACTTTCCATGACGCTGCTCCTCTAAGCAGGGTGGATATGACATGGTCTGCAGCACCCAGTATATAAAAAAATAAATTAAAATAAATAAATAAATAAATACTTTCACCACTCTACTCCTATGCCCAAAAAATATTTGTTTATGTGACCCATCTATGTGCGTCTTTTTTGCCTTTGAATTTTGACACTAAAAACGCGCCATATGTACTTACACTGCACATCAAGTGTAGAAGCATTGGAGGTAACTGCAGGCTGAATATTGTTGTTTGCAATGCATCGGTATTGTCCGCTGTCTGTTCTATTCACATTGCTTATAGTCAACTCCTTGTTTTGCGATGATAAGGTGATCCTGGGATTGGCGTTCGTATTTACAGTTGTTCCATCTTTGGTCCATGAAAAAGTCGGTCGTGGATTTCCACTGGCGTTACAGGATAATGTGACTTTACTTCCTTCTGTTGCCGTCTGACTCTGTGGCTCAGCTGTAAACTCAGGCTGATCTGTAATAAGGACAAAAATCTAACTTATTGTGTTGAAAAGAAATCCTTGATGTCAGAATGTCGTATTGCTAATTTTTGAGTATTATCAAGAGTGTTCATTTCTTCAAGGATTTTCACAGTGCAATGGAAACCGACGATTTCTTCTTCGACGTTTGGCTATGAACGACTCGAGGAGGAAAACCAGCACTAATTTTGATTTTGCTTTCTTTCATTTTAGGAGAAGCTAGATATTGGAGAAACCTCATGGAAATCCTAAGTCTATCACCTTTGTTGAGGCCATTTTCATAAAACCTCAAACCGGTGCGTTTAGACAATCTTATATTATAAAAAAAAAACAAGAAAATCAAGCAAGAAAAGGACAAATACGACGACGACCTTGACGAAGAATAACAAGGAGCAAGACTAACAACAAGAAAAAGAACTACAAGAGGAAAGAAGAACAAAAGCAAAAAGCAGAAGAACAACAATAAATATAGGAACAACAACAAAAGGAAGAATGGTATAACATAGTACTTACACTGCACATCAAGGGTAGCAGCACTGGAGTTAACCGCCCATGAGCGTTTGTTGCAATGCATCGGTATTGTGCGCTGTCTGTTCTAGTCACACTGCTTATAGTCAACTCCTTGTTTTGCGATGATAAAGTGATCCTGGGATTAGCATTCGTATTAACAGTTGTTCCATCTTTGGTCCATGAAAAAGTCGGTCCTGGATTCCCACTGGCGTTACAGTATAATTTGACGTTATTTCCTTCTCTTACTGTCCGACTTTGTGGCTGAGCTGTAAACTCAGGTTTATCTGTAGTGAGCAAAAGTAGAAAATAAAAAATCTTATACTCATGATTGCATGCATTCTACTCTGCAAATACTAGGAAAATGTCAGGTAAGTTCAATACCCTTAAAGAGCCAGGGTCATCCATTTTTGTAACACTTGGAAACTCCAAATGATAAAGTTTCATCAACTCCCACAGACAAAAAAACCTAGCCGATCAATCTTCACTACGGCAATCTTAGCTCACGGAAGCTATTCACCAATATCTTCGTCTGCTTGTAGCCAAGACTGACCAAACGGATAAGAACTCAAACACGTCGGGCCGACGTTTCCAAGTTGTTCCACTATCTGCTACGTGAAATTCAAGGGACAGCTTAATTTCAGCACATTGTTTCCTTAGAAAATTTAATTTTATCTTTTCGCATCGTTGATGCAGCAGCCATTTTGTCATAGAAATTAAACTTTCCATGACGCTGCTCCTCTAAGCAGGGTGGATATGACATGGTCCGGAGCACCCAGTATATATAAAAAAATAAACACTTTCACCACCCAAAAAATATGTGATATTGTGACTCATCCGTATGTGCGTCTTTTTTGCCTTTAACAAGCTCCTATGCCTTGCTGCTAACGAAACACCATAGGCCATAAGCACAATGTTGGAACGAAGAAATATTCCCCAGCCACCCACTTATCTTCAGAATATAGTAAATGTAAAAAAAGAAAGTAATACATCGTACTTACACTGCACATCAAGTGTAGAAGCATTGGAGGTAACTGCAGACAGAATATTGTTGTTTGCAATGCATCGGTATTGTCCGCTGTCTGTTTTAGACAAATTGCTTATAGTCAACTCCTTGTTTTGCGATGATAAAGTGATCCTGAGATTGGCACTCGTATTAACAGTTGTTCCATCTTTGGTCCATGAAAAAGTCGGTACTGGATTCCCACTGGCGTTACAGGATAATGTGACTTTACTTCCTTCTGTTGCTGTCTGACTCTGTGGCTGCGCTGTAAACTCAGGCTGATCTGTAATGGAGAAATCTTACAATCAAAGTCGACGACGACAAACAAAGGCGACGAGAAACAAAGTCGACGACAACAACGAAGAAGATAAAGAAAAACAACAACAAGACGAACTGGAGAAGACGTTTTCAATGACCTCAGAAATTCAGAATGCTGACAGTATTTCTCTGTTTAAGTCTAAATTAAGAACATTTCTCCTGAATTGACTACTCCTGTTTTGAACGTTTTATGCTTTTTTGCTGCCTGCGAGTGTTTGTTTGCGTGCTTGGTTTTTAACCTAAATGTATTCATAAGTAAAATAAGCTACGCGACATTGTTAAATTAAGCCTCCCGACATAGTTAAATTTTATACCTGCCAAGTCGATCAAATTGTAGATAGGAAGCCCTACAATTTTACCCTAACATTTGTATCTGAGCAACAAAATTACGCCACTCGAATTACGTCCCTACAGTAATCCTAGTCGTTTCGGAATAAATATTAGGAAATTTTGCCCAACAATTATTGGATGTTATTACTGTAATGATATTCCTATTTCTATTCGCCAAAAACCAACATAACAGCTAAGGTGAATGATGAATATTTAAGCAATAGACGGAACTTTTTCCGTGTTTATATAGTCTCATCTAAACACGAGGGGGTGGGGGGTGGGAGAGGGGGGGTTGGAGAGGAGGGTGGGGGCAGGGGGGCTAGAGAATTCGAGACAGTGCGTCTCGGGTTTGCATAACTTTCGAGAATTCTTTCAATCCCGCGAACGTTTAGATGAGGCTATGTAAACACGGAAAAAAGTTCTCTATTGCTTTTATGAAATATTTCTGAAAAATAATTCGACAAATGAAGGGAAATTTTGTTTAGTTTACTTCTTGATTGAAAAATATTTGCGCAATACACGCTTTGGAAAATTCTATTTTTTACTGGCCAATCATAACGCACAGCTAACAACACATGAAGCAATCAAAATTCGCGTTAAAAGTCAAAGTCAAGTTGAAATTTGTGGCGCCAGCGAGCGAGCGAGTGAGCGCCATGTTGATGAAAGCGATTTCAGCTTTGAATACTCCTAAATCTTGCAGAAAAATATCGTAAGTTCGGCGAGAACTAGAAGAAATGTTCAAAATATACGATTCTGTAAAGAAAGAACTTCAAGATGAGTTTATTTAAGCTGAAAATAAATGTCACTATGCTTGACTGCTGTGGAAAGTGACGTAAACTTGTTCGATTTGGCAGCCCGAGAAGATGGTTGAGAAGTTGAATCACTCATCGTGTCTTGTGAAGTTTTGCTGATTAGGAATCATAACCCAAGGATCCATGTTGTAGTAGATTTTTAAGCAGAGAAGGTCTCGGAGAAAATACGTTTAAGCTAAGCCATGCAAACTTTGATTTGAAGCATTTACAGTCTGTATCATATAGTTTGGTGTGCGTTTCAGTGTACATGTTTTTTTTTTAACAAAGAATGTCTTATTTAGAATTTCATTGTAGTACTTAAATGGAAAAATTACTCGAAAAACGTTTACTGCGTATTTTGTTGCAT
>JAEMWC010000219.1:5000-17500 GCA_016490735.1 Pachyseris speciosa | reverse complement strand
AAATGAACTTTCCACGAACTTTCTAGGGAACTATTTTCTTTCGGAAAATGCTACCTGACGTTTTTGACTGCCAAAAACAGCAATTAAGACCTTTCCGAAAACCTTAGGGGCTATGATTTCCCAATTGCGAATCTTTTAGGCCACGCTTTAGCTACGAAAATCCGAGTGCACTCTTTAATCGTCGCCGAAAACCCAAGGCGAATTACCCTCCACCGAACAGATATCTACCGAAACTTGTCATTGGGTGCTCCTGAAACAGTCCTTCTCAGGACTACACTCTCCCGGACGATCGTGCTTCACTTAGATATGATATGATTTCTGGGTTCAAACCATTTACAATAATAATAATAATAATAATAATAATAATAATAATAATAATAATAATGATAATGATAATGATAATGATAATGATAATGATAATGATAATGATAATAATAATAATAATGTTTAATAATGTTTCAGATAGAAACATCGCACTGAAGGAAAGTGAAAAAAAAAAAAGCAAGTACAAAGACCTAGAACTAGAAATACAGAGAATCTGGGATATGAAAACTGTAGTGATCCCTGTGGTTGTTGGTGCGCTTGGTACAGTGAAGAAGAGTATGGTAGAAAACATCAAGAAAGTATCAGAGAGAGCTACTATGACAGAGATTCAAAAGATCTGCATGCTGGGATCTGCGCGAATCCTCAGAAAGGTGCTCAGTGTATGACAGAATGATTGACTTGAATGACTGACGCTCTAGGTGCATGGTTTGCGCCCGGCTGATGCACAAAAAGAACACCAGCAAAGACTGGGATAAAAGAGACAATAATAATAATAATAATAATAATAATAATAATAATAATAATAAAAAATAATAATAATAATAATAACAATAATAATAATAATAATAATCTTTACTTATATACCGTTATTTCTACTAAGAAGCCAATAACGCTTTACAATGATAATACGTATGAAATATAAATGATAACAATACATGAAAATAATAGATAATAATAATACATAGAACAAACAAAAGTCTATAACATAAATAACTACTCTTTCTTTTGTTATTCAATTATCTTTTGTATTTTAATATATATTTTTTCGTGAGGTTTTTCAGTTTTTTTAAGGGTCTTGATGAATTCATTAAGCGCCTTTCTCACGTTTTGATCGATAGATTTGTGGAGAATGTAACTTATATTCTCCACAAAGAAAGGACGTAAATGAATTCATCAAAACTAATATTTATTTATTTTGTAACGATGTGTACGACAAAATTGGCAAAAAATAAACTGAAACTGAGATGAGGGACGAAGAAGAAAAAGAAGAAGAAGAACCTAAAACAGCTGTGACAACAACAACAACACCAAAAAGGAAAAGGGTAAAACATTGTACTTACACTGCACATCAAGTGTAGCAACATAGGATGTAACTTCAAACCCACTGCCGTTGGTTGCAATGCATCGGTATTGTCCGCTGTCTGTTCTACTCACACTCGTTATAGTCAACTCCTTGTTTTGTGATGATAAAGTGATCCTGGGATTTGCATTTGTATTAACAGCTGTTCCATCTTTGGTCCATGAAAAAGTCGGTTCTGGATTTCCAGTGGCGTTACAGGAGAAATCGACGGTAGTTCCTTCTGTTACTGTCTGGTTCTCTGGCTGAGTTGTAAACACAGGCTGGTCTGTTATTGGTAAAAATGGAGAATCGAGTTTTAGAATAATTATGGTTGCAGCAATGCTACACTGGAATAACAACAATCTAATAAGGAGTAACATCGCTATTTTTCATATTTTCAAGTACGCGGTTTTCAAGTACGCGGTTTCCGTGCAAAATGGCACAATGCGTTTGGAACAGGTGCATAGATTTATTTAAGGGAAAAACATATTTTGGGGTTAGGGGCACTTTAACTGAATGGTAAGCGCCCCTTGTTTCGTGTATGGAGGCAGCTCTTATTGCTATCACACCGTCGCAGAAAAATTCGAAGATATTCTTCTGTAATTTCTTCTGTCAGGTAGCCTGCATCAGTAAAGCGGGACTTTGTAAAGCTACGGCGCAGTTTTTTCCTATCGTTGGTGAAAATGGTGTTTTTAGTGATGCATGGATGCTAAAGCCTACAAATTTAATCGAAGAAACCGGCAAAGTAGGAAACATAGAAACTGTTTTGACACATGGTCCAGTACTTAAGTATTGCAAAATGAAGTCAGTGTTTACACCAGTGTTAATCTGAAGCATACAAATTTAAAGCAATAATAGACCTTTCCACGGTTTTCTTTTTCAACTTTTGATTTGGACCAGGTAGCGAAAATCTATCGATCACTGCTAGCTAGCAGGAGGCTTATTCCAAATCTTAAACTTGCCGTTTTCGTATTAAAATAGTTTTTGTACAAGACTCAAACAACTACAGTGAAACTTTAGTATTTAACACAGAGCAACAAAAAGTATTACGTGTTTGAGTGTATACTTGTTTAAAAACCAAACCAACTGGGGCGCATGAAGTGGGTTACTTAAGAGGGGATGAGGGGCTTATTACAAAATCTCATGTCCCAAAAAGGGGGGGGGGGAGCTTATTAGAGAGGGGGTCTTATTAGAAAAAAACAACTTTCAAACGGGGGCTTATCAGGGAAGGGGTTAATAGAGCTTTCACGGTAGTTGTCATCGTTGTCATTGTGAAGTTTTTCTGGCTTTATTCTACTCTTTTTCTGTATCATTTAAATCTTACATCATTTAGTTGCCTTGTTATTTTCCAGTAGCTTTGACACATCACGTACTTTTTCATGACATTTCCGGTAAATATAAATACCATGTAAACTCGTGTTTTCCTTCAATAAACCTGAAGAAGGCTGGTGTTGGCCAGCCGAAATATCGTATTTACGCCTTTACACATTGTTTGACCAGCCCTTGCAGTATTTAGAAGCCTGAAAAAATTCAGTACTTCAAAACTTCAGGACTTCTTCATAGCTCAGTTGGTTAGAGCATCGCACCGGTATCGCGAGGTCACGGGTTCAAACCCCGTTGAAGTCCTGAATTTTTTTCAGGCTTCTTTTCGCAATTGCATATATTGCGCTCACAACAGCGAGGATCATTCTTCATTTGATTAAAAGAAATAAGTTAAATACCAGCTGATCGGAATTCTTGCCTGTGATTGGATAGACTGCAAGCAATCTCTCTATTGGGGTCTCACGCGAGATTTATTTCGGGCGCGAGTCTCGTACCCAAAACAAATCTCGCGTGGGGTCCCCAATCCTCTCGCGCCCGAAACAAATCTCGCGTGAGACCCTAGACTGCAGAGCCGGCGTTTTTGGGTGTAGGAACACTCGTTCATTCCAACGCTCGTTACCTCCCCACTCCCCACCCCCTCCACATCCTCTTTTTTTAAACTCGTCGTCCTCTCCATTGGAATCCTTTTTGGGCTCGCCCCAACCCTCTGTCAGCTTTGTCACCCAAGATGGCGGCATAGTATCCTGGGCCGGGTTGTTCGAAAGCCGATTAACCCTAATCCAAGATTAAAAATTAACCAAGGAGTTTATTTCTCTATCCACAAACATTGTTAAACGCTGATATCCTACACAATTTTAGATTATAGGACGTCGATCCTGAAAAGCAAAAATCAGCAAAAGAAACTTTCATCCAAAAGACAAAAACTGCAACCAAAGTTTACCCTAATCCTGGATTAAGTTAATCGGCTTTCGAACAACCGGGCCCTGTATCGTATGCTTTGCCAACTCCACTCTCAAGTCCCCTGAGTATTCTTTGTCCGTGAGAGCGGTGGTCAACAAGGAAGGTGAGTTGTGAAATGGTTGCTTTCGTGAGTAATTTACGTTTGTTGTGGTAGAAAAGTACTAAACTAATCTTCTTTATTATAGCATTTCTGTTTGTTATCGGATGTTCATAAGCAGTGGCTGTCATAAGAGTTTAGCTGAAATGCAGTCCTTGATCCTCACACCTTGCGCTGTCAGTCGAACGGGCAGATGAACAATTTTCCAGCCACTGAGCTGTACTCACAGTTTCTTCAGTTTCTTGACGAACTGCCTACCGTAACTTAAAAATACCCCATTCAGCTTGTTCATGTACCATACCGCTGTGTTTTGAACGTATTTACTTTGAGATTTGGATGTTTGAATCGCGTGAGAACAGTACTTCCGTGTGCGGCCACCATGCCTTGGGACGCTTCTTTGTAGAATATGTACACTTTTTTCGACAATTTCTCTTGCTTCCTTGGTTGCAGTTTTCTGATGCTGGACCATCTTTTAATTTTGGTTTGTAAAGCATTATTTCCAGAGTATATATTTTAACAAAAAACTTAAGCAGTGGCACTTGTTCTAGAACCAAACCTAATATATTATTAATGTCAAATTTTGTGCCATGGCTCACGAGAGGCTGTGCTGAAGGGGGCAATATACCTGATTGCTACATTTTTGTCACTTTTTTACCTTTAAACCTTATTATCTTCTCGAGATTTCATGCCGTCCAAAAAACCCATCATAGTTTTGTAGCACATAGCCCCATAAATATGTCAGAATTTTTGAGTGATTTTTAAAGTGTTTGTGAGGAAGAAGAGAAGGTGGGAAGGGAGAGGGATTGAAAGGGATGGTGAGAAAAATGAAGGTTTTAAGGTGATTAAAAATTAAATTTGGAGGTTAAAAATTAATGGACAAACACCAAACAGTTCGTTCTCAACCTGACATGCACCCGTGTTGTAGTCAGGGGCACCCAACGACAAGTTTCGGTAGATATCTGTTCGGTGAAGGGTAGTTCGCCTTGCGCTTTCTGTGTCAATTAAAGAGTGCACTCGGATTTTCGTAACTAAAACGTGGCCTAAAAGATTCGAAATTGGGAAAAATTAGCCCCTGAGGTTTTCGGAAAGGTCATAATTGCTGTATTTGGTAGTCAAAAACGTCAGCTAGCATTTTCCGAAAGAAAATAGTTCTCTAGGAAGTTCGTGGAAAGTTCATTTCAGCTTGCATTTTCTCTAAGGAAGATTTTGTTCCCTAACATTTTCGGGCAATTAAAATTTCAGCTAGGGAATCCGAACAGATGAACTTCTTCTAGCTTATGAAAACATCGCTTTAAACAGACTTCAAACACCATAAGGCACTTAAAAATGCCTTTCTATAGCTTTTGGTTGATTTGGCTCGTTGGGTGCCCCTGTGTAGTGGACAGCCTGAGTGTTTGTGTATGCCTTATTTCCCTTTTTAATTTCTTCATCAATTCACTTATTTCATTAACATCCAGGTATAATGCCCCTTAAGTTCCTGAATATCACTCGATTTCTTTCTGTCTGTCAGCAAGTGATTGATTTGTGGTTCTATTCCTTCAAAATCAATCTTGATGTTAGATTAAATTTATACATGTATGAGTCATTCTGCTTGTATGCAACTACAAACTCCTTGAACCACTGTTGCATGTTTTTCTTTTGAATAATTTGCAACAGTTGTTGTGGGAGTTGGAACTTCATGTCTCCCGAATGAAGAAAACAAAATGCAACTTCAAAACATTTATCAGCTGATGGAAAATCTGTCAAAGATTGTGTTTTGTAGCTAATGGTAGTAATACCACAGGCAAGATGAGTGACATGAAGTTCTGCTATGGTTTACAAGTATAAAGACTATTTTATATGCCTATATATGGGTAACAACCTTGAGTTTTGTTGCTTCAACAAAAGAGAGGATTGGTATGGTAACAAGTGTTCACATCTAGTAATGTGCTTTAATTTTTGTATTCTAGGAACACCACACAATGGATAGCTTCTTAAGCAAAGTTCCATCAAAATGCGCTTACCTAGTTTTGGCTCAGCAAGTTGGAGAAGGCTCTCTAGATAAAGTTCAAGTTTTCCTTGTTATGGAGGATGTATTGTGCGAGTGCCTACCAGTCAGTGATGAGATAAGTGTCTTTGCATCGTTATTGGAGTCTCTGCTTGTAGTCTACTATACTTCAATTTGGAATATGGAGAGTGCTGGAAATATCTGTTCAAAAATTTAGAAGAGCATCTACTGGATATTTGTCCAAAGAGAAAGAGTTGTGCCTTGAAGCATGGAAAATGGACGTCTTAAAAAAACTCCATGAAGCAAACAATGTTGTATGAACTGCACCTGTGCTTCAAGAATGTTGACCAGGTTTATGATTCACATTTTCATGTGCTTCAATTGAAATAGTAAAGGTCATGTGGAATTATCAGACATTGCCAGAATGTCTTTGTTGAAGAGTGTATGGTAGAGGCTATTTAGAGACACAATTTGTTTAAGAAAACATAACATGCAACTGGCAGAAAATATAAAATTAAATTCATTACTGTTTCATGTTGCCATTGTTTCATGAAGAGTTTGGTTGTTAAAGTTCACTTAATTTGGTATGTTGTAGTTTAACATAGAAATTTTAATCAGAAATTCATGTGTTTTACATGTTTACATGTCATGGATATGTTGATACTTCTACAATTCTGGACCTGTGCCTTAGTATACTGAGTGAATTACACTTTACACTACTGTATTTCAACCAGTACTGGTAATATTGAGGTATAATTTTCAATACTTGCCTTAATTAAATCAATGAACTTAAAACAACTACATAATTTCCCTTGTTTTCTCAGAAATAAGGAGTATATTTCTAGTTTTTAGTAGATGCTTAACTTTCTTTAAGCTGTTGTTTTTCTTGTTTTAAGAAAATTGTTGTTGTG
The DNA here is from genome assembly GCA_016490735.1 of Pachyseris speciosa. Taxonomy (NCBI): domain Eukaryota; kingdom Metazoa; phylum Cnidaria; class Anthozoa; order Scleractinia; family Pachyseridae; genus Pachyseris; species Pachyseris speciosa. The sequence goes on along the minus strand of JAEMWC010000219.1, from coordinate 10,838 downwards.
TCTTAAAATGAGGAATAAATTTCCTGTTTCAAGCAGTACGACACTTGTTTTGAGAACATCAATACTCTAGTTTTGAGGTGATAACTTTCTTATCTCAGGAACTTAAAATAAGATTTTGTCTTCTTTTAAGGAATCTCAGTTTAACAGTTGAAGAGCACCGAAAAATTAGTAAGATGGCCAAATATGAGTCACATCTTGCAAAATATGGTTCTACAAAGCTAAGTCGGGATATTTCACAAACGTTTGGATCTGAGGGACACAAAAGTGACCCCAGCATAAAAACATTTGTGACCCTCCACATGATTTCAGGGACAAAGGTGATAGCACGCTCACAACACACTTCCACTTAAAAACAAAAGAAACCGACCATAGCACGATTGTAAAGCACGCAAGAGCACACTTTAATAAGCTAATGACTTTGTTTCATAAGACACACTAAAAACAATAAAGCATGCACAGTTGAACAATGAAGCGTGAGCAGGCAAACATGGAAAGCGTGTTAACCTTCGAAAACAAAAGCTAGCGTGCGAGATGACACAGCACTAACCTGCGATCAGGCCAATTGAAGCATCGCTCTTGTGGCCTCTTATGTGGGCGCTCGCTACAATTGGGCCTGATACAAAGTCTCACGGGGCCGGAGTCTGTGGCTTCGTCCAGAATTTGGACAAAATCTGATTGGCTGATTCAATAACCGGAAGTCACTAAGATGCGTGTTCGCGAGGCTCTCGCCAAATCTTCTCGCGACTGAGCCGCCATTACGGACGATGAGAAATCTCAAGTTGTTTTTAGTTTTATAACACAAAACAACAGAGTCTTTCTATTTTCATCTAAATTAATTTTTATCTGGATTCACTTGAAAGATTCGCGGAATCATCTTCATGAAGAATGATAAAGACGAAGCGTTCTGACGAGTTGCTTCTTTCGTGTTTGTGAAAGCTGGACAACAATATAAAGACTTAAAAGCTGGCAGGTTTGTATTCAAGAACAAGTCAACGAGAAGCAAGACACATCGAAGCTCAGTTGATAAGTACAAGATCATAGACTCATTGGTTTCGATGTTAGGATGCGAAAGAAGACACTCATTCAATGGACAAACATTTTGAAAGCATAATGCAAGTTCTTTTAAATTTGTTTTGTACCATTCATTTACGTAAGGCCGTAAAGTTATCTATTATCGTTTGCATGTATGTTCTCCTCTGGAACAACAACATAAATAAAAACACTAATGGCTAATTCACTCCACCAAGAATAAAGTTTTTCTTTTTAGGGAGTAATAAAATACGTGTCTTGATGTTGATATAAAAAAATTACATAAATAGCAGAATGACCGGCCATAGAAAAAGCACGATGGAAGGGCTTTCAGTAACTTCACAGTGGACATCAGTCAAGTTGACTTAGTTAATAAATTTAAACAGGCTTTTTAATCTCCAAATTAAATTTAAGCTTAAATTGAATTGTCACTTAACAAAATTTCGTGAGGAGAGCATAAAAGTGCCAATTATCTTATGGATAGTAATACATTCAACTCAGAAAAACCAGTGACTTATTTGAAACCCCAACGTTAATTGTAGCAAGAGAAATCTACACGAGAATAGAGGAAATAAATTTAAAGGAGTAAATTGTTGTTGTTGTTGAATGACAAGGTCATTTACATCCGCCACAAAAATGTAAAACATTACTGAACTCCCATTGCAAAAATTACCAGTGCAAGGTGCAGTAGTTTGAAATGCACCAAAAAGACTGTTTATACTGCATAAGCATTACAGGCCTTTGTTGAATTAATGAAAGATTAACCTGATGAAAGCTAGATGTCCTTACTTACCTCTCCTACAAAGTTGTTTCTCCATGTAGTTAATGAATTACAGAATAACAGCATACTGCCCAGCACTGGACTGGCAGGTTGCTGGTTTGAATCCCAGACCAGACATCGGACCATGGTGTTAATTAAAATAATTGTTTGGATCAAGCTGGCTGGGTTCTCAACATCTGTCTCAGGTCAGATGATCAGGTCATTGGTTAGTGCAAGAGTGAGATTATAGTCTATAGATCGTTTTCACTCACGTGACCAAACCTTGACAACTGTTGCTACGCTGCCATATTTGTGTACAAACAAATCGACTGCGTCCTTCGAAAGAAGATGGTTTTGTGCTTGATTGTCGGCTGTGGAAATAGAAGTGGAAGGGATAAAGGATTATATTTTGCCAAAGTACCTTCGATCATTGAAAATCAAGGAAAAGAAGCCAGAGAATTGTCACAAGAAAGAAGATCGCGCTGGATTTCTGCTATTAGCAGAGAGGATCTGACCGATACCATTTTGGAAAACGATCGTGTGTGCGAGAAACACTTTGTTTCTGGAAAGGCCGCAAAATCATGGGATAAATTCAACGTTGACTGGGTCCCAACTCTAAATTTAGGACATAATAAGAAGACTGGCCATACGGATCGAGAACAAGCAGCAAAAAGAAGTGAGAGGGCGAGGGAACGCGAATTGGTAAAGAAGCCGGCGTTTGCTAAAAGGGTGAAAGAACTAGAGTCTGAGAGGGAAGAAGTTTCTCAAAGCTAACGAATCAGGGCAGCAAATTTTAGATTTAAACTTCGGAGTTGGCGAAGCAGAAAGTTTAGAGAAGCCCACAGAGAAAGGAACACAAACTGACTCAAGAATGTTTGTTGATGTCGGCACACAATCGGAAGAGTTTGACTACCTAATCAGCCCATCTAACATGAAACCTCCTTTTGATCAATGTGAATTTGAGAAGGACAATGAGAAAGTAAAGTTTTACACAGGACTTCCTTCATTCCAAATACTGAACACTGTGTTCCTGCAAGTTTCTTCGTACGTAACCCGCAAATCACAATATTTGACAACATTTCAAGAGTTTATTTTGACACTGATGAAGCTGAAACTTGATGTACCCTTAAAAGATTTATCTTACCGTTTCAATGTGTCACTGCCGAAAGTTTCAAGGGTATTTACTGCATGGATGGTTGCTTTGGATGTCAGACTGGCCCCACTCATTAAGTGGCCTGAGCGGGAAGACCTGTGGCGAACAATGCCACAGTGCTTCCAGTTTGCATTTGGTAAGAAGACAACAGTAATTATCGACTGTTTTGAAATTTTTATTTGCAGGCCATCCAATCTTCTGGCCAGGGCGCAGACATTCTCTTCTTACAAACATCACAATACTGTCAAAGTGTTAATCGGAATCACTCCTCAAGGAACTATTTCCTTTGTTTCAAAAGCATGGGGAGGGAGAACATCGGACAAATTTCTCACTGAAAATTGTGGCATATTGAAAAAGCTCTTGCCTGGAGATCTGATTTTGGCAGATCGTGGCTTCACAATCCAGGAAAGCGTCATGTTTCAGCAAGCCCAACTGGCCATTCCTGCCTTTACCAAAGGAAGAGATCAGCTTGATCCAGTTGATGTCGAGAAAACAAGAGGGATTGCTAATGTACGAATTCACGTTGAGAGAGTATTTGGCCTACTTCGCAGGAAGTTCAGTATTTTGTCTGGAATCTTGCCAAATGACTTCTTAACATGCAAGCCAGATGGACCCGAAACTGAATCAGTTCCTATGATTGACAGAATTATCACTGTATGTGCTGCACTAATTAATTTATGTCCAGGCATTGTACCTCTTGACTGAATACTTTACTTGAAAAAATATATTACTGAGGAAAAGTAACACTTCAATCACCTCTCAGTTGAATAAAAATTTAGTAAAAATTGGTACCCCTCCTGCACTCCCAACCCCAGCAAAAAATAATTACTGGAGGTGAGTGGTGAGCTCTAAAGCTAGATGATTATGGAAGGTGTGGTTTAAGTGACTTGGAATTCCAAGGTGCAGGGTTCAATCAATGAATGTTACATTGTAAATGGTTTGAACATCATGTCAAAAATAGTTGTTTGATCATCCATGTTAGTGTAATCCTGAGTTGTCCATAGATAGTGACTAACATAATTTCAATGACGTGTCAAAGTTATCATCACAGTAAATAAGGACTTTCACAAGAGTTGTTGAAACATCACTTACTATATTGACATGAGTCCTATTCAGGACTACACTAACCTAGATGACTGATGAAACAACTACTTGTGAATGTTACATTGTTGGAGTATGGGTGTTTCCTGTGTTACACATTGACATTACTTTCATACTTAGTTGCCAGTGCATGTATGGACTGTCATTTCAAAATATGTCCAGGACCAATAATTATTTTGTGCCCTGGAATACAGCATGTTGTACAAAAAAATCAATTAATTGAATAAACAATAATGTTCCTCTTGAAAGAATAATTGTTACTGAAAAAGAAATTCAAGTGGTAGGGAAGAGGTTCATGCAACCATTTTTGAGACACTGGATCAAATGTGGTCGCATTTTAGGAACATCAAAAGTCACATTGCAAGGATTTTGCCCATACACAAGACATGTTGCAAATGCAGTTGCGAATACACCACAGTCACTGCCATTGCTTTGTTGCTGAACTGGCATGTTTGTAATTCTGTTTAAATTTGGACCATACAAATTCTGAGCAAGTTCCTGTAACTCTTGAGTTATCACTGGTTTCATGAGACTGTCCAGTAACTTCACTTCACCTTGGGGGTATCCAATTGAGGTCAAGCACACCCAGTGATTATCGCCTACATGCAGTAATTGAATAAACTCTGATGTCATGGTGTCAAACTGTCTGACAGGACCGAGTGTTGGTCTCTGAAACCCTTCAATATTTGGATTAATCTTTTCCAACAGTAGCTGTGCTTCATGGATTATTGTGCAGTCTAGCCATCCAGTGGGTGATGCGATGAGGTCAAAATCAGCTTCAATGAGACTTCCAAGTGACATGTGCTTGTTTCTTGATGTTGCATTTCTTACTGTTTTGATGAAAGTCACATCACCTGAGGAAGTTAAGGAAAATTTTCCTTGTTTGAAATTGCTTCCTTTGCAAACTGGGCACAGCCATGTTGTTTTGCTGTTACTTGGCATGCGTTTTAGGTTGATGCATTCCAAATGAAAAAGTTTGCCAGTTTGGCAACTGGAGTTGTGGCACTCTACAAGCTTGTCGGTTGTGTTTGCTTTCTGTTTGCACAAACAAACAGAATCCAATTTTAGAGCATCTGCTTGAGCTGTAATTTTCTGTCCTCTTGCCTTCTTAAACTCTGGATTGGTTCTACAGTTTGGGCAATACCACGATTTGGGAATACTGTTGATGCCCAAGCATGAGGGATGAAACTGGCCAATTTGACATTTTGGGTTGCAGCAGCTTATAGTGGGCTCAGTTGTTGCTGCTCTGCAATAACAAACTGAGTCAGTTACTGTTTGTTCCTCATTGTGACACCTTGTGTACCACCTTCCAAGTACTTCGGGCAAAATGCATTTCCTCCAAAAATTGGTTAGTTTTGGTACCACAACTTTCCAGTGATCTTCATCAGGGGAAATTCTCTGTCGTACTTGCTTTGTTCTCCCATCATGATCAAATGCAGAGACTACAAAGTCACAGTAGAGTTTCCTCCCAGTGAAGATTTGTTGCTGGCACTGGTAAAAATACTGATGAGTTTTCTTTAGGCTGAAGTTACCAGAACTGTCCTTTTCCAGACAGGAAGATGGTTTCAAGACATAACTCTCAAAGTCGCAGTTTTCCACACACAGGGGGCACTTTACTTCACCACACCCTTCACCACAGCAGTCACACGAACACAGGAAATCAGGAGAAGCGTGTAACCAGGGGTACTCTTCATTTATAATCAGCCCACATTTGACTACTTTAAAGTTTACATGCTCCTTTTTCATTGCATTTTCATATGCATTTATTGCATCCTGTTCATGTTTACAGCCATGA
>JAEMWC010000218.1:1015000-1041499 GCA_016490735.1 Pachyseris speciosa | reverse complement strand
CTTGCCGGATCTCGTCTTCTTGTGCCTCCAGCTTGGCTTCTGCCGCGGCCGCGCTCTCGTTTCTTCTGCACAGACATATGTTTTCTCACAAAGAGTATATAGAGAATGAAAATTCCGAACTATGATCCCGGCTCTGCGAAAACAAATTGGCTGCAAGGCGACCCGTCCATGCCCGAGGATATTTTTCGGATGTTGATCTGCGGCCCGAGCAATTCGGGCAAGACAAACATCCTGCTGCACATGCTGTACCGCCTGTTGGAGTTCGACAAGGTTCTGCTTTTCTCGAAAAACCTCCACCAGAACAAGTACCAAGCGCTTCTCGACGACGTTGCCGAAAGAATCAAACCCAAGGTTGGTTACGAAGTAATCGAGAAGCTGCCGCCCGACAACCAGAAAATCGTCGTGTTCGACGACTTGCTCCGTGAAAAAAAACTAAACGACATAATAAACTATTTCATCAACGGTCGCCACCGCAACTGCGCTGTGATCTATCGTTCCCAGACCTTTTTTAAAGTTCCCAAAAACATCCGCGACAACTGCAGCCATTTTTTGCATTTTTTCCTTTCTCCCAAAAGAGAACAGGCGGATCGCCACCGATCTGGGAGGTGAATCCTGACCTGCTGGACCGTGCAACCGACAAAAAATTCTCATTTTCTTATTACGACAAGTCGAAGAAAGAGATGAAGAAAATTTTTGACGAGAGACTATAGAAAAGACATGGGGTGGTTGAACGAACTTCCGGGAAGCTTTTTTCGAAGAGCAGGGGAAGGGAAACCAGGACCTCGTGGTCCTCCTGGTTCGCGAGGCCAATATGGAGAGCAAGGAGATCCCGGCCCCACAGGACTGACCGGCGCGCAAGGTACAACCGGTCCACACGGGCCTGCAGGGCCTGCAGAGCCTTCAGGGCCTGCGGGGCCTCTAGGCACAAGAGGACTGCAAGGACCACCAGGTGCGCAAGGCGCGCAAGGCCCGCAAGGCCCCTTAGGCCCGACCGGCACGGGTGACTTTAAAAGAGACGGCAGCATCGCGATGACTGGGAACATTGACATGGTGCGAAACCTTGCCACCAACATGGTTTACGCTGAGGACGACCTCTATGCCACGAACAAAAGCTATGCCGACTCTGGAATCGCGCTTTGTTTGAAACGGGACGGAAGCGACCCGGCACTGGTGATCTGATTTGGGTGGGTATGCCATTGAAGATTTGAAAGACGTTGATTCCAGCACCCCCGCTAAAAACGCCGTCAACAAAAAATACGTGGATGAAGGACTGCGAACCAAATTCGACGCGATCGCACATAAAGAATTGAACATGAACGACAACGCAATCGAGAATCTTGCGCCCCCGTTCAACCTTAAGGACGCGGTGAACAAAGAATATGTGGATGAGTATTTTCTCCGAAGAGATGGGTCAACAGCAATGTACGGGGCCTTGAGCATGGGGCTGCAAAAAATAACCGATCTCAAACCTCCAACCGCGAACAGTGACGCGGTGACGAAAAAATATGTGGATGATTTGGGAGGGAACTTTTTGAAAGTGGACGGCAGCCAATCAATGGCTGACGATCTCAACATGGGGATCATAAAATTACCGTTCTCAAAAAGCCGGTCGGCGAAACGGGCGCGGCGACGAAGGACTATGTGGATCACTCGCACCTTTCCCTGTCGGGTGGACAAAAAAAAACCGTTCGCTTACCTCATGGAAGACGCCGACGATTACTCATCCGAAAACAATATTCGTGTTCATGGGATTGTCAACCTCGCCGCCTCCCCACATGGGGTCAACGAAAACGCGTATGAGTTCACCCTTATAACAAACGCGGGCAGCGATGATTATCGCTCGCGAATCGGTTTCAATCTCTTTCCGCTGCCGAAAGGATATTACACGTTTGTGGTTGAGTAATTTCCACCGGAAAAGACAAATGTGTCCGTCAGGGCAAGTGCCACCGTCATTTCCATCACGAGCCAAACCACGCGAACCTTCAACCGCGCCGGCGCACCCTACACAAAAACCCTCCTTCAGCTCACCGGTGGAGCGACAACACCCCCAACTACATTTATTTAGATCTGCATGGGAGGACTTCTGGGGGTTTAATCCCCCCTGGGCCACCTCGTCGTTTATGGGGTTTCGGGGTATGTTTCCAATGTGAACTCGGGTGTCTTTGACAAAGTTTGGAGTGTGGAGAATGGCAACATGGCCGTGCAAACCAGTTTGGATATGAACGACCATCTTCTGTTGAAACCCAAATTGGGAACGGACTTGACTTTGAACGGCAAATATGTCATCGATGAAAATGCGGCACTGTTTTTGGTGGAACAAACGGGCAAATGACAATGATGAATGAGTTGAACATGAACAGTTATTTGATTCTTGAACCAAAGTTGGGTGGAAATTTTAATTTGAATGACCACTGGGTTTACAACAATGACCGCCCATGGTTCAGCTCGAGTGTCCATGGGTTGACAATACAAAATGCGTTGAACGTGAATGGGCATGTAATCCATCAACGAAGTTGGGTGGTGATTTGGATTTGAATGGGCAAAGGGTGACAGAAGGAGACACTCCCTTATTCGAGTACCGGAGCGGGGCTATTCACTTTTCAAAACCGATAGTTTGGTCTGGTATGGTTTACAGGTATAATAATATTTATCGCAACCCAAATCCCTTCAACCAGAGGACGGTCTTCTTTCACACTTTCCCTCCATCGTCGTTTGGGCTCCCCCTTTCCACCTTTCAACATATAACTTTCATCAGTTTACTCTCCCCTCGCCCTCTACCCACACGACTTGTAGTTCGTTGTCAATTTTCGCGCTGGTTCCAAGTATGTCGGGGAGGGGGGGGGGGGGGCAGAAAGGTTTTCAATGAGCCAAGGTCAAAGCGCATTTGCCTCCACGAGACAGGTGTCAATCCCAAGAAATTCCACTTCAATTCTTTTAAGTATGAGTGGTCTTGCCCAGAACCAACCAATACGACTAAGTGTTGATTTCAAGGTGTGAAAATTCTCCTTTCTTTATACCAAGCCCACCAAACCCCACACGAAGAATCAACATATTGACAGCTTCCTGTGCACATACACTTGGTGCGACTGGTGTGATAAGTGCCGCCTGGTTTGCCCCTGCAGAAATCCCACACTAAAGTGGCACGAGAGGGAGAAACTTCGCGCAGCCATGCTCGCCGTGCACCCAAAAGGTTCTTCTTACGATACTGTTTCTAATATATACAATGCGGGTTCTGAAAAGAAAACCTCGGCCTCCCCCTCTCAACATCTTTGACTTCAACCACATCGACCCGACCCTTCCGAAGGACACTGTCGATCTGTTGAAGCTCCTCTTTGTTTTTTACCACAAGAAACATTGGGGTACGAAAAGAGTGGTGCCGGAAAGGCTGTTTTGACTGGAGCTGTCGCGGGAGGGGTTACTCTCCAACTTGCTGTCATTGCCTGTCTGACCGCGTTTGGTGCTGTCGTGAAAATTGTCGCGTCAGCAAAGAAATACGACAGAAAGGCCGAAAAGGCCAGTTTCGTTCGAGTGGAATACAAAAAAATACTGGATGCCATCCGGTTCCATCTCCGGGTAGAACCTTTCGATTCGAAGGAGTTTCTTGACAAGCTGAAAATGATCAACGACTTCGTTTCCGACCACTGCATGGAAATCCCCGAGAAACTCCAGGCGAAGTACTCCAAACATTTCACTGTGGCCTGACAACGTTCCACCACCTGTCGAACCTCTCTTTCGCCTTTTGCCGTGTCTTTGGCTGAATTTTCTCGAAAGATGGTGAAATTCTTGTGAGAATTTCTTTTCTACGCGGCCAAACTTCCTCTGGAACCGCTTCGAAATAGTCGTGAAAGAAACAAATGTAATTCACCGACTGCTTGTCTGATTCGGGAAAGTTCGCGAACTCGTGTATGACATTTCTCAAAAACCCCCACCGCGCCGTGCCACACTCTCGTCCTCCGGGCAATGCACGGGTGTTGACTGCGTTGAAAATGTTGTATCTTTCCAGAGTTTTGCGGATGTGGGTTTGGGAAATCACAACTGGCGGCCTGCCTCTCTCTTCTCTGCGGGGGTGGAGCACTGTGTCGAGTTTTTGTACCATCCGGCATTGTAAACAAACAAGTTCGAAATCTTTCAATTTTTCCTCCATCTTCACCCCACAATGCCATTTTCTTTTTTTTTTCCTTTAGTAAGGGTAGCGGTTTTCGAAATTCTGCGAGCACCTGCCAAGCTTTTTGTGTTTCTTCTTCTTCAATCTCAATTCCGTACATCGCCAGCTTTTTTTCGCGCCGGATATATATATTCAAATGAATGACAAACGTTCCTTCGAAATGGGAAGAAAGGCGGCTTTCGCGAATTTATTACAGCCCGGAAAGGTATTGGAAGGGATGGGATGCGGCAAAAAAATTGGCTCAAAAAGCCAGAATCCCGGAAACGGTTGCGAAGATATGGTTGCACAGACAGGCTGTTTGGCAAATCTTCCTCCCTCCACCTTTTAAAATTCCTCGTCCAAAGCTTGATGTACCCATCCCAAACGCCGTGCACTAAGCTGACCTGCTTTTTATGCCACACGACAGGGTTGGGGGCAAACTTTGGAAGAACGCGCTCACTGTTGTCGATGTGGCGAGCAGATACAAAGCAGCCGAGCTTCTGACCACAAAGAGCGCAGAGGAGGTTGCTTTGGCTTTCGAGAAAATTTACAAACGGGGGCCGCTGGAATGGCCGAAACTTCAGCTTCAGTCGACCCTGGGCGAGAGTTCATGGGTGCTGTCTCGCAAATGATGGCAAAGCACGGCACAGCTATTTGCCGCGGCGGCAGAGCCCATAACTAGAGCGTACAACTCCCATACTAAGCCTATGTCACGGCATTTTTTACAGACCGATCTATTTTTAGACTATCTTTTCCCGCGAACAAGGGCAACGAGGACGGCAACGGCCACGAGAGCGCCACAGAACAATAGTTTTAAAAAAACAAAGCAGAGGGGCTGTTTCGCCTCCAATACCCAGTTGAAATGCGTCTGCCCGAGAGAGAGCGGTCTGTAGCGTGGGTACCAAGACTTCCACGAGGTTGTTGCTGCGAACAACAACCAAGTCACGCGGTTAATTGGGTTGAAACCCGCCAATGCAATAAAACGACAAAGCATGTTCGTAAAACCAGCTACAGCTCCTGGAAGACCTGTTGGGGCAGCAGATAAAAGGCTTCCAGCTGATGGAAGGAGGCCAACGAAGAGCCACCGATCCTGTTTGGTCTCTGAAAACTTTCACTGTGAAACGGGTGATGTTAAAACCAGACCAACCTGTCATGTATTGGCTTCACGACGGGCCAAAGCGCAGTTTCGTGAGGAAGAATTAATGGTTGTTCCGCCGGACACGGAGTTACCTCCGACCGACCTCATTTGAGACTTTTGAGATTTTTCACCCATTTCTTTCTTTCATAATAACTCGTGGGGATTATTTCGTGGAACATCACATTAATTTTTCCAGGGTAAATCAAATTTGTGAATTTCTCCTTCTCGCAAACAAGACAAACAGGCCTCACGAAATTCGCACCTGCATTTTGTGCTTCCCCTGTCTCCGTGTGCAAATGGGAATTCTGCAATTCTTATCCATATAACTTGGGAATATGTTCCTTCAAAAGGTCGCCCCAGCAAAATGAAATTCGATTGGCTCTGTGTGAATCTCATCCGCCAACACGCGACGTTTTCGTAATACGCGATTACCCCAGTTTCTGTTGTTCGTGTGTCATCATTCGCCCATCTCATCCGAAAACCTTTGTTCACAGCCATATCCTTCTCCCCTGAAAGGGCCGCTTTGTAACACCCCCAAGTCAACCTGTTCTGCTTCTTCGACACCCCGTTCGAGCTCAGTTTGTTTTTTCCATGTTGCTCTTCCTCCACGAAGTAGCATTTCGAGCAAAGAGCCATCATTCTCTCGCCGACACACTCCAACTTGAAAAGCCCTTGTTTTGCGATTGCTCCACTTGTCCCAAGCCAGCCACTTCTTTTTTTCCGCTTCGAATTCTGCTCGACGTTTGGTTTGATCACGTCTTCCAACTTCTCCCCGCTTATCGCCGTGTAATTGCCGTCTGTGTCCATCTGAATCAATTCAAAGTCGCTGCGATCCACAAACTTGTCAAGAAAGTCGTAGCAGAACTCCAACATGTGCAGTTTGGCCAGCTGATAAACAACAATCCCAACTTGGAAGGGTCTGTTGATTGTTATCCTCGTTTTGCGGCTTTCTATCTCGTACGCTTCACCGATTTCATCGAGCTCTTGGAAGAAAACACTTCCGCATGGCCCTTCTCGTCTTTCGTGTAAGATACGTTTGTTTGACGTTCCACAGCTTCAATCATTTTTCCATACGCGCTGTTGCCCAACAGTTTGAAAACTTCCACGAGCAACGCCTTGCTTTCTTCCGCATCTCCAGTGCGTCGCGCCTCCGTTACTTGCTCAACAAACCAGGTGAAGATTTTTTTCGGTTGATAGTCGATTGTCCGATATATCGCTTTAATTTCCGCTCCGTGGGAAAGATACCACTGCAGAAGCGGAGCATACACCAACATCTTTTTCGCCGAAAGCGCACCCAACAGCTTCTGCTCGTCGCCTCGGGTTCTTCCAGTTTTTTGTAAAGAATCCCACATATGCTGCGGCACGGTCTCTGCAGAAACTTGTTTGTTCACGAAGAAAGGAGGCATTTCTTCGAACTTTGATCACAAACGTTGGGGAATCTCGATATCGACCTCCGCAATCCCAAACCATGTGCCGTTTTTGACGCGTTCTGTGAAGCCAGGCACCGTCTGGGTGGACAACAACCCTGGGTACCACACAATCCGGTCCTTCTCGCAAGGCATGTCTTTAAGCATGGTCGAGAGGTACAGTGCGTTAGCATCGTAGAATTTTCCGGCAAGGCTTCGAGTTGGCAATCTTGTGAGAGCGCATCTTTGTGACGCCAACTTCGTGGTACCGCGTGAACACAAGGCTTGGCCCGCCGACGACCGCACCGTTCAACATCTTGTACTCTTCCTCGTTGGTAGTCCACAACTCTGCGCCCCGCTCAACCGAGCGTCGAAGCAAATAATGAAGGGAGACACTTGGAATTGACAAGGCGTCTTTAAGGATGTCAATTCCTTTCTCAGTGTAGAAAGCGCGCATTTTTTCCAACGCTTCCAACCCTGGGGCAACATCCAAGTCATTATATTAGCGCAATCAATCTGCAAAGGTACGCATTCCTTTTTCCTTGAAAATTTGTTTGCATTGCTTGAATTCTTTCATTGTGAGGGGTAATCTCTCTCCCAACTTTGTGCACCAAAAGAAATAATCTCGGAGCCCTGGAAAATCCAATTTCTGGGGGGAATCAAACCATCGTGTGGAAACCATGATTTGTTTGCTCTGCAATCGTAAGCTTTCACCGATTTATCGTAACTCGTTCCTGGACCGAGATAGTTGATAATGTCAAGGAAACGAAAGTCTTCTGTTAACAAAAACATTATACTTTTTTTTAATGATATTTTTTTTATTTAACTATCACAATTGCTACAAAATACCCAACAATATAGAAACTAAAAAAAAAAAACTACGTACAAAGCAATGGCCGCTATTAGAACCAAAAAATAAGTGTAAAAGTACAGATATAGGTCTTGTTAAAAAGATACAAAGAAGAGCAATATTACAATAAGTAGAATCCTCTATTATTACGTATTTACAGTGCTGATAGTAGAGACTGCCATTTTTTACTATGAATATCAAGGCAATTATTGCTTTCGGCTATCCGTGCCTCTAATTTATATGCATACTTCACTTTTTCAATCAACAAGGTCAGTGACGGTTTTAATGACAAACTACGACACCGATAAATAATTTGTTTACCAAGAAGAAGAATATGATTAATCAATTGAAGATCCTTTTCATAAATTCCAAAAGTTATGTCTGCAGCACTCAAGACGTTTACAGATATACCATATCCTCCTAACCAATTTGTCACAGATAGCCAGAAGCCAGTAGTAAACTTACAGTAAACAAACAAATGCTCTAGGGACTCGTCAGACAGGCCGCAAAAGGAACACAATGGTGTCGTCGTTTCGCCCATTTTATGCAAAATCTTGTTTGTATAGATGATTCTGTGTCATAATTTGTATTGAAATTCTCTGGTCTTGGATTCTAAAGTAGTTTTTCCAGGAAGAGTATAGATCTCATGCCAAGGCAACTCGAGCATTGGGTACAACTCTTAACAGCGGAGTTTAGCCGTTGGTTCGACCTTATATTTCCTTATTATATCCCAATACAAAATTTTAGACGAGGAGGGGAAAGTAAACTGCACCACCTCCAAGTTTCTCCTTCTTTCTTCCTTAACTAACATTTTCCAGCTTTGTGGAAGGGCGTCATAAATACTCATTAAAATAAAATATTCGGCTTGCGTAGTATGAATATTTTTAAACGTATCCCACTTGTGTAATTTGCCCTTTGTATCTAAAATGTCCTTAACTCTCACAATACCTTTGTTAACAATGGAGCAATTATATAATGATCTACCACCAACTTTGATAAATTTGTTATTCCATATTATTTGGTCAAGAACGTCAGATGACGAAGAGACTTGTTTCTGTTGAAATATTTCCCACTCTTTAAGACATTCAGTGTAAAACTTAGGAATGTTTTTTGCAAAGGATGCTGTATCATAATTACATTGAAGAAGAAAGGGACCTCCGACATTGTGAAGAGAGAAATTTAGAAACAGTTTCCATGAGCTCTTATAGTCCTCATAATACTTTTTAAGACACATAATTCTTTGCGTTTTGATAAGGGATTCTACATGTGGCATTCTCAAACCACCATCTCTATAGTCACTGACCAAGTTTAACCGCTTCACCTTATCTCTTCCCCTCCAAACAAACTTAAAGATAACGGAGTTTATCTCCTTGATTATTTCTTTCGTAAGAGGAATCTGAGCTACACGAAACATAAATTTAGGTATTGCAAAAATTTTGACGATTTGAATTCTACCTAACAAAGTGAGATTTCTCCACTGCCATACGCTTATCGACTTATTGATTGACTTAATTATATTTTCAAAATTAAGCTCCTGAAACTTTTGCTTATCATACGTAAAATACACGCCCAGTATCTTAATCGGTTTATTTATATTATCTATACCGACATTTTCGTGCGAATGGTGCAGGCTACCGAGCCAGTATGCCTCTGTTTTTTCCTTATTTAATCTCAAACCAGAGATGTCTCCGAATGTCTGAAGAAGCTTTTGTAGTAAGCAAATAGATTTCCCATTTTTCACAAACGTAGCTAGATCATCTGCAAAGACAGAGAGCTTGATAATGCTCTCGCCAACTGGGATGCCTTCGATATCTTTGTTTTGACGTATGGCGATATTCAAGATCTCCAAAGCAATAATAAAAAGATAGGGAGACAAGAGGTCTCCTTGACGGACACCGCGCTCAACGGGGAAGGTTTCAGATGCAAAACCATTATTCATGACGCAACTCGAAATATCCTCATAAAGAACTTCTATCCATGTTATAAAAGAATTCCCAAAGTTAAACGTTCTAAGCGCCATTAATAAATACCTCCAACTTATTGAGTCAAAGGCTTTTTTAAAATCAAATGTCGCGAAAAGTCCGGGCTTATTATACAATTTCGTGTATTCCATGAC
This sequence comes from Pachyseris speciosa, assembly GCA_016490735.1. Lineage (NCBI taxonomy): Eukaryota > Metazoa > Cnidaria > Anthozoa > Scleractinia > Pachyseridae > Pachyseris > Pachyseris speciosa. The sequence continues at coordinate 1,031,845 of JAEMWC010000218.1, read as the reverse complement.
ATCATCAATGGATCTTATAGCATCAAAAATAGTCCTACCTTTAAAATAAGCGCACTGATCCTCGTTAATTATCTCAGGTAGTACTTTTTCTAATCTGGCTGCTAGCGCTTTGGAGCCGATTTTATAATCAACATTTAAAAGTGAAATTGGTCTCCAATTTTCCATGCACCTTCTGTCCTTGCCTTTCTTTTCTATAAGGCGAATTAATGCCTGTCTTTGTGAATTTGAGAGCCTCCCTTGTCTGTAAGCAGTGTTTAAAGAATCCACTAATAGATCACCCAGAATCGGCCAGAATTTTTGGTAGAACTCAGCAGTGAGGCCGTCATTCCCAGGCGATTTATTATTCTTAAAGCTATTCAAAGCCTTGAGACATTCCTCTTTAGTCAGATAACCCTCACAATGAGATTGCAGGTCATCAGACAGTTTTGGCAAATTTAAGTTTTGAGTAAAATTCAGAAAACCCACATTCCAGTTTGCACTCATATTGTTATCTTTATTTCGATAAAGATCCTGATAAAACGATTTGAGTTCAGCCAAGACATCCTTATTGTTTTTACCAATTGATTGTCGTGGTTAAATATTTTCCGTATACAATTTTTAGTGTTCCTTCTATTTTCAAGGTTTAAGAGATATTTGTTGTTCCGCTCTCCTTTTTCATACCAAAACGCTCTAGACCGCACTATGTTACCTTGGGCAATATAATCAAACAGAGCATCGTACTCAAGTTTATACTTTTCCAAGTTTTCGATATTACTCTCCGTAGGATCGGCAGCGCATAACCTTTCACATTCTTTTAACTTATTTTCGATATATTCAAGTTTACCTCTTCTTTCTTTAGCTTTCGCTTTGCTATACGTAATCGTCGTTTGCCTTATCCTGTATTTGACCAAGTCCCAAAGTAACCGTTTGTCCTCGACGTCATGAAATTTGTTTAACCAGTCACTGTATTGGGAAGAAATGAGCTCCACATAATTCTCGTCTTCTAATAAGCTAGAGTTAAAACACCAATGCGAGGGGCCTCGCGCCTGGTTTTCACTACTGTTGATATATAGCGTAATGGCAGAGTGATCGGTCTTTATAGAGGGTATGATATCGGTATGCTCCACAACATCCTGCAAGCAATCACTTACCAACCAAAAATCTAAACGACGCTGCACAAAAGGCTTTCTCTGTCTCCATGTATATTGTTTCTTATCAATGTTTCTTATTCTCCAGATATCGATCAGATCATACGAAAATTTTAATTCCTCCACAGTTTTCACAGAATCTTTTTTTTCTATTTTACCACCTGAGTTATCTAAGACAGCATTCAGATGGACATTAAAGTCTCCTCCCATTATAAGCTGACTACTAGAATCAAAATTATGTTCATCAAGGATCTCTAGTATATTCGAAAAATAAGTACACTGTTCAGATATATCATTCGGCGCATAGATATTTAAGAGCAGACAGGGCGAGTCTTGAATCATGGCATCGATCAAAACATACCGACCATCCGAATTATAGATTACGGATTTCGCTTCAAGATCTGGCTCACTGCTCACTAAAATAGCAACTCCTTTACTATGGTTTGTTCCATGTGATAGATACATTTTACCCTTGTATTGAAGTTGCCAATTATCAGCTATCTCTTGAGTACTGTAAGTTTCCTGGAGAAAGATAATATCCGCCTTTTGTTTTTTGATCCAAGAAAAAATTGCGTTCCTTTTTCTCAAGTCCCAAATCCCCCGAACATGGAGCGAGATTAACTTAAAATTGACATCGTTCACCTGCGTCTCAGCCATACCTAATTCCGATTATTCTAAACAATATAGCCAGTAACAATAGCGACCCAAAAACACACGACAAAAGCAAGACGAAACAAAAGCCCAAAAATTTACATCCACAGAGAAAAAACATGCATAAAAAGAAATAGCAATAAGGAACTGAAGTAACAAACATCCAAGTGGGATTAGAAATACAAAACCAGCAAGCGCTCTTACCTCACACTCCAGAACTAACTGTCAAGTAATTAACACCTCGTCTCCAGGCTGGTCTACGGGTTTGTCCATTCTTAGTTCATAATTTAACACCTACTAAGAAAGCGGGCTAAAGAAAAATTTAGATAATTTATTCCTAGTGGAGGAAGCCGAAGGAAAAAGTAGCAACAACAACAAAAAAAAATCCTATGGTTTGATAAATTTGCCGTCAATATAAAGTTTGTCAGGCTCAGATTTACTGAAATAAGCCTTACGACCCTCTTTCCTGGCTTGTTTAAGTTTTTCAATTTGAGGCTTCCTTAGTGTCTGCAATTCTCTTGGTATGTCCTCATACATTCTATACCGTGTATTCTTAAGTTTCTTACCACAGCTCAAAACTAGTTCTCTGTCCGAATATCTTAAAAAACGCGCAATAATGGCTCTACTATTCCCTTCTTGCGATGGCTTACCGATCCTGTGTATTCTCTGAAACTCAATATCCTTTGCATCTTGAATACCTAAAACATTTTCAAAGAAATATACCAACGGTGTCCTTGTGTCCTCCTTCCAATTCACATCCTGCTGGTGTGGCGGCCATTCCTCGATGCCTTCGAATCTCAAATTTTCTCGGCCGCTATAGGCTTCCAGATATAGGATCTTTTTGCGGTGACATCGCTAAAATCTCGTTTGCAGTTTTCCTTTTCTTCGCCCAGCTTTTTTCAAAGTCATCACTCCTTTCGCTCGTGAATTCAAGGTTCTTGTCGATCTCCGTGATTTTATCCTGGGAAGATTTCTGCTTCTCCTTGACTGAGGCAACGTTCAATTCTAAATCTGTAACCGAACGTTTCAAATCCGACACCGCCGTAGAGACTTCATCCAGCTTTTTTTCTAAAAGGTCAAGCATGTTGAGCTTCGATAGGATCAAATCAATCTTCTCGCCAAGGCCTTCCGCCGCCATGACTTCGTCGTCCGATTCAGAGGACACGTTTTTTGGTCGCTTATCCACAGGACTAGACTTCTCAGAGCTTACCGAAGAAAGAGAACAGCAAACATTTCTTTTTGAAGAACTTTCTACCTCCATTCGCGTTGTATAGCCCGAAAATTTTTACCCCGTAGACGGAGCCATGAACAGCACGTCTACATTATACGCTGTCTCCCCAGTCTCTCTAACAAAAAAAAAACATTATCTTGTTGGCGTCTTTTGCGACAACAATTTTGTCGGCGGTCTCACTTATCTCTCCCACGAAATACTCTTTGATCAGATTGAGATCGTACCGCCCAGAGTTAAAACCGAGGACTGGCACTTAGTCGCACCATTCTTCAATGAGTTTGCGGCGTTTGTTGGGAATGAAATCACTGTCTTCCGGCATAAATTCTGCTCGAACCCTTTCCCGAATGTTATTTGCTCGTCGTTCCAACTCTTTCACAAACTTGTTAATCAACTCTTTCGGATCTTTCTCGCAGATGTGTGTTGAGGTTCACTCAAGGGTATCCCCAACGGATACGGAAATTAGCACGTGCGCGTTTTGAAACACCAACATGCTGGTCGGTTCTTTTCTGAAATTGGCATCGCCAAATGCTACGAAGTCATACAATATGGCGTGTGGGAAGGATTTCGTGAAAGTCTTTGGTTGGGTGCTTTCATTGCGTCCAACTTCACATCCCCATGCTTCGATAACATTGAACCCCGCCTTTCGTTGCGCTCTTGTTCGTTTGATGGTGTCTTCAAACAACTCTTCGCGGGTTTTGAACGCTCTTTCTTTGGTCTTCTTGTTCTTCATATTTGGGGGTATGGATTCGTTTCGATCTGGCATACATCTTGGGCACCCGTGATAATAACACCCGTGATATTGGAAGACTGTGTTCGATGTGGGGTGAAACCCAGCAACAGGGGCTCCAGCTACCCACCTTTCTCCTCCATGACCGCACATTGCGTGATGGATGTAAATCCCTCGCCTCCGTGCTTCACTTTCCAACCAATTGATGGGTGCCGCGTACGTGACTTTGTCGGGGAAGAAAGCTATTTCGAAACTTGTTCGCTTTACTTCCACTTTCGTGTTTGGGCATATAATTTTTGTTTCGCCTTTGGAACATGTCTCATTGTGCCGGTAAAGGTGTCCGGATTGTATAAATCTTTGTTTACAATGAACACACTCAAACACTCCATCCAACTTGTCGATGTTTTTGGTAAGAAACGCGTGCCCTCCATACACACCAATCGTTAGAATGTTTCTGATCTGCTCTGGCGCATTTCGAATGAGATGCCAGACAATACTGTCGTCTTTCCGCTCTGGCTCTTACACGCGGATGGCCAACCACTCGTTGAAAGGTTTTGCTCTGTTGAGATATTGCTCAACTTTATCCAATTCATCCAGCGATGTTTTTGGACAATCTGGGAAATGTGCTGTTTGTGGAACACCGAACAAACCTCGCGTAAGCTGCAGTGCTGCTTGTTTGGAGCGATTTATTCTTGTTCCTTCATTAACAACAATACAACGCCATAAACAATGGTTGTCACGGAAAGCGTCCATCGCCGCCATTGCTCGTCCTTGAGCGGCATTTCGCAACCAATCTGGAAAAGAGCCTGTTCCCAACAACGGAGCATGATCCAACACAATTTTTACATCAACGCTTTCAAAGCCAACAAAACGCCATTTCGTGTTTGGTCTCTCAACATTCACAAGACCCAACCTCTCCTCCTCTTTTCGGCGCAACCATTCCTCTGCCTCATAAAATCTTCGAATCCAAGGGGAACCAAGCCGCGAGTTTGTGTATCTCAATACCAGGTCGCCGTTTTCAGTGTTAACCAACAAATATGAATATGTGCGGCTTTCTCTTTGATAACCTTCATAAATGCAAGTGTCAAGTCTTTTCAGTTATTCTCCAGGTAACATATCTCCGCCCTTCTTTTGTTACACCTGCGGTTATCGAAGAAGAGGTGGCCAATCCTTGATTAAGGTTTCTCCTGGTGGGGTTAGCCTGTGGCGTTGTGTTTCCAACAGCTGTGGCGTGATTGGGTTTTTTTCTGTAGGCGGTTGCTCTGCTAACTCCGCAAAAACTCTTTCCAAAAACTCTTCGTCTTGAGGGTTTGTTGAATAATTCGTTGTAGGATTATTCGTAAAAGTTTGTTGATTTTGTGGTCTTCGTGGAGTAGGAACAGGAGGTCTCTTTCGTCGTGGGGCTAGCACAGGTTTTTTCCTTCGTGGTGCCGGTACGGGTCACTCACCAAACACGGTGTCGAGATATTCAAGTATTGCGGCCTCGTCGTATTGTGGTTCTCTCGCAGTCGCCATATAATTACCGGAAAAATTTCGGCGCAAATTTTTTTGTGCTGCTCTTTGTTCAACAGGCCGCGCCGTCGGCTTGCTCTCCCCGCGCGTTGGTTTGGTGTCCATCAATTTAACCCCTCGGCTCATTTGTTCAATTCGGTGTGTCATGCTTACCCACACGACGCACTTGTTCAATAGGGTTTCGCACACTTGTGCACACGACGCGCTTGTTCAATATGGTGTGACACGCTTGTGCACACGTTGCACTTGTTTAATAGGGTGTGATGTTTGCTCTACCATGCACAATGGGTTGGAAGTGTGATGGGTGGTTTATGTTGTAGATGGTATTTGATGGGTGGTACCTCAGTAGTATATAGAGGATCAGTCAAATACTACCAAGGTCCAACTTTTGTGCGAAGGAGCTGGCGACGCAGACAAAAAAGTTGGACGAGGTGGTATTTGACTGATCCTCTATATACTACTTACTTCTAAATACATTATAATAGGGGATACATGAAGTACCTACGAAAAAAACAGCTGACCTCGATGAGGTCTCAACTTGAGCCTGCGATATGATCACGTATTACTGATCAGCGGATACTTTGTTTTGACTGGTGTCAATTGGCCATAACATGGACGTCCAATATCAAAGATGTACGTTGTAAACTAGCTTGTCAGCTAGAGAAATGAACAAAAGTTCAAAAGTACTGCGTGGCACTAAATAGGGTAAAAGTGTTAAAAACAAAAGGTAGTAGATCGCCAAAAAGTAGTTTGAAAGACAAACCATACGTTTCGGGCATAGCCGTTCATCAGTGGTATGTCAGCTAGAGTATGGCCACCATGTTAGATTATTAACTATTATTATTATTAGGATACAAAAATTGCGGGTTACAATATTTAATATTATTATATTTAATATTTATATTGCGCTTTACAATACACAATTAATGGGAGATTTAACATCGCATACATGAAAGGGCGGACGTACGGACGTACGGACGTACGAACGTACGTAGTTACGTGCCACGTACGTACGGTGACCAAAACCAAATTTTCTCGAACAGATGGGTTACCATATTTTCCTAACCATGGTGCTCTGCTAATAAACTGAAAGAAAGTTGACGTGACATCTGACATAAGTGGGCGCATGTCTTAAACCTCCTTTGTTTCATCTGCAGTAGCAGCCCAAAATCCTTTATGAAAGCCTCAGCTACTTTCAGTATTTTACTTTGATCAAATGTTTGTTTAGTTCGTTGAAATGGGTTTTGGTATGGGTCTTGCATAAAACAACACGACACAATAGTTTGGTTTTAAAATTCTGCTGATATGAATATTTAACAATTATTCTACGAGGGCGCGCTGGATATGAAGTGGTTATAATCATTTCATATCCATCAAGCCCGAGTAGAATAATTGTTTTATTAAAACTCTACGGCGCAGAATTGAGAATCTGAACAAAACAAGTGAAAGAAAGGAAGCCAGAAAAAGACAAAACCGAATAAGGGAAACATGTTGTCCATCACATGACTAAACAAAAAGGGCGCAAAACCTTTCGGTGTGTTGCAACGTTTGCGAGGAAAAGAGAGTTTAAGCATGACGTTTACGGCAGACGGCAAACGGCAAAGAGTACCTCTAATTTTTTTATTTTCTTCTTGTAATCGTTAAATAAATCACACAAAAATGGACAAATGTCTCCGACTATTCACCGCAAATTTAAATATTTTCACACTACTGTACGGAAAGCTGAAGACAGACGGCAAAAGTTTCATTTTTGCCGTTTGCCGTTTGCCGTTTGACGTAACGTCATGCTTAATCTCGCTAAAGTTGAATGAATGAATAATAATAATAATAATAATAATAATAATAATAATAATAATCACTTTATTTAAGTCTCAAATCTATTTAGCCGAGCACAGATGCTCTACTAATTGGGGAGACTAAATGAAATCAACTCTAACTAAACTCAACTCAAATGTTGGTTTTTGGGGAGAGGGAAAAACCGGAGTACCCGGAGAAAAACCTCTCGGAGCAGAGTAGAGAACCAACAAACTCAGCCCACTTACGTCGCCGAGTCCCGGAATCGATCCCGGGTCTCATTTGTGGAAGGCGAGCGCTCTCACCACTACGCCAACCCTGCTCCCCAATGAAACTGTTTGATAACAACGTTGAAGCTTCATTTTACGGTCCTTTTTGTAAAAAGTGCAGAGTCTATTTCAGTCTGAATGATTATAAAAAATATTCAATCATTAATCAAAGAGAGTGAATCGGAACGGCTTTCACGTAGATGTACGAACAAGAAGGAAGCGAATTTGTAATCCATCAAAACAACAGCACCATGGGCGAATTTCATCAAAATGAAGACACAATTTCATATTATTTTGATGGACTGGAACATTGTCTCAACAGACCTGGTCAGAAACAAGATAAACAAAGACAAATGTCTAGGTTATGCTTTAAGAAAGGGATTATAGAATTTGTTTTGATGCGTGGAACAAAACCTAGAACCGCGGCCGAACAGAATGACAAAAAACAACAAGAACGGCGATTCTTCTCATTTTTTACAAAACATCATAGTTTGAACGGCTGGTGGTTGATACGTTGCATCGAGGGCAGGTCGGAACATTTTCAGTGTGTGTTAATTTCTTAAAAAGTGTCACTGATCCCTGGAAAGATATTCAATAGTGGATTACTGCTGCAAATTTCAATGGCTGAAGTCATTGTTTGTTCAGTTTGTTTTGAATAGACTGGCCCATGAGCGTGGTTACAGATTGGTGACGTCGACATTTGTTGGTGAATACATATTTTCAATTTCGTTTAGTTAAGTTCAAAAACTCTTTCGGTATTTCCGTAAATAAAATTGCGTTTTGCTATTAGCTAAACATCAACAGCCAGGTTTCTTAGCGTTGTAAGAAATTTTTTAACACGATCCCAGCACTGTTTCTTGTCGTTCTAAAACACTTAGCAATGAAAAGTTGAATTCTATTTGTATTTCTGTTCCAGTTTCGAAATATCTACTCGTTAATTCCGCTGCGAGACGAATAATTAATGTTTTAATGGCTGCCATTTGGAGGGAAAACTTTATTCAGAGCTTTCTCTGTTTGTTGAAGTGTTCATTCACCATATAAGGTCGTGCAGGTATATCAGCTGATAACCTGTGTCCTGCTAGCCAATGAAAATGCTGGAAATCTGATATCCGTAGTTTATAATAAATGCAGAAATCTTGAGAATAGCTTACAAAGAATATCGGAAAATTAGAAATACCATGTTAATGTCGGTCTTCTTCACATGAGTAATCAAATGGAAGTATCAATCAAATTTATATGCTTTCACTGGTCAATTTTTTTTTTCATATATTCAAATGAGTATCGGATTAAACCTTCAAAGCATTCTGTACCCGACTGCATTTCCCGAATTCTGCTGCACATCACCGTTCGTTTGGCAGCAAAGCCCAAAATGAAATGAAGAAATAATCCTCGCAGTTGTGTGTATTAAGTTATTCCTTCGAGGGCACCAAACGACAAGTGTAGGTAGATATCTCTTCGGTGGAGGGTGGTTGACGCCTTAGGTTTTCGGTATCAATTAGACAGTGCACTCGGATTTTCGTAACTGAAACTTGGCCTAAAAGATTCGCAACGGGGAAACCATAGCCCCTGAGGTTTTCGGAAAGCTCGTATTTGCTGTTTTTGGCAGTGAAAAACGTCAGCTAGCATTTTCGGAAAGAAAATATTTCCCTAGAAAGTTCGTGGGAAGTTCATTTCAGCTAGCATTTTCTCAAAGGAAGATTTTGTTCCCTAACATTTTCGGGCAATTAAAATTTCAGCTAAGGAATCCGAATAGATCAAATGATTCTAGGTAACGAAAACATCACTTTAAACAGACTTCAAACACCTTAAGGTACTTAAAAATGCCTTTCTACAGCTTTTGGTTGGTTTGGCTCGTTGGCTTCACCTGTTCTTTGTTGGTAATTTTAGATGAATATCATGCCATTCCTCCTTTTCAAACTTCTTTTGCTCGACATTATGGCCATTATAGCTATAGAAGACTAATTATTAGAACTTGAAAGTTGTCAAGTCTTTCAGTGAACTTCAACATGAAATGCGGTTGGGATGTGAAGAGGTCATAAAGAATTAGGCCAGGCCAGAAGAGTAACATGACTGTCAAATTTTGAAATGCTCTGTTTTAATGTTCTCATCCCACCTGAGCTTAATTAACATAGACATAGATTCACAACAACTACAAGTTTCTTCAATGTACATATTTGTTTACAACTCTTCTCAAATGCAAGTTGATAGTCTGAATCCTTAACATACTTACATAAAGAATTTTGAGATGTGGGAATCAAGTCTCATATTGTCTCAAGTTTTGAGCATTGGTATAAAATACATGTTATTTTTTTGGCCAAGATAGAACAAAGGCCAAGCAGGTATACAACAATTAGCATCAGTGTTCAGTTGATTGAGGTATGTGTTGTAAGTCAAAATGAAATCCTGGTTAAAATGATTTTAACCTAGTTTTATTCTCAATTTGCTTTGTCTTCTGACCCTCATTATTCATGAACCATGAATAATTAGGGTTAGGAGACAAATGAATTTCATTTTAACCTAAATTTTATGTTGATCTACAATATACACATGCACTACTTTCTAAAATGCACAACTTTTTGTATTAAAAATGTTGCATGGAACTTTTCTAGTATGTAATTTTAAATGTTGGTAAATTGAAACTATGTAGTTTTTTGCACAAGGCCTATTTTGAGAAGTGTGCGTCAAGATCTACCTGCATCTGAAAGTGTGAATCCTTCCTAAAAAAAGAGACTCTAAGTGACAGTCAAGTTACATTTGAGCATTGAATATAAAAACGTTCACGCTACAAACCATTAATTTTTATAAGAAGAACAGTATGAAAGAAAGAATCGTGTATTAGAAAATTGCCTGCTTTTAGCTGCAAAGCAAGTCGTTGGAAATACAGTAACCGGTCACGGAAGTTAATGACAGTGACCATTTAGAAGATCATCAGCTGATTGCAATGGAAGTTGCTGTTGCAGGAGAGATAAGTTTGGAATTGTGAAAAAACAAATGAAATCAACTAAAGGATTACAATGGTAATTTATTTTATTTATTTATTTTTTCTCTTTTTTATTTGAATATCATACCTTATTACAATACGTACATAACTTATTAATTGACAGATATTAACAGAAAAAGTGATTGACAGAATTTGCAATACGCAAATATAAATAACAATACAGCTATTATACTTACGATGCTCGAGAGCAAAACAGAGAGAAAGAACGGAAACAGAAACACACCCACGTGTACGCGTCGTGTAGTACCGTGAGAAAGTTGTATTTACAAATTAATTTGCGATTTGCATTTTCTCTTGTCTATAGATAATTTGCTTTTAAGGTATGCAAGGAAGGCTTCGAAGTAGTAATTTTCTTCATCCCTTGAAGCAAAATAGATGTAATACTTGGCAATTATTAAGCAGAGTTTTAAGCCGGGTTGTCGTCTAAAATCATTTTTAAAGCCGTAGATTATGGATTCATCGTTTAAGACGATAAAATCGTCATTCTTAATATTCCACCAGCGACAAAAGCTTTGCCAGAAGGTCGGCACATTCGGGCAAGCAACAAAAAGGAGGTCCATGGTTTGCTTTTGGTCACAGAGATGACATTTATCACGTTGTATAATTTTATCTCTGAGTGGCATCGGTCGGCAAGATGTGGTGCACAATTTCAAATTGAAAAAACGGCGAGTCTTATATCTTTGGTCACTTTGAAGGGAATATTGCAAATAGTAATGATTGCTTGCTCGTCTAGGTTTGCCTGCAACATTCTTCTCTCAGCTGTAGGAGGCTCAAAGTTCTGACTGAAAAGAATTCGAGAAGCTGATTTACAGGAAAGCTTGCTTAAAGGTATTTTCCCCACGTATTCTAAATTCGTAGTTTGTTTGGGTTAGATTCTTTTAAGAAGCGAATCCATTTTTGAGGAATTGAATTGCATAATCCTTAATGTGTGAGGAAATTGGTTTTGATCGTGAACTTGCGGCAAAAGTCATTGAATGTTAAGAAGTTGTTTTCACAAAAAATGTCGTTGACCCTGATAACTCCTGCCTTATCCCAACTTTGGTAATAGAAAGAGAACTTTTCGATTTTAATATAGCGGTTATTCCACAGGATTTCGTTTAGTAATTGTTCTTTGCTTTCTGGAATATGTTGGTTTATCGACTGCCAGATATACAAGATGTCTTTGTAAAATATTATGGGGATAGACGTTTTAAGACATTGTAAATCATGGCTGCATTCGAATAAAAACGAACCTCCTACCTCTTTTTAAAGCGAAAGAAGTATTTGGCTCCACCTTGCATTACCGCTACTTTCATGTAGTCTTTTTATCCAAGTGACCTTAAGGGCGTTGTTCATTATTGTGAAATCTAGTAGGTCTAAGCTGTCTTTAATTTTTGGACCAATCATTGTGGTGTGTTTGATTTTAGGTTTTGTATTCCAAACAAACTCAGAGATAGCCGTTTTAACCAGAGGGTACCTATCTTTCGAGTTAGGAACTGAGTTAGGAACCAAGTTGGGAACCGAGTTAGAAACCGAGTTGGGAACCGATACATTGATTTTAGGCATCGCCTTTGTATTAGCCTAGCGTGCCGTCAGTTCCGATCAGCACTTTTCCTCGCCGGCAAAACTAGAGGTTTCGCCAGGTTAGAATGCCCTGGCCGGCTTACCCTTCTAGCAGAGGTTCCTTTCTGGCAAGTCTTTAAGCACATACGAAGTCGTTCGCTTCTCTTGTATTTCGCGTAATCGGCTTGTTTGCTTCCGCGAGAGAAATCTCTGCCACGAGCCGCTTACATTTCCCGTTGAGCAAATTCGTTGAACATGGGTGTTAGTGATACAAGAAACGGAAAAGGAGGAACGAGGAACCAGGAACCGGGAACGGGAAACGGGAGTCTGAGAACCAGTGTACACCGGTAATCCGCAAAACATTCAAAATGGCGGACGAGAAAACTGAGAAAATATGGAGCTAACTTGCCGTTTGCAGTATAATTAGACGACTCGTATTCCTGTGTGAGAATTTGAAGTCAACGGTTCTGCAATGGTTGCCACCATTTGTTTTAGTGATTTGCTTTTTCCCTACCTGAAATCGTCATTTTACGCCGGGTTTCGTGCACGAAAGCTGACGAAAGTGTTCGTATAGCCCAACATCATTATCAGCGGAAAAGCAGCGAGGAAGTAACAGATCGAGATAACACAAGTAACGTAGAAAACTTAATAAACGGTATATTTATTCAAATTACTGCATTCAGAGATACATGCAATTACCACTAAACAACGAGTGAATAAATAAGCTTGTTTGTACAAATACAAATATATTAAATAAGCCAAAACATGAGAAAATCCTGGGTTCAAACCATTTACGATTTTACATCAGGAAATGCAAGTTACAATATAACCTTGTATCGATATACTTTTAAACAACAGCGAAAACCAAGCATTGACAGACCTTAAAATAATATTGTATTTTTAGTCAATTGTCTTGTTTGGAAGCCCCTCAAAAGAGCTTTAAAAACATTTTAAAATAGGAAATATGTAAGGTTTCTAGACCAGGTTAAAAATTTGTCTTTTAGTGAAAATAGCATTTCTCTTCTTGGGCAATATTTTCCATTTTTTAACAAATCATTCTTAAATGACACAACTTACTGTCATGAAAATGAACCACAGGGAACCCAGACAATGTTTCTTGTTCGGACGGTTGTTTGGCTGTCGGTTCATTGTGCCTTTCGGTCATTTCATCTGTTCGGTCATTCATTTGTTCGGTCGTTCATTGTTTTGGTCGTCTGGTTCTCTGGCCGTTTTGTCGTTCAGTCGTTTCGTCCTGATTTCGGCCGTATTCCAGTTCGTTCATTAGCTTTTATTCGAGTGGGTTTGGTTTGGGATTTTTACTGGTTTTCAAATCCCCGTCTAAAACGATAAACACATAATATAATATATTAAAACACATAAGGGAAACCCCCTTTTTTATTATTTAAAACCTGGAACGGTTTACTTCCTTTGTGTTTTAATATCAAGATGGCACTTCCACACAGTAGGACTTAATCCTACTATATTCTAACGATGTACTTTGTGAACGGTAAAAAAAAACGATTATATCGTGTTTTGAATGGTGAAGTACCTTCGTAATTTCTTCCTGCGTTGAAAAAAGAGGGCGGGTAAACATTGTCGGGTAAGATTTACGTCATAATCTCTATAGTAACTTGATTAGGATCTAACGCATGCTCAACTGGAAATGTAAGCGGCTCGTGGCAGAGTTTTCTCTCGGGGAAGTAAACAAGCCAACTACGCGAATGCAAGAGACGCAAACGACTTCGTACGTGCTAAAAGGAAAAGTGATGATCCGGGAAATGATGCTAGGCTAATACAAAGATGATGTATCAAATCAATGTATCGGTTCCCAACTCGGTTCCTGACTCGGTTCCTAAGTCGGTTCCTAACAGTTACTCCGTTGTTAGTTTATCTCTTTTAACCAAGGATGCAAATTCTGAAGGAAAGGTGAGTACAGATGTATTATAAACTAGCTTGAAGAGAGCAAGGCTTTTAAGAATGATTATGCGACCAAACAAGGTTAAGAGGGTCTCAATGGGGTTAACCGTCAACCGTCAAATGGCCCAAAACTTAACCGTCAACCGTCAATAACGGAATATTTTTACGGTCAACCGTCAAATGAGCGAGCCAAAATTAGCCGTCAAATTTCTCAGATATCCTTAAACGATCGAGACCGATTGACTTAAATGGGGTCAAGTCATGCTGTTAATAGATCTTAATAATTGATCGTTTTAATATATCACAGAAATACATATTTTTACTTGTTAGTCTCAAGTAAAACTGGCTAGCGACAGAACTGACTTCCGTCGGTTAACACTTCCGGTGTCGTCAAACGTCAGTTTTCACGGGTCACTTCACATGACCTCGCTATCGCTGTTCGTTTGCTCGTACAAAGCACGATGTCGAGTATTGTGAAGGCGGTGATTAGCATATATCGAAGAGGGGAGGAAAAACCGATCGAAAGATACAAAGCGCGCATTTCAGTCACTGAAGACAGTACAAAACAAGGTATCGACAATTTTAAGAAACACCTAGCCGACTTTCTGGGACTCAAAGAGCAAGCCATCAAACTTGGCCTAGGGTCATTTGACCTAAAACTCTACCGTCTGGTGAAGGGAAACGGCAAGACCGAAAATTACAGCATTCTAACACAGCAGCAGCTTGACTTAGAGTTGCCTCAAATTTTGGCCGGTGAAAGCGATAGCGAGCTAAATGGTGAGTATACTTTTCTTTCTCGTTTAACACTGAACTAATTTTGTAAAAATCACAGCACGGAAAGGCTTTCAAATAATCAGAATGATGAAGTTATATGTCACTTTGACAGAAATTGTGCCTCATTTGTATTTGTCGGTGTTATTGGCAAATACTACATAAAGGTCATGATTATTTTTTTATAATAGAAGCCGAGAAATTTTCGGCAACGCACAAGAGACCTTTCTTTTTACGGTTGAAAAAACAAACACAGGCGTCTACGTTCGTAACAATCTTTTTCCGTCAATGGAAGAAATGATTGACAGTTTTTTTGTGAAACCATTACAACCAATCAAGGCAAACAACATAAAACAGTTCAATGAAAGTTATTTATAAATCACGGCTTTTGCAGTCACTGCAGCGGTGAAGCGAAACCACAAATTAAGATGGTATCTGACTAGGCAACCTTGTTACACCATCCATTTTTGCTGTTATACCACTATTACGCGGAAATAGTGAAACTATAAACCAATCAAATCTCCGATATTTCTCGGCTTATATTATAACTTCTATTATTAGACGACTTAGTAACCAACAAAGGTGTGTGCTTTTGTGTGTCGGTCTGAAATCTATAATTCACTGCTTGCCCTGTTATTCCTTTTCCAGTTCACGTGATACAGAAAATTATTCACTGGGGCGAGGGGAAGCCCATTGTTGTCTCGAAACCAGCACCATCCTCACAGAGTAAAAAGGGGGAATCTAAGACATCTAAGGATGGAGAACCGAAACCTAAAGTCCGTAAACGACGTCTCGAGGCCGACGAGGATAGAAGCCTGATTAAAACAATTAAGTCAGGACAAGGTGACATCGCGCGAAATGAAAGACAGACAGAAGAATTGCAGACGCTTAGTAGAGGTATCATCATCTAGTGATTGATAGAATGCATGTTATAACATTTTCTATAATCATTTCGAGCATCATTAGACTGTCAGTAGTCCCTTGAAGGTCGAGAGGGCGCGCGAAATAAAAAGCCGCGGCGAGACTGGAGCGAGGATAAAACGGCGAGAAGAGACTGGAAATTTCGCGCCCTCTCGACCATCCAAACTCTAGTGCACCATAAGCGAAACTCTTATTAAAAAAAATTTATATGATTTTGCTCTTTTTCAAAAACATTTCCATTGCAATGGACGGAATAGGAGCCATTACCACGAAAAACGAACTTCATTTATTTTAGCTACCATGGCGTTTGCTTCATAAGAGATACATGACTAGCTATTTACCTATTTATCCATTTCTTATTTTGTCGCACACAGCACTCGAGATGCTTGAAGGATCGTCTGCAGAGTTTAAATGTGGTATTTGCAGCAAAAAATGCCGAGTACCTCAAGATCGCGCAGCTCCTGGGAAAATAGCTTATTTTAAATTGAGTAAGTGTAAATTATTTATCTTAGTGTGATCTGAAAGTTTAAAAGGTCCCTGGTTAAAACTGTTTTCGTTTGAGTAACAAGTGGCTTTGTTTTGTCACATCAGTCTCAGTATGAAGAGCTGAAAATGTTGTTACAATGTTTTTGCATCGTAATCACATGAATGTCATATTTCTGTGGGCCATTCATTAGATGCGAGCAGAAAAAAAAGACCAAAGCACCAGAAATATCAAGCTCTCTAACGCTGAACAGATATTTTACTAAAGCTGGAGCAGGCGTAAGCGAACCAGCAACAAGGGTTGAAGAAACTGACTTTGCAGGCGCCGATGCTATAGTCTCAGACACGTAAATATTTCCTTCAAAGTAACCTTTTATCTTATCGCACGTTAATATTATCGTTTACGACGTATGTAACAGACATGATCCTATTTGTTTACCGTGTTGTAATACCGACGCTTTCATCCTGCTTAGTCGGAGAGGGACTTATCACCAGATGTCATAGATAAGGATATCAGTTCTTCAGATGAAATAGAAATAAATATTTGTTTTAAACCTTTCAAAATTAGAAACATTTCAGTCTTTGGCTATGTCGCCGGAGTTCCAGTTGTATCTGTCTTCTCAATCGAATCTAGTTTTAAACAAACGTCTTTGTTCCCTGCTAGAAGAGGGCTCTCGCGGCGAGAAGGAAACGAGAGGAGAGAGACTCCTCTCGTCTATTTCTCGCCGTAAGGGACCTCTGCTAGCAGGGAAACGTCTCTTAAAAAAAGCACCGAAACATGTCTTTAATAGAGCCTGAATGGTCCTGGATAGTTTTAAAACTTTCTGCCAATGTCGATGACGACTGGTCATTTTTTTTTGGTAGTGAAAAGGAAGTGATTCACGGGATGATAAATATTG
>JAEMWC010000218.1:890000-1010000 GCA_016490735.1 Pachyseris speciosa | reverse complement strand
ACGTCTAGAAGGTCGATAACCTGGCAGAGGATCCAAAAATTGAGTCTAAAAGTGTGCCAGCTCCGTCGGAAGAGGAGATGAACTCTTTCTATGCTGAACTAAACAATTGTAAATTCAAGCCCATAGCCCTCAGTCTCGTTCCTCCTTTCGCCGAGAGCTTTGTGCTAAAACGCCGCGAAATTCTGACTGTACAGGATTTGTCAGACCCTTAGTATCAAGATCTTGAATATCCCGACCTCCTGCAGGTTTGTTTGGAGAAAGAAATAGTACTTTCTGAGGAGCAAAGATTGCAGATTGAGGAAGATACAAGAAGCCAGTCACAGGGCGCTAACTTTTACAAACACCGAGCTGGAAGGATTGGAGCCTCCCAAAGCAAACTAGCATCGCACACAAATCCAGCATTACCTTCACAGTCTCTAATTCAATCAATTTGCTATCCTGAATTAAACAAAGTATTTTCTAAAGCAACAATGCATGGGTGTAAACATGAGGGACTAGCAATCAGTGCTTATGAACATGTCATGAAGCAGAAACACATAAATTTCAAAATGATAAAGTATGGTATGTTCATCAACAAAGAATACCCCTGGCTACATGCTACCCCAGACTTTCGCTGTTCTTGTGATTGTTGGGAAGAAGGGTGAGGAGAGGTGAAATGTCCTTTTTGCATTGAAAATTGTGACTTGGAGAGCTATTTTTCTAAAAATTCGTTATGTTTGAGAAAAGACAGTTCTGGTAATTTTTGGCTTAAAAAGGAACACGAGTATTTCTACCAAACACAGCAGCAGCTTTTTACTGTGGAAAGAAAGTACTGTGACTTTGTTGTGTGTGCTTTTGATGGGTGTGGTGCCGCCAAATTTTTTCACCAGCGAATTCTGCCTGAGGAACAACACTGGAATTCTGTTTTGCCCAAGCTCACTAAGTTTTGGAGAACATGCATTCTGCCTGAAGTGCTTGGTAAATGGTACACGAGACAGCACTTTATTGCTCAAGTCCAAACTGATAGACAACCAGAACCAGGTGGCATTTGCTATTGCAGAAAGAACACTGATGAAAAAGGTGTCCTTTGTTGTAATCCCAAATGTCCCATTGTTTCTTTTCATTTATCATGTCTCAAGATTGAAAGCATTCCAAAAACTTGGTACTGCCCCCATTGCAGAAACTTAACAGAGTTCAAGAAATCAAGGAAAGCCAAAATGAAAGAATCAGAGGGAAAGAAGGATCCCAGTGTCCCTAACCCAGCAATGAGCTATGACTTCATCTGCGTGTGTAAATCACAACCCAGTGAATCTGAGAAACTGCTACACTGCCATAATGAATCATGCGAGAATGGCATATTTTTTCACCTTAACTGCCTAAAGTACCAGAGGATGCCTAATAATAGCCAGACTACATGGATTTGTCCATCTTGCCGCAAAAAGGTGAAAGTGACCCGCCCTCATAAAGATGATGATGATGATGTGACTTTTATTCAAACTCTGAGCACACCAACTGAGAAGTACAAATCTATGATGAGCCCCTTGGGGATCACGAGTTCAACCTAATTTCATCACCCACAGGATGGCTTGGTTGTACTATCATACATGAGGCTCAAATTCTTTTAGCAAATATCAACAAAAACATTATAATAATAATGATAATAATAATAATAATTAAATAACAATATATAATTATAATACGAACCTTCCCAGAATTCTTTGCAGCTGTAAAATCGTCAATCCCAAATAACTTGGTCAGTTTGAGGGCAGCAAGACCCCCACGTTGTCTAGAAATAAGTCTTACCATAAACTAATTATTGTACAAGACTAAGGGCGATGACGTCATTGGTCACGTGACTTTGCTCACAAGTGCGTTTTTGCTCACTGTGACGAAATTATTTTGTTATTGAAAAAGCAGTCAACGTGGTTTGAAGCACAATGGTGTGAGTCATTTCGGACTGCCCGGGTACCGAACAAAATATAAATATTAAGGGAGGTATATACAATTTTCAAAAAGTGGGAGTCTGGGTAAAAGTGCTATCTCGCGTTGCATTAAACGCGAGGAAACAAAAATTTGGATATCGGTAGATATTTTTATGAAATATACATTTTTGTCATTTTTAATGCTGTGACGTCATCGGTCACGTGACCAGAACGGACCGAAGTTTAATATTCGCTCTAAAAGTTTACTAGAACCTTTCTCCAAGAATATTTTTAAGCGAAGTTGTATTTTAATAAATAGTGTTTTAAAAAATGGCCATGATTACTTTTTCCTAAAAAAGTGCGGCAGTAGAAAATCTAACTGAAAAGTTTGTCAGCTTCCTGCTCAACGACCATTTGAGGTAGAAATAAAAGAAAATTTTGCCTAAGGCTTGAGAGTATGCTCTTTATGATGGCGTTGTCAGTTTCTTCTAATTTCAATTGCTTTTGACTAGGATCGATGTTTAAGATTTTTTTCAGAGGAGAGGGCCTGGAGGAAAGAACGAGAACGAGGCTATACTTTCGCGCGCTTTTTGTTCACTGCGACGCCGCGCCACAAAAGGTTAGCTAGAAAAAAAATTCCAAGGACTGGACAACGGACTGGACTTGCATTTTCTTTAAACGGAACTTTTGACGACTTTTTTAATTATTTTTTTTTATGGCTGTTGTCTGCTCAGGGACAATGTATACTTGAGAAGGTAAGTTGATACAGATAGTTGTTGCTGTTTGTTAAAAAAACAAAACAAAATAAAAGCGCGTTTGTGGTACACTTAAATGCACTTCCCACCTAAAAAGTGTTGTTTAATTCTTGAAATTACAAAACTTAAACTAGAAGTTGCAGCAATGCGAATGAAATCAAATTAATGCTAACATTAAATGAAACAATTTAAGTTGCTTAAGGCAACCGATGCAAGCTCAGTAATTTTACTAAATACGATATTTGAAGGTTAAAAACGTATCTTAAACAGTGACGGAATAAATGATTACTTTATTTTCAACCGGAACTTAAAACGTTACCTTCATTCGCACAGACATCAAAACTTTATTTTATACTGTCCATGAACTAAATTCCCTATTACAATTATAACAAAGTGTACAATAAAGCCATTATTCAAAGTATTGGCCTAAGAAAAATAGTTGCGCATAAACAAATACTGGAACAGTTCGTGCTTTCAAATGGATTACGCTAATGAATTACACGATTCCGACACATAAGTTTAATTTGAGTGGCGAAACATTTTGTTGTATCTGAAAAATTACAGTACTACAAAAAACGTTTTCACAGAGGTTGTAATGCATGGGGGTTCACATAATTTAATTCAATTTTATAAAGCTAAAAATTGTATGTCAAAGATTCAGCAGAAACAGAGAAACGTTTTAAAATCACAGCTGTTTGTGCGAGTTCGTGTACGTACGCGCTAAACGCGGAAAGTACCTAAGCTTAATAACTCTGAAGACGTCAAGTACTTAAGTTTATGTCAAAACCGACCAAGAACCAGTCGAAAAAAAAAAAAAGAAAGATTAGCAAATAATTGTTTTAATAGATTTGGCAGTTTTACAAAGTGTTACGATTCTGGTTTGTGGCACCTATTTACAATGGTAGTCTGAGGAAAAACCTTTTCACAACAATGTTTAAATTATAAGCTTAAGCTTACGGTAAATTTCATTTGAATCTATTTTTTAAATTGAGGGGAAATTACAATGTAATTTGCTATAAGAATGGGTCCAACACAGAAATCCTGAAAACCTTCTTCACAAAAAACTGACGATAAACTTGAAAACCAAATTTGAGAGAAGGCTTAACTTCTTGCCGAGCCGTACAAAAGTTGGGCACATAAACAAAGACAACGCTTATCTGGCTTATCGGTTGACCGTACGTTTTTTGAAGAAAACGACTAAATAAAAGGGCAACGGTAAATACCTTCTCCAATCGTCGAAAAGGCTACATCGGGCCACTGCGTAAATCGCACATCCTTCGTCTTTAGTCATGCTCAAAGCACAGCGGGAAAATTTATGTGTTGTCGAATGCAGTCGCGGCGCGAATTCAATCCCTTTCACAACGCTTTAGGTACATCCAAAAAGCCGTCCACCAAGCCTTGATATAATTCTTCCCAGAGTGGCCAGTTAAAAATATTTTCACAGTCTAACACATCTTCAGGTGACCTAGTCGAAGTGGCGGAACGAGAGAGTCGAACGAGGTATCGCACAGCGTTCATGTGCTCGTTAATCCACTGACTTGGTCTAAGGTTTTATGGTTTTTGGTTTATCGTGAACTAAAAAAACTGTCAGAACAAGAGCGGTAGGCGTGTTTTCAGAGCATCTCTCTCTCTCTCTCTCTCTCTCTCTCTCTCTCTCTCTCTCTCTCTCTCTCTCTCTCTCTCTCTCTCTCTCTCTCTCTCTCTCTCTCAACTAACACTTGTGATTTCTGTTATGAATGAATGAATATGCAAAAACTAAAAAAGGTAAAAATAACAAAGAAAAATTGTCAACTATTTTCCCAAAGACGTGGAAATACACTTGCCTCGATCCAAGCCCACTCATAATAAATATCCACAAAAATATGAATACAATCTTCCGTCTGTACAACATTTAACCCCCAAATTTCAATACAACCATTTTTTTTTTTTACATTTATTAGTAAGCTCTGGCTTGCTGGCTCAGCAACAAATAACTTTCAAAACCATGAGAAGTTAAGTGAGAGAAACAATGTCTACAAGGTCTAATAAGTCAGAAGTGCATGAATGGGTGGGGCAGGGGTTCTGAACCTTAAACTGATTGTACTTTTTTTCTTCTTGTTCTACCCCTTACGTAGCAGTATCTACTTATGTCTTAACTTTGTTGCAAAGTCTAACAAAATTGCAAATTCATCACAACTTATCATTGTTCTTACCACCTTGGAATGCCACCTTGGGAATGCCACTTTTTTGGTAGCCGCTTCAGTACACGTCTATTATTTCTATTTCTGTATTGTAACCGTTTTCTCCATTTTTACTTTGCTTCAGTGTTGCCCCTGAAGAAGGTTAGTCATGTCTCGCCGTAATATATGGCATTAAAAGTTACCCTTTTCGACCATCATTTTGTTTCTTTGCCTTATATCTACCTTTTTCTGGGATATATAATTATATATTGTTATTTCCGGTTTCACTTGTAAAATAATAATAATAATAATAATAATAATAATAATAATAATGGGTTTATTGGCAACATCTCTACATAGTAGCTCCTCCTTTACCAACTCTAAATCAAATCAAATCAAATGTTGGTTTTTGGCGAGAGGGGAAAACCGGAGTACCCGGAGAAAAACCTCTCGGAGCAGAGTAGAGAACCAACAAACGCAGCCCACTTGTGACGCCGAGTCCGGGAATCGAACCCGGGACACATTGGTGGAAGGCGAGCGCTCTCCCACTGCGCCAACCCTGCTCCCCATTAGTGGATTTCAGAGACCAACACTTGGTCCTGTAGGGCAGTTTGACATTGTAACATCTGACTTTGTACAGCTACAACCACTGGGTATGTGTTAATTCAATCAACTGTGCCCTGGGCTACGTTAATCTAATGGACAGTCTATCAAATCCTGTACTATCACAAGAAATTGTGGACTTAGTTCAAAACTTACTTGGCTCCAGTTACAAGGGAATCAACCAGCTGCCTGTTCAGTAATAACTAAATATGAGTGACTGTGGGGTGTTTGCAATAGCATTCGCCACATGTGTATGGGCTAAACCCATCGTAAGTACGTTTTAATATACCAATGATGCGCTCCCACTTGTTTAATTGTTTCAAAGCTCGTGCCATGTGGCTTTTTCCAACCATTTAACTAAGAATATCTACTCAGTGTTCATAATAACATTCCAGGTCATTATGTTCAAAGCAGGGTTAAGCCATCACTGATTCAGCTGATCTGCAAAAGATATATTTTTGTCTTCACTTTGCTCCAAATATTGTGTTTTTAAATCCAAATTGAAAGCCCTATCATTAATCAGCTTTAAACAACAAAGCCCTGGTGTTATTATTTCAATCAAATGGAACAATTCCAGGGCAAAGGTTTACCAAGGTAGGGCAGACATTGATAATCCTGTCAATCATAGGAGTTGATGCTTCTTGTGATCCATTAGGGTTACACATTAAAAAATCAATCGGAAGAGTTCTACTTAAAATGGTATACTTCCTTCGCAGAAGACCAATGACCCGTTCCACATGGATTCGCACATTAGCGATGCCCCTGGTTCCTTCCACATCCACTGGGTCCAGTTGTTCTTTACCACGTGTAAAGACAGGAAATGTCAACTGTGCATGCTTAAACATAAGGGATTCTTGGATGGTAAACCCCCGATCTGCCAGGACAAGGTCGCCTGGTAACAGCTTGTCTAGTATGCCACAATTATCCGTCAAATATTTGTCAGAAGTCCTCCCTCCCCAAGCTTTAGAGACAAATGAAATTGTTGCCTGTGGAGTTATGCCTATCAAGACTTTCACAGTGTTGTGATGTTTGTAGTTAGAGAACGTTTGCGCACGTGCCATTAGGTTTGACGGTCTCTCAATAAACACTTCGAAACAATCGATGATTACTGTAGTCTTCTTTCCGAACGAATGCTTTAAACATTGAGGCATGGTTCGCCACAATTGCTCGTGTTCTGGCCACTTAGTTAAAGGCTGCAGCCTTATCACGTCCATCACGACCATCCGCGCCTGGAATGGTCTTGACACAGTAGAAACCGAGACATTAAATCGGTAAGCGAGATCTTCCAAAGGCATATTTAGTCTAAGCTTCATCAAGGTCATGACAAATTCTTGAAAACGATTTATATGTTGGGCCTTTCGAGTTACAAAGGGATTAAGACGAAGGAAAACAGCTTTCAACGTGTCAAGCGAAGGTAATCCGGTATAAAAATTTACTTTCTTGTCGTCGTTCCGAATTTCATCTTCGCAAAATGGTCGCTGCGGTGGCACTCCAGCTACTAAATAGTCAAACTCCTCTGTTTGTGTACTGGAATCGACACACTTCTTCTTCGGCAAAGGATATATCTGAAATCTGTTCACCCGCTTCATTCAACTTAAGTTTCTTCGCTGCGATTTCCTCTGCAAGCACGCGTTCCCTCTCTTCTTGCTCCTTTCGCTTCCTTTCTTTCTCATTAGCTCTCTGTCCTCTTTGTGATGCTTGATCGATGTTTCCTCTCTCCATACTCTTTTTAGAGCCCAGGTTTAAAGTCGGCACCCAGTCAACGTTGTATTTGTCCCAACTTTTCGCTGCTCTTCCTGAGACGAAATGGCGGCTGCATACACGATCATTTGCAATAATCTTTTCAGTCAAATCAGACCAACTTATTGCAGAAATCCAACGCGATCGCCGTTCGAAGGATAATTTTTCCGATTCTTCTCCTTGGTTTTTGACTACTGATGGGACTCGAGCAAAATGAAGATCTTTACCTGGAGCGCTTTCGCTTGTACAATCAACTACCATGCAAAAAAACCATCTTCACAGTGAAGACGCGACTCGGTTTGTTTACAGTTTTACTCCACCAATATGGCGGCGTAGCGACGGTTACTAGGCTTTTGGTCACGTGAGTGAAAACGATCTATATCAAAAGGTGTCGAAGTGTTGTATCTACACGACCCTAGCCACATTCCTTCAGTTTTGGACGGACTTATTTATTTCTAAACCTGAAACGTCTCGGAAAATGCGCAATATTTCAAAAAGGGTTTCCGCCGAAGATACATCAGACACGAAAGCAGTAGTATCATCCGCATATTGTGATATTTTATATTTCTTGTTATAGATTTGTATTCCCTTGATATTATTACTTTTTATGATTGCCTGTGCTTAAATTTGCGCACGTAGAACAAAGAGTTACCGGGTAGTGGTCTGCCTTGCCTAACTCCTCTTTGTAGGTTAAAAAACTCCGATGCGTGCCCATTGTTAATAACACAGCTGCTGATATCGGTACACAACGTCTTAATCCACTTTGGAATTTGAGGAACGAAGTTGAAGGCTTCTAGAACTTTAGCAAGGAAATTACAATCTACAGAATCAAAGGCTATTTTAAAATGGATGAAAATTGTCATACCGGGAATGTTATGTAAAGATGTTATTTTCATTATGTCTTTAACTAGCCTTATATTTTGGCTGATGTAACGGTCTTTAACATATCCGGTTTGGTATTCATGTATTAGTTTGACTAGTTTGGGAAAAACTTTGGAAATTCTACCTGCTATAGTTTTAATTGCTACTTTGTAGTCGATATTAAGAAGGGATATTGGTCTCCAGTTTTCTAAGTAAAGCCTTTTTTTTTTTTTCGTTTCTTGGGCGCAACTTTGATTATTCCTTGGCTCTGGGTTATATTGAGATGACCATATATCAAGGCTTGATTGAACCTTTGAACCATTTCCTCCTCTAGTATGGGCCAGAAATGTAGATAAAATTCTACTGTAAATCCATCACTTCCTGGACATTTGTCTTTGGAGCTCAATTTTAAGTTTTCAAAACACTCTTCCTTCGTCAGTGGCCATTCTAATTCGTACAGTTCGACTTCGTTTAATTTAGGAAGGTTTTGGTTTTTAAAGAACAAATTATCGTTTAGGTTTTCACGAGGTACAGCCGTGTAAAGGTTTTTATAAAACAGCTTTTCACATTTTAAAATTTCATCTGCATTCGTTATTTCAAGACCATCTTAGGTTTTAAGTTTCGAAATATATGTTTTGGCGTTTTGTCTTTTTTTCTAGATTCAAAAAATATTTAGAATAATTTTCACCTCTGCTTATGACACCTTGTTCTGCTTCTGCAAGAGAGAATGAGGTAAGAGAACAGATCCCTGTGCCCCATCATAGTTTTCTTAAATCTATTTTTAGTTTCGCGAAGCTATCTTAAGTTCTCGTTCCCAATGTCGCGCGGTTCGGATGATCTAAACTTGTAGAAGGTCACGGTAATTACCGGGTCCGTTAAGCTGTTTTGTTTTCTATTCCAGATGGGAGTTTCAAACGTTTTGAAAATTATACAGTAAAGTTATCTGCTAAACGGAAACAAAATGGTCTTTTTTAGAGGTCGGAACACACTCTAGTCGTCTTGATGTTTAGATTTCAAAATATGGTTTCGGGCCCGTTAAGTTACCGGGAATTTTGAGAAAAAGGCTCAGAGCCGGAGATGACGAGGGATCAGATTTTACCGATACTAGTATTTTCCCTCTATCGTGTCACAGTCCTGTAGCTAGAAATATGTGATCACGATTGTCAGTCTGTTTTTTAATTGTAGTCTGAGCGCAATGAACATTCGCAGTGAGCATATATATTTAACCAAGTCTAAAAGCGGAGCTCCACGAATCGATTATTATGTTTTTTTCTACTGGCATCGAGCCACTTGCATGGCTTTCCTTGGGCCAATTTTGTGTCCAAAACTTAAGTAGCATCAGGGAAAACGAAGTGTTTTACGATCCAGATGAAACATTCGATAACAAACGTTCGGAAGAGAAACAAACTAACAAAAATTCTTGAGTCCAAACAGCGTAAACGAATTCAAAGTGGATCAAAAACAAAACAAAACAAAACAAAGTGCGATGCCTACGTTTTCTCGAAAATTCGGGTTGGATAAGGTGGAGAAATTAGACAAGCAACAAACATGTCTTGTTCTTAGCTAGAAAAATTATGAATAAATGTCCGTAGAAGAGACTAAAAGGAGCCGAGAACGAACCTGATGGTTGAGTCGGTTGACAATCACTCGGAACTCAGAGCTGCGTAATAGCACCATTTCACACAAAGTCGTTGCTTAGCTAAGCAGACACACCGAAAACCCTTAGGTGCCTCAATAGTTTCACTGTTACATCCAATTAAAGATTCTCAGCGGCAAAACATGCTGTTAATTATAACAAAGACAGTGCTTGTGAAACCACACGAGCTTAAACAGAGCGGTCTACTATAAAATTATCAAAGCCAGCCAACGAACTTCGCTGTTTTTAACATCCAAACGCGGATTCCTACCGGTTCAAACAAATAAAACTCGAAAATTACTCAAGTTATACGGCGAAACTTCGTTGTTAACCGTCTTTGGATGAAGATCTGTATCTTTCAAATGAACCGTGAAGGGCGCTAGTTTTTGACATATTCTTGACAGCTTTTTGACAACTTTCCGTCAGATATTGAGACATGTACATGCATCTGATCTGCTTTTTTCCATTCGAGCTTGAATTTCGTCGACGAACGAACAAAGTTTTGAGATTCGGCGACGAACGTAATCTCTCTACTAGGGAGGCCATGTTTTCACAAACTGCTCAAGCCGCGGATATTTGAAATTTTATTACGTAATTACAACTGACCAATCAAGTGCCTCGCTTAAAATAGCTGCGCGGCTGAACCATAAGCTAAAAATAGATTTATAAAACTACCATTGGAAGAGGCCCATGTATGGGGGATCTGTTCTCTTACCTCATTCTCTCTTGGCTTCTAATAATAGCAACCTTAGTTCTGTACTCAATGATCTTATTAAGCTCCGATCTGAGCCTGTATAATTTAGTGATGTTCTCCTTTGACCTATTTGTAGCAAGAGCTTTCATTAAAGCATAAATTTGATCGGAAAGATCTTTCTCTATGTTCCTGCGCTCTCTATTTTTCTTTTTTAGTGCTGCACGCAGAAACCTCTCATTTCCATTTTTATGCATGTCCCAGTAAAGACCTTTGTCAGTGAGATAGCTGTATTTGTTTTTGTACGCAGGTATCATATTGAAAAGTTGTTCAACGAAGACATAATCATCCAAATCCGGGTCCTCGTTGAGCGAGAGCCTTAAACTGAAGTGTCAGTGTTATTGCAGAATGGTCTGTTAATGTGGAGCTTTTCATTTCGGTATTAATCACGATGCGTGACAATTCCTTATAAACCAACCAATAATCCAATCTACATTGTTCTTTAAAGGCCTTGTCGCGCCACGTAAATTGTGATTCATGAGGGTGTTGACATCTCCAAACATCTTGAAGTTTTAACAAGTCGCACAATTTGGTAATCTCGCTAATTACATTGTTTTTCCTTTCCACTGCAGCCCCGCCAAGTTTGTCTCGTGGTGTTAGAGCGCATTTGAAATCTCCGCCGATTATAATGTTAATCTCCGAACGTTTTCTGAGGACGTCTAGAATGCTCGAGAAAAAAAGTTTTCTGGTCGGAGTTATTGTTGGGGCTGTAGATGTTGCACAATTGGGAGGTGGTATCAGAAATAGTTGTTTGAAGAAGTAAATATCTTCTGTTTTTATCTGCTTCAATTCTGTTGACTAGAGCAGCTAATTTGTTATTGAAAAGAATCATTGCACCTCTCGAATGACTTGTACCATGACAGAAGTAAATTTTCCCACCACGTTCAGATTTCCACATGTTTTCTACGCTTTCGGTTGAATAGGTTTCCTGCAAGAATACTATATCGAATTTATTATTGTGCAGCCATCTGAAAAGCTGTCTTCGCTTACGTGTTTGATTTAGCCCTCTGACAATTAAAGAACAAAAAGAGGAGTAGTCATGTCTTTAGTTTGTCACTGAATTAGATGTAAGGCGAGTGTTTTTTTTTTTTTTTTTTTTTTTTTTTATAGGAGGAACAGTTTGAAAGAGAGAATCCTGTATTAGAAAATTGCCTTCTTTTAGCTGCAAGCAAGTCGTTTAAAATACAGCAACCGGTCCCGGAAGTTAATGACAGTGACCATTTAGAAGATCATCAGCTGATTGCAATGGAAGTTGCTGTTGCAAATGAAATCAACTAAAAGATTACAATGACAATTTATTAAGATGAGACCTCACATGTTCAAAGAGTGGTCAGTTTTAAACATTGAATAAGACAATATGTAGTGGATAAAATTTACTGGAAGTAATATGTTGTTCCTACTGGATGGTGACTATAATGAATAATATGCTCTTCAGAAACTGTAGCTAGGTATTCAACTCAGCGTTGGGGTTATCCTTACTTTTATACGAGAGTTCTTGAACGAGTAGTGTCTGATAGCTATTCAGGCATTTAATTTTTTTCTTGCATGTCCATCAACACTTCAAGTAATATTTCAGCAATCAATTTCTTATTGTATTTCCAAATTGGAAAATCTCCAGTAAGCCAAATCAACAGAAGTCCAGGAGGAGTAACATAAGGTAATAGTGGTGCTTGCTATGCAGTGGTTAATTTATTGAATCACTTCAACCAGCTGAGATTTTTCAGCAATTGCAATTCAACTCTCTTAAAACATGTAACACAGGTTGTTATAGCTAGAAAATGTTTTAAAAGTGTTGCAACTGAAAATTTATTGAGGAATTACATGGTTGTTCAGCAAAATTGGTACCAAAAACAATAATGAAGATGACTTGACTTGAATTTTCATAAGGTTCTGGGAGTTTTTTTAGTTGATGTAGATAGTCCTTGTATTTTGTGTGCACCTTGAATAAACATGTTTGTCGCAATGTGACAGATGGCAATGTAAAATACTCTTGTTTGTCTTGATTGACAATAGTTGAGGATAGTTCTTTACTGTCTAGTGATTTCTGTAGCTTTGATTGTTTTTCTTTCTTTTCTTTTCTTTTCTTTTTTTTTTTTTTTTTTTGCGGGGGAGGGAGAGGGGTGGAAACAATCAGAATGCTAATGGTACTGTTATTATTGTTGTTATTAGTATCATACTGGTCCCAGTTGTTCAAAGAGAGGATAA
This sequence comes from Pachyseris speciosa, assembly GCA_016490735.1. Lineage (NCBI taxonomy): Eukaryota > Metazoa > Cnidaria > Anthozoa > Scleractinia > Pachyseridae > Pachyseris > Pachyseris speciosa. Next base: position 997,389 of record JAEMWC010000218.1, on the reverse strand, counting down.
CTATATCCACCAGATAAGTCGCTGTCCAGTAGATAAAATATATTGCATCTGATACATTTTAACCTCTGGATAGCGACTTATCCACTGTGAAGAGTTACCCACCCTTTGAACAACTGGGGCCTGGCCCCAGTAGTTCAAAGAGTGGGTAACTTTTATCCAGCGGATAAATCGCTATCCGGCGGGCAAAATTTATCCACTTGCGTCATTCCTGTTGTTCAAAGCTTGGATAGCGTTATCCAGCCGCTATCCAGCGGATAAAGTTATCCACATCTAGGTAGGTCGTATAACGTTTCATCCACTGGATAAAACTGTTGAAAAACCGACATGGCTGCTCGAACAATCAATCAACCATTTAATTAAAAAACTAAAACAAAGTACCTGGAAAACCAACAGACGCATTAACTGCAAAATAAAGAAATATGTAACAAGCCATTGATCAATCTTTTAATAGTGATGGTATTTTATTTTCTGGGAGAAACACACATTGTTGCATCATTCCAGGAAGAACTTTTTTAGAGAACAGCAATAATGATGCCCTCATACTTAACTTCAAATATATTTTAAATCGATGAAATTAAGTATTATTTTTCAATCGTCTGACAAATCTAGCATCAGTTATCATTCGTTGGTCGTTCAACACGTTGTTAGGTAGCACTTAGCCTCCTTCGCAGACGTCTTTGGGCTCGTCACGCGTTCGTTACCCACGAACGTCTGCTGAACTGAACTGCCACTTCCGTTCGTCGGCGGTTAGCCTTTGTTTTGAAGAAACTAATAACGAGCTGCGTAAGAATGGAAATCGACACCCGATTCACGTGCATCGTCTGTGAAAATAATCTCGGGGTCGAAGTCCTGCTTTCCATAAATTGGAAAACGAACTATGATTGGCTAACCGCCGCAAACGGAAGTGGTAGTTCAGTTCAGCAGACGTTCGTGGGCAAGGAACGCGTGACGAGCCCGAAGACGTCTGCGAAGGAGGCTAGCTAGCACTGCCTAAAGATTTAAAATATTTAGTTTTGAAAGAGTTGTTTTCCCGGGTCAAAAGAGCTGAAATTAGACAATACTTTTCTCTCAGAACTGGGGTCTTTAATACCCAGCTTTTGGTACCGAATGTTAAATGCTCGTAGGCAACACAATCAAAAAAATTTTTCCTTCGCGGCAACATGCGGACTGCAGAGGAAACGGGTTTGGATTGCTTTGTTTGTCGTGTAAATGTAAATGACTTGATGTTTTTATCATTTTCTAATCGTTTATCGATTGAAATAGGTATGGTAATAAGAGAAACAAAACCGTAAAACTTCGGGCAAGTAGTCAAGTGCGTTATTTTTCACAATATTGCAATTTCTGTGCTAGAAAAAACGACTTTTTGTAGTGTCAACATGTCGATCGATCGGCTTTTCACAGAGACGCAAGAATTTCATGAGGAAAGTTTCAGGAAAGTTTCTAACGAATGGTTCATTCTTACAAAGCGTATTAGCAAGCCTACTCTGAAATCTATTCAAGAAGAATTTCGAGAAGGCAAAAGTTAAACAATATACAAATTATAAGCTCAATCATTGTTGTGCTCCTTGCATCAGTAAAATACAGTAGTCGACCGCAGGACTCAAAACTAACGTATTTCAAATTGCAAAGATATTTACATGTAAATGAAAATTGCTTTATATGACTTAATTATCACTGTGAAAGTTCACGATATAAGGTAGGCTAATTTACAGAATTTCTAACGCGACTGTTTATCGATAAAAGGTTTAATCCCACGCAGCCCCACGTAGTAGTTCTATGTGGTATAAAGTTGACGTTTGGCAAAATAGCTCTTTTTATGACTTGAGAGTTGTTTTCGGCAGTCTCCAAAATAATTTAGGACACTTTAGCGATGTATTTGGTTTTATTTCTCCATTTTCCAGGTTCCACATCTTCTGCCATTTTGTTGTCATGCCATGTTTCATCTAAAACGTGACTAAGATTCACCATGGCAACGGACCGGATAGCGGCTTATCCTGTGGATAGTTATTCATCGCACTATCCAGGCTTTGTGCAACAACTTCTTATCCACCGGATAACTATCCGGTGGATAGCAGTTTTATCCGGTCGATAGGCTTATCCAGTGGATAAAGTTATCCGCTCTTTGAACTACCAGGGCCTGGTGTTTAAGTATTTTGTTTGTGCATCTGTGTGTTGCCAGTCTAAACTTTTATTCACTGGTTTGTACACTGGCCACCTGGTATTGTAACCCTATTAGGTTATTTCAGGCAGACAGCATGGTCCATTATCATTATTTTTCATAACCGTGTTGGTAAACTCTTTCTTTGTTTCCTCTGAATGAATTAACTTTGTTTCCTCTGGGTGAATTAACTAATGTCGACATGAATTAACTAATGTCTAGTTGGGAGGCGTCACAGAGACGTCCTCAAGAAAATGCAGAGGGCATGTCTAGCCGTCACAATGAACATTGCACGTACTTTTAAGGTTGCGACACATTAGACATTATCTTATCCGTGTTTCGGTTTGTCTTCTGCTCTAGAACTTTGAACATTTAGAAAATTAGTTAAGTTTATTATATATATACATATACATATTTTAACCTTACTTTTTAATTGTACACTACCTTTTAACTCTAGTTTCACTAGCCGGAGCACAGGCCACGCCTTGGCGCCCTGTACTCCTTTTAACTGTATAGCATACAGATAGTTTTTACTGCTGCATAATAGAAAGATGTTCAGAAAGATGCTCAGAAAGGTGCTCAGTGTATGACAGAATGATTGACTTGAGTGACTGACGTTCTAGGTGTATGGTTTGCGCCCGACTGATGCACAAAAAGAACACCAGCAAAGACTGTGATTAAAGAGACAATAATAATAACTTTATTTCTATAGCGGTATATACAAAAAGTTCTCTATCGCTTGACAATGAAACATTAAAAACTGTACAGAAGAAAAGCTTAACCTAAATGCATAGAAAGATAAATACACAAGGAATTAATTATAACGTATTCAGAATTGATACGTTAATGAGATTTCTGATGTTTGATGAAGTGCCTTGTAATTTCAAATGTGCGTGGAGAAAAGTGGGACTACTTCTTACCTTTCTTGCAAAATAAAGGTCAAGTTAAGATGGCTACACTGGTTTCTAGCACTATTCTTCTGTGTTATTAAGGTCACGAGGTAAATGCCAAAAGAAATTTCTTGGCCTTAATTCATATCTAAGTATTTTTTTATTGCTTTCCATTTATCTTTCTTTAATTATTTCATTGTTTTTTTTTTTGGGGGGGGGGAGGGGTGCGTACCAGTGTCCAGAGGATACACAATTTCTGATTTCTGATTGTCTCAAGGGAGGAAATTGCATTCTTTGTTAAGTGATGATCTGAATCACTATATAACTGGATAACTGGTGTGATACTGATTCAAAGGAGCAATCACCAGGATCCTCAACCAATATCTAGTGGCCCTTAACCATAACTAAGTAGTCTACAGCTGAACGGAGAAACAGACGTGTCATTAGGAATTGCTCTAAGATTGTTAGGAAAGTTTGGTAGCGTTCTATGTTCTTGTTTTACATGAAGTATTAATCAAATTTTGCATTTGCCGGTCATTTGACATTTTGATATCGCAAACGCTGGAAACTAATGATACGTTTTAGTACTAGTAACACTGGAACGTTTGCTGTTAATCTAAGCAAAGGATAAAGATTTAGAGTAGGAGGGTAGTTGGTACAAGCACTCAAGAGCTCCAGGTCAAACCTAAGCGCAACGTGCAAGTAAAGGGGGTGGTCAGTTTTAAAATTATAGCTTTATGGCAAACTATTTTTGATTCAATAGATAAAGAACCGCGTGGCTAGCTCCCCTAGGGTGTTGCAGTGCGGTGAGAATGCTTGTCACGTGACTTGTTGATGCCAAACTCCAACCCTAACCCTAGCCCTTAACCTAACCCTAAGCCTAAAACTAACCCCAACCTTGACAATACCCCTAGGTTCGAGTTAAGGCTGGCCATTGCTTTTTGCTGGTGGTGTCAAATACCCAGGTCACGTGATGTAAAATGTTTCTTTAATAAAAGATTATTTTGAGATAATTTGAAAAAAAAAACTGCCTCAATAATTCAATTCTGCTTTTTCAACAGCTCCAAACACAATTTGTAAAGGAATTTTCTTACCTTTCTGGCGCGCGGGGAGGTGGGGGGGGGGGAGGGAGGGGGAGGGGGCAAACCTCATGGGTTCATATCTTCAAGCGGTTTAGTGGACTTGGGGGTCCAAATCTGATCCGGAAGGTGCAAATACACCTTTCCATACTATTTTCTACAGCATTGCGTCAGTGAGGCCGGATAGGTAATATGATAAGCAGATTACATGATAATAATATTTTTTGGAGCTCCGCTTTTAGGCTTGGCTAAATATATATATTATCACAAGCGTAAGCTAAACTTGTCGACGACGTAAGCTTCTGTAAAATGAAATTGCATTAAAACCTTTCTCCAAAGCTTGTTGTTGAATACGTTAATTTCATTTGCAGGAAAAATTTAACCCCACTAAGAAACAGGGAATGTTAATTATTAACATTCCGTGTTTGCTAGTGGAGTTAACTATTTCCTACAAATGAAAATGTTGAGCTAGGTTGTGGCTGGAGTGACAAGGATATCTCACAAATTAATGTGATCTGAAGCCGCTCTCGGCTTTACGTGATGAAGATAAAAATGCAAAAGTCTGTTTACTTTTGAATTTTATTTTTTCATGACGTCACGTGAAAACCATCCATCGACGACGATGGCGGAGTCGCCCAATAATTAATAATATCCTAATAATAATCATAATAATCCAACATGGCGGCCACACTCTAGCTGATCAGCTAGTTTACAGCGTACATCTTTGATGTAGGACATCCGTGTCATGGCCAATTGACAGCTTTCAAAGCAAGTTTTCCGCTGACTAGTATCACGTGACCACATCGCGGGCTCAAGTTTAGAGCTCATCGACGTCAGCTGGTTTTTTTAAGTTGACCGCTGATCAGGTACTGGTTTTTGATTGGATCGCAGGCTCAAGCCAGGTTAACTTAACCAAAACGAGACACCTAAACCAAAACGAGGCTTAATTTTTCGCGCGCTTTCTGTTGCTCGTTATTTCACATTCATTTGGTTTCTTTCTTTGAAGTTTGTCTTTTACTTCGCGTAAAAGGCATAAAAATGAAGAACTAGTTAACAGATACTCTGGAAGGTGAATTTTCAAGTGATAAAAAGGAAGAGGAAAAGATTTGTGTCAGGAAACGCTTAAAACTCGGATCGACTTGCATAATCGACGCCCGGATTTTGTGGTTGAAAAACAAAATGATTCAACGCTTCAAGGGCTTTCAACTTTACCACTTAAGCCCGGTCTAGGGCCTCGAAAAAGCGATCTGGTCGAGGTTATAAAGCGCCAGAACTTGACACCCGCGATATCACCAGAATATTTATCCGATGAAACTAACTTTATATTTCATTAATAAAATACCAAGGCTAGTCTACAGAATTTTGGGGGGCGTTTTTCGAAATTTCTATATTACCTACCTCTGGTCGATCTTTACAGACATCAGCTCTTAAAACTTGGATCGACTTGCATAATAGACGCGTGGATTGTGTGGTTGAAAAACAAAATGATTCAACTTTTCAAGGGCTTTCACTTTTCCGTGGCATCTCGCAGCTCACCAACAAAGGTCACTTAACAGTTCACCGGCATTAATGGGAGGAACGAGTTGTTCAAAGTTAGTGGAAGAAGTTTTTTCTTTGGACAAACCATTTGCTATTTTTCCATATGCGTGCCTTAGCTAAAGTGGATTCGTATTTTCAAGTGTTACCGGCCTCGATCTACTGACACAGGTGACTGAGTTAAATAAATTGAAGCTTAACATTTGGTTAACTCGTTGTGACTTTTGTTCAGGAATAAAATTTGTGTTTTCCTCTCGACTAGATATAAATAACAATCATCTCTACTCGTTTTGTACGCAAAGAAGAAGTTTAATTGTTTGTTTGTTTTATTGTTTTGCTTGCAAGCGAACGAGTGTTTTTACTCCGGTTGGCTGACTGTTTTCAGTGTTTTTCTACGTCGGTTCCTCCAAAGCGTTAAAAACCTTTTGCTCTTATCTTATTAAAACGTAATTGCAACGAGTCCTCGTAAAATAAGCATTAAGCCCAGGCTAAACGATCAAACACTTCATGCAGCACCGTGTTGGAAGAGCATGTTTGACCCTTTAACCGCCTCTCACAACTTTGCATTGAATTGAATTTCCATTTTGATAACACGCAAAAATGGTCTTGTGTACTCGCTTTGTCTTGTGTTTGGTCAAAGATTGTTTCCTTGCCAGCAGAGATCTCTGCTAACAGGGAAATTGTTTGTCGGCTAGTCGCCCAACGTTATGTTTGTCAAACACAATGTTCAGGAAAATGTTTGATCGTTTAGCCGGGGCTTTGGTATTACATGTGATTTGCGGGAAGAGGACAATTTCAGCAACTTCTGAAACACAAGTGATATTAAACCTTAATTTTTCTCGGCCCGATGCGATTACCTATCCAAACCATCGGTTTGTTTTCCTTTTCTCTTTTCTCCGACATTTAAGCTTATGTCAAAATTGCTTAGCAATTTTTATTAACTTACTACGAAATATGTTTGTTACTTGTCTAATTTCCCCACCTTCTCCAAAGAAACCTACAAACCTACGTATCGTAATTTGTTGTTTTGTAATGTTTTGTTATTCTGTGGTTTGTGAATTGCGGTCAATTCCTGTTGACTGCTCTAAACGATCAGGTTCGTATTCTTCCAGCCGTTACGTCAAACTTTAAAATTGCTTTGCAATTTGTGGAACTTACTGCAAGATATTTTTTGCTACTTGTCTAATTTCTCCACCTTCGTCAAGCGTTTTTTTTTTTTCGAAGAAACGTTCGCATCCTACTTTGTTTCTTTGCAATGTTTTGTTGTTTTGTGGTTTTCGAACTACGGCCAATTCCTGTTGACTGCTCTAAACTATCAGCTAGATTGGTACTCGTCTTTCTTTTCCACGGACAATTATGTCAAAATTGTTTAGTAATTTTTCTAGCTTACTACTAGCTTACTTGTCTTACTTTCTTCACCTTTTCCAAGAATCTTCCAACAAACAAAGGCGTCGTGTATTGATTTTTTTTTTTTTTGAACCGTGGTCAATTCCTGTTGACTGCTCTAAACACAAAATATTGGCGCAAGGAAAGCCACGAGAGGTTGCTCAATACCGGTAAATAAAATAATAACCACGGAGCTCCGCGTTTAGGCTTGGTTAAATCTATATATTATGTGGGTACTTGAGCCTGAGCATTAGCTATGCCATGCTGATGAGGCCTAACAAGGCCTAAAACGCTGGCTGATGTCTATGAATAAGGTAGTGAAAATAATACACCATTTTGCTAATGATCAGTTCCTGGTGAATTGCGGGTAGATCCAGTCCTTTGTGGGGGCAAACGGCCATTTTAAGACGTAATTTGAAATTGTCATTTTAACCGTTTTCCCCCACAAAGCACTGGATCTACCTGCAATTCACCAGGAACTGATCATTAACAGCAAAATGGTGTATTAAATGGATTCGGCTTCCCTCACTTATAACACAGAAAGCTTGGTACAATAAGCGATAAATTGTTTTCACCGGTGTTTTTTCAGACTAATGTGGAAATGTCATAATAGCGGAGCTCCAGCGGCCCGAAGGGCCGCGAAGCGGAGCACCATACCTATAGAAACCCGTCAACTGCTTTTCTCATGGTAAAAATGACTAGCGGTATTGCTCGTGGGCGCGCACGACGACGACGACGACGACGACGGTGGAGTTGCCCAATAACTAATAATATCCTAATAATAATCATAATAATCCAACATGGCGGCCATACTCCACCTGGCCCAGCTGACCAGCTAGTTTACAGCGTAAGTCTTTGATACTGGACATCCATCTTATAGCCAATTGACACCTGTCAAAACAAGGTACCCGCTGACCAGTGTCACGTGGCCATATCGCGCGCTCAAGTTGAGACCTCATCGAGGTCAGCTGTTTTTTTGAAGTTGACCGCTGACCAGGTACTTACTTTCGATTTGATCGCAGGCGCAAGCCAGGTGTGGGACACCCAAACCAAATCGAGGCTTAATTTTTCGCGCGCTTTCTGCGGCTCGTAATTACACATTCACTTGGTTTCTTCATTTTGAGCAAAACAACATCGTCTTCGATCGAAGTTTGTCTTTAAATTCGCGTAAAAAGCATAAAAATCAAGAACTTGTCAAAAGATACTCCGGAACGTGAATTTTCAAGTGATGAAGGGAAGAGCGATTTTTCTCAAGAAAAGCTTCAAACTTGGATCGATTGTGCGGTTGAAAACAGTATAATTCAACGCTTCAAGGGCTTTCACTTTACCGCGGCATCTTGCATTTCACCAAGAAAAGTCACTTAACAGTTCACTTGTGTTAATGGGAGCAACGAGTAGCTCAAACTCTGTGGAGAAAGCTCTTTCTTTGGACAAACCGTTTGCTATTTTTGCGGATGCTTGTTTTTACTTTACTGAAGCTTACGTATTTTCAAGTGGTAGAAACCTCTACAACACAGCGCAGGACAGTGAGGTAAATTAAATAAATAGAAGCTTAACATTTGGTTTAATCGTTGTTACTTTTGTTCAGGGATGAAACTTGTATTTTTCTCTCGAATGGATATAAATAACAATCATCTGTACTCGTTTTGGACGCAAAGAAGTAGTTAAATTGTTTGTTGTTGTTGTTGTTGTTTTTTTTTGTTACGTTGTTTTCTTTGCAAGCTAACGAGTGTTTTTACTCGGCTTGGCTGACTGTTTTTCGACCTTGGTACCTCAACAGCGTTAAGAAACTTTTGCCCTTATCTTAATAACACATAATCACAATGAGTCCTCGTAAAATTAAGCATTAAAACTCGAGTAAAAAAAAGCCGATCAAATGCATGTGCATGTGCACGTCTCAAAATCTGACATAAAGTTGTCAAAATTTGAAAAACGTTTTAGAGATCTTCGTCGAAAGCGGCCTGTAAACAACAATATTAAGTTTCGCCGTCTATAAACATGTCGTCTTAATTTGTTTGAAACGGTAAGAATCAGCGTTTGGATGTTAAAAACACCGAAATGGGTTGACAGGCTGGGCTGGCTTTGATAAATTTTATATTGGACGGGTCTGCGAGAGAAATGCTGGTGTGGTTTGGCAAGTGCTTTCTTCGTTAACTGAATGACGCTTTGCCACTGAGAATCATTAATTGAAGAAGGTTCTTCGGAAGACATGGTAATTACCAGTAAAACTATCAAAGCTCTTTAGCGTTTTGTGTCAGCAAAGGAAAGATTTTGTGGGAAATGGCGCCATTATTCAGCTCTGTCGCGTTCCGAGTGATTGCTACCTCAGCGATTCCTGTTGACTGCTCTAAACGATCAGGTGTGGACCTCATTTTTGTCTTTTCTACGGACATTTATGTCAAAATTGCTTAGTAATTTTTGTTACTTGTCTAATTTCTCCACCTTCTCCAAGAATCTTCGAAGAAATTTTATTCGTATTCTGCTTTGTTTTCTTGTAATACTTGTGTTTGTTGTTCTGTTGTTTCTGAACCGCGGTCAATTCCTGTTGACTGCTCTTAACGATCAGTTTTTACCCTTTATTGTCTTTTCTACGGGCATTAATGTCAAAATAAATACCGATTTTTCTGGACTAATCAGTACAAGCTATTATTATTATTACGAGCTAGTCTTGTTTAATTTCTCCACCTCCTCCTTCTTCCAGCATAACACTCGCATCGTACTTTGTTCGCTTGTAGTGTTTGTTTTTTTGTATCCGCTTTGGATTCCGTTACGCTTTCATCTGAAAGTAGTTAGGACTCACGAATGTCTGTATTTTTTTTGCAAACGTTTGCTATCGTAAACTCTTCGTTTTCCCTGCTGCTGCTCAATTGTTTTGGACACAAATTAAACTGGCCCAAATAAAGCCATGCGAAGTTGCTCGGTGAGAGTGTGCAACTCCGATTCTAGACTTGGCCTGGCTAAATATATATATGGCCTTCAGCTTTTCTTTTTATAATCGCTACATACCAGACTGGAATGGTGTTCCATCGAACTTCATGCATGCACCTTCTTTAAGCAGTTTTAAGTCCTATCTATTACATTATTTGTGTCAATTTTAAATCAGATGTAGCTTGTGAGTGACAAGTATGTAATTTAATTAGGTTAGTGTTGGATTGTATTTCAATTTTACTTCTTTATTTTTAGTGTCAATCTCAAAGCAGGGGTGACTTGTAAGAGACAAATATTTGATTTAATTTGATTAGGTTAGCTTTGGGCCACGTTTAAATTTCATCTCTTAGTTTTTAGAATGTGTAATACAGTAATAGCCCACGTATAAGAACCAGAATTTTCTAATTTAGCCTAAATAGATTCTTATATAAATGGTACTGAAAGCAAATTTAGGCTACCAAGGTTCTTAAAATAGGTTCTTAAATTTTCATATGAATTTTATCTGAATATACTATATGATAAATATCATCTCATAATACAGTATAAATCATTTATTTGTACCATAGAGAAATGCCTATAGGCAGTTCACTGCAGGTACAGTATATATCGTTAACAAAACATAACAAAGAAACTCATTCAGCAGTTTCTACCTTTACACTTTTACAGCAACCCCACTGATAAGAACCTAACTTAAAATTTTAGCCTTAATAGCTTCTTCTGTTGAAGGGGATTAAAATAAAACTTTTAGCCTAACAGGTTCTTATACGTGGGCTATTACTGTATTAGATAATATTCTTTGTATGGGAATTTACTTTCTCCCAATTATTCTCCAGTCATGCACTTTTTTTTGTATCAACTTAGATGTATTCGCATGACAAAGTATTACTAAACTTAAAGTAAGCTCTTTCTCATTAATGTACACATCCTTTGGACTTCCTTCTCCTGCATGCAGTCTTTCAATTAATTTTATTCATAGCTGGTAACACCAATCTTGTGGTATGTTTGGATGACATTTGGCACTAATGTGTAATGGGATTTTTGATGTTTGATGAAGTATGTTGTTCAATTTCAAATGTACATGGAGAAATGTGAGACTAGTCCTTACCTTTCTTGCAAAATAGAAACTCAAGTTAAGATTGCTAACACGGATTTCCAGCACTTTTGCTTTGGTGAATCATTACCTTAAATCCTCATACTACATTGTTAATTACCTTGATAGTGATATCAGCCAAATGCCCAATATTTTATTATCAAGTTGCTTAGTCTTGCACTTGGCTGGCCAGAAGAGGAGCTGGATTTCTTTTTGAAAACACTGTAGGTGCATTGATTGATGAGCAGTTTTTTTGCGATAGTAAGGTCAAGAAGTAACTGATCAAAAGAAATATCTTGGCCTTAATGCATATCATCTAAATATTTTTATTGATTTCCATGCATCTTTCTTTCTTAAATTTTTTTTGATGCATACATATATCCAGAGGATACATAATTTCTGATTTCCAATCGTCTCATGAGAGGCTTTGGATAACTGAAATTGCATTCATTATGAAGTGATGATCTGAATCACTATATGTCTGATGTCGGATACTGATTCAAAATAGCATTCACCAGGCTTCTCCACCAATTTCTAGTGGCTCTAAACCATAACTAAGTAGCCTACAGTTAAACGGGGAAACAGACCTGTCCTTAGGTATTGCTCTAAGATGTTAAGAAATGTTTTGTTTTAAAAATTTATAGATGCAAACTAGCGTGGCAGGTTCTTTTTTACACAAAGTATTAAAGATTATTTTTTTTTTAAAAACCTACCTCAATAAATTTTTTTTGCTTTTTAACATCTCCAAACTCAATTTGCAAAGGAATTTTTATTACCTTACTGAATAGAATGCTTGTTTTTAGGAGGGGTGGGGGTCCAAATCCGTAAAAGGGGGTTCATATCTGCTAGCAGTTCTGGACTAGGGGGTCCAAATCTGATCCACAAGCAGATCTGGACTGGAGGGTGCAAATCTGCGGGGGGTCCAAATCCACTGTGACACTGACTCAGATCACCTTTCCATACTATTTTTTACAGCCTTGGGTCTGTAGCTTGAGTGAGGTCAGATGGGTGATATGACCAGCACACTATATGTAAATGCCAGTAGAAAGAGAATGCTTTTGGAGCTCCGCTTTTAGGCTTGGCTAAATATATATATTACAGTCATATACAGTCGAACCTCTACAAGCGGGCACCTCCTATGAAGCAGCCAGTTATCAAAGTGCCGAAATTACTTTCAATAAAATACTGTAAACAAAACCCCTATTAAACGGCCGCGGCCACCTTTTGGTCTTCCCTTTGAGCGTTTTCTATTGTCTTTACCCTATTAAGCGGCCACTCAAAATATAATACGCGTAGTCTGGCTTTGTGGAAAAGGTAATGACAGATAAGAGCCCGAAATAGAAAGTGACGGCTGGTAAAAACTTCCAAGCAGACGCTTATCATTGTCTTGACGTGATATATGTATTTGTTGAATTGACGTTTTTACTAAGCCTCAAGCTAATTCCGGACAAACACCTATTAAGGGCCCATTGAAGTATCTCGTTGCTAAGGTACACGGTTGCTAACCAAGTGCAATTTCATTTCCGGTCAGCCCAAATTTTTTCGCGCGCTTTCTTCGGCGTCGGCCGGTCGCTGGCTCATTCAAGTCGCCGGTAACCTTTTTTTGCGTCGTTGCAACAAATACAAGATCGAAAACCTTTGTTTACATTTTTATTAATTGATTTTCGGGGGCATACAACGAGCCAAATCAACCAAAAGCTGTGGAAAGGCATTTTTAAGTACCTTACGGTGTTTGAAGTCTGTTTTAAGTGATGTTTTTGTTAGCTAGAAAAATTTCATCTGTTCGGACTCCCTAGCTGAAGTTTTAATTGCCCGAAAATGTTAGGGAACAAAATCTTCCTTTGAGAAAATTCAAGCTGAAATGAACTTTCCACGAACTTTCTAGGGAATAATTTTCTCTCCGTTATAACAGTTTATGACAGTTTAACAGTTATGACCTTTCCGAAAACCTCAGGGGCCATTAATTCCCCATTGCGAATCTTTTAAAAGAAAAGCCCAAGGCGAACTAGCCTCCACCGAACAGATATCTACCGAAACTTGTCGTTGGGTGCCCCTGAATTTTCTGCTTTACGTTTACAACATGTGAGTCGTACCTTTATTTATGAAACTTGAGTGTTCTGCTTGAAAATGTTTTCCACGTACGGACGTAAACAGAAAGCCGCAGCGATGGTTGCATGTCGATGGGGAAATCTCGAAAAGGTGACAGTAAAAGATTTCCAGTGTCAGGTTGGAAATCGAAATCTCAAAGATGCGGAGACACAAGCTGAAATTAGTACTGCGCTATCATCACCTGCAAACTTCAAAAGAAACTCTGTGTCCGCGGCCTTTTTGACCGCTCCGATCTTGCGATAAAACTGTGCGATCCTGTGAACCTATGTCCGTGAACTGTCCTTCCGAACCTGAGAAACTCCATTGTTTAAATATAACACAAATAAACGAAGCTCTCCCAAGACAGCATGGAGCAAAAGACGGTGAGCATCCTTGAAAGCAGTTCTAGAACACAAGAATTTCATTCTTACATAAAAAATTAATGCTAACCACTTTAACCACTCGACAGAAAGCCTGACTGATAATGGTGAGCTCGAAACAACATCAGCCTCGCTTGAGAACCTAGTTAACAGTAATTTAACTAATCTACAACACCGTGACTGTTAAAAAGAAACTGAATTCGAATTTTGTTCGATAAAACAAAACACAGATGTGACTGGCCACAATGCTTAGGCACCAGGCCGCTGAAAATTCGCTCGCCACTTCCGGTGCCGCGAAAAAATTGACTTTTCTCCCCGAGAGATAAATGTAGTTGCTGGATTTTAAAACAATTCGAAAGAACATCATATTTTCTTGGAATTCAAGCATGGGTTTTGCGACAAAATGAAAAACAAAAAAATTATGCTCAAAAGAGTGGTCAAAGAAGCACATTTTCCATTCTAATTTTTTTATTTTTTATCATAAGCCAAAACGCATGCTTAAATTTCTTCAAAACGGCTTTTGTATTGTTACTGTACAGAAAATGAGGGTAAAAGGTTTAAGCCATTTAGTTAAAATGCATTTTTCTGTTTCTGGTCACGTGACATTGGGCGTGGTCCGATGACGTCATGTACTGGACCATATTTGCCCCCTATGGGTATTGTCCAAATTTGGTCCAATTGAAGCATACATGTGCAGAGTTATAGCAAATTGATTTTTCCCTAGCAACGGCATCAAAAGATACTTTAATGGGCCCTTAAGCGGTCACCTTCCATGTCCCTGAGGGTGGCGGCTTAATAGGGGTTTAACTGCATGTCAGGTTTTTTTTTTTTTTTTTTTTTTCATAAATACATTTTATTTCAAGAACACTGACACAACAAAATAACACTGTTTACAATACTAACGATTTACAACTTACCTATCTAACACTACACAAAGTTATTACAATACATTACACAGCCTTTACCTACTAACAGAATCAATACAGTTATTGGTGCCGTACAATATTAATTAATTAATTAATTAATAAACATTTACGCTATACCACTAGGGGTAATTAAATCTACAAGGCATTGGACACATTAATAGGAAGTGAGCCAAAGCTGAAATGATTTGAAATTTTCAATTTCATGGGGTTTTTCCTACGTTCTACACATCCAAATAAAATATCTGGCGATAAGAACCCGGCAAGAGGTCGGCCTGTCAGTTCTTACGTGTCAGTGGTAGATCACTGGAAGTACAGTTAACAAAACTGTATTCAAATGTAATATTTAGCGCGGAGAAAACGGTGTTTCTTGTACTCAATATGTACTACTTTCAAGTATTAAAAGTGTCAAAAATTCATCCCAGTGCAAGTTTTACCCTTTTTTTATTCTGCTTAAATGACTAATTCCACACCCTACCAAATTCATGAAGCACTGTCCTTAAATCAGCAAGTAGCCCAGTATATGCTTTTCAAATGACTCGTTTATCTTCTGCGCATTAATGTTATTTTTTATGCTCTTGACAAAAATCCGCAGAGATCTTCAATATCGTGACTTGTTATAGTTTTAAAACTGTTTCGCCGTTCAATTAAAAACTGATGGAAGTCTAGAGCGAGCTAATAAACTGAGACGGCGATGATAGCCGTTGGTTTGGAAAACAACCGTCTCGCGAAATACATCGGTTTTTCAAAGGACGTTTCGGCCACAAGTTATTCCAAAATTGACGCTTCAGTGATTCTTGCGAGACGAGACTCTCGTCTCTTGAGACAAATCGCGACTAGTGACTTTTAACTGACAGAAGAGTAGAAACATCAAAGCTGTCTCGATAAAATAATTAAAAGAGTACTATCAGAAACCTCATGATCAGCAGCACATGGTGCTCTCGACCAATCAAAGCGCGAGTTACACTCTGTCCAGTCTATAACAACAGGAACAGCAAACAAACAGCTTAGTCTGAAATCATACAATTTAAAGGCGAAAAGTGCCCAAATGTGTTTTATATGGAACGGAGGACAAAATGATGGAACAAAAAGGCTGGGCAAATAGACTGTAATGAATTCTGTAAACGAATTAAATAATGCTTAGTCAGTAGGTTAGAATAATAACTGTCCACTTCACTGATCACGACTCTAATTCCTCAAATACGGTACAGGCACTATCACTAATTAATACGGGATTGTCAAAGTCGATTAAATTTCTGCTTCACTAAGAATGGCTTGAGTAGAACCTTACAACAAGAATTTACCTCGGCTAAATACACGCGAAAGAAATATAATAAAGAAATATAAATAAACATCGATGCCATGTACGGAATCAAATTCGAAAGTTAAAACATCCCCGATTAAAGTATTCATCCCATATTTCTGCGAGGAGACAACTTTGACCGAAAAAACTGGCGTATTACAATAAACATAAGAACCTTAGAAAAACCTCGCAGGAAACCTAAAGATAGAACAAGAGGCTACAATTAGCCTAAACCCGGGCTTGCAAAAAACAGTATTGTATCCCTAACTTAGTGCTAAACAAAAGAATAGAGGGAAGTCTGTCTTTCTTACATCGGACGCATTGTGTTTAGCTTGTGTTGGAGTCTATTTCTTTAGACCCCCATCAACATATATTCCTCTAAAATACAGCTCAACCATTGAGCACAATAATTATAACACTTGTAAAAAATATTTCTAAAAGAACAAGAAAAAGAGAAACAGAAAAAATAAAGCCCGTGATATATACCACTAAAACACAACGAACCCGTGTTAGCTGCGTCATAGGCAGGAACAATGACCTTTAGGCCACAGAGGTTTATCGTTATGCAAGATGATAAAAATAGTGTATTGATTCCAAAAAAAAAAAAAACTAAGCACACTTGTTTTCGCTTCGATGGATAATTGTTTGAGAAAGGAAACGCTTATCGAACGATGTTGGATTTTTTCGCATAAATGTGAATGGAGTCTCGGTGAAATGTGAGTAGAAAATTAATTAGCAGAGTGAAACTGTTTACAAATACGTCAATCCAGGGTCATTTGAAACACAAGAAGGGAACGTTTCTGGACAGTTTCAAGGGACGCTAGTACATTTGTAAAATATAATCGCTTATCATTCAAAAATTAAAGTCCAGAAATTGAGATATTGTGGCAAAATAGTAAATAAACTACCTGTCAAAGTCTCAGGGGTGTGTGATATCCCGTACTTGAGTTATTCAACAAAATGTACATCTCAATGGAGCGGATACGGGAACACGGCAGTCCATCTGGAGTTAAATTTTGGTCATGTTAAAAGCTTTCTTCTCGCTGTTGAACTTGCAAACATTCGTATAGACACTTGTCTTAACATATTAGTTGTTCAGACTTCAAAGACACAAGCTGAATCGACGTTTTCCGATACGTGACAACAGGCATCATTCTTGCTGTTGATATGAGATTTACACTCGAATCACTCGGCCGTGAAAGGTCAAACTCCCTTTGTCTGTAGTCTCTAATTTTTGGCGCTCCCCTCGCGTCGCGTCTCCTCGCAACTTCGCGCGCGCACGTGCCCCCACAATCCGTCGCCAAAATAAGAGACTACTCGCTGTCTATTGAAGCAGACACGGGGAAACACGGCAGTCCATCTGCCGTTAAGTTTACTCATATTAATAACTTTCTTCTCGCCGTTGAACTTCCAAACATTCGCATAGACACTTCTCTTAACATATTGTTTGTTCAGACTTCAAAAGCCACAAGATGAATCGACATTTTCCCACACGTGACAACACGCATCACTGTTGTTAAAAATAGTTAGCGCTTGCGCAGAAACGCTGGAAGTGCCATTTGTGGATGATACTCGACGACGAAAAAGAAGAACCGTCGGTAGTTTATGACCCGGGCGCCGCGCGAGACGCGCGCAGCCCGGGTAATAATATATTCGCTGCATATCGAAATAAACCACTTTCCATACCGTTCAAAACGGAAAAAACAAATGCCGTAGTTCTTTTGTAACTGGAATCACAACCTATCCGGTTGAACAGTTGATTTTTATTGATTTGCTATTAGTTAAATACAGAATTACCTGACCCGCACGTAGCAAAGCTAATCTAGGCGGGCCAGGAGATAAGGAAAGATGAAAGACTGTTAAAAGGAATATGTTGATAAGAAAATAAAGTTGAAATTAAAACGAGAACAACGTTGAGAAAAGAAAAAAAAGAGACAATAAAAAATCCGAATAAAGAGCTGATTAAAGCAACAAACGAAGACGAAGGGACGCGCTACCATCTTGTGGCATTATTGCGTTACCATCCACAGGCATTGAAACAGCACGTTATAGATAAGAACCGTATTTGTTTACCTTGCATATGATTTCTTCTAGACCGTAATACGAGTCATCAGACTATAAAATTTCAAATAAGAATGCGCGAATTTATCTTTAGCTACACACTGACGCATATAACAATTGTCTTGTAAGACCCACGTGTTAGCTACAACCCACCATTCATTCCTTCAAAGTTTCAGCTTGAATTACCTTGTCATTGCAATTGCTTTAGAAAACGAGCCTCTTACAAACTAAATTTTTATTGCATCAGTAACTAGAAGGTTTATTTATCATAAAACGTATCCTTCCAAGGCTTTTAGAATTCTTTTAGAATTCTTAATGGCAACATGTTCACCATTGAAATGTTTCCCCAGAAATATTTGCATATGTTATTATCCGGGCTTGAACTAAAACGCCGATGCCTCGAATGACTTCTTCAAGTCCCCGGATTGGGTTAGGCCCGTATCCCGAAGGGAGCCTTTTTGGAATAGGTGCAAAGCAAGTGTTGTGGGCCAAGTGGTGATAAGAAGGGTGCAGGGAGGGGAGGGGGGATGCCACCTTAAGCCACACCGGTGCTAAACAGGAAAATACAGCAGTTGCGTTGGTATTACGAAAATTTAATAATCCTGTATAAAAGGCATGTAAAATATCCACGCGATTAAAAAGAGACAAACTGCTTTGACTTTGCTCACTTACTCTATATGTTTGCCAAGGCATCTGCCTAATACCTTTGAAAAAGGTCCACAATGTCAATTGTTGTCTCATCCGAAACCTTCAATGCACCGACAAAGAAAAATCGCTGCTCGCCAAATTTCTCAAGTTGATCTCTCTTAGTTCCAAATTGTCTGTGATTTCAACTAAAGCACGCTGCATGTGCTAAAAAAGAGTTCGTGTTTCCTTTATTATGGCAAATGTTTTCTATGCTTTAAGAGTTATATGAGTTTCTACATAATCGTTAAAAAAATACTTATCGTTGACTTCTCGTGGGGAGTGAGAGACTAAAACTGCGTGCAGCGGATGCAGTGATCCCTCAAAAAACGAGGATGTTGCCAATACGATGGAAGCATGCCTCCTTGCCCACGATAATGCAGTGATCCGAGGGGTAGATAAAACTGTTGAGTGGATTTACAAACATGGCAAGTAGAAATACCAGGGGGCATAGCGAACTGATTTTCGTATGAACATCCCTCTCGTTCAAAGCTCAGAGAAAGAACTTGCGTCAATTTGCGTCTTGAAAAATCCCCTCGGCTAAAGTGTGCCAAAAAGCTGGGATGGATATACCAGTAGCGCCTTGCCTTGTCTATCTTACGCTGAAAACACTCGTGCAGTGTCAGATTGTGGCGAACTGTGTTCTTCCAACGAGCTCTATTCTCCGTGAACCCCGGATAGTTGACTTGGATGAAGCTGTAGATGTCACTTAAAGTGGCTTGTTTGCTTGGCAAGCTAAGGATTGCGTAGGAGATGACTTCTTTGTATGACAAAGGATAAGAATTTCGCTTTCGTTTGGTTTTCGTTTCCCGTGACTGGTCTTCTCTCTTCTCCCCTGACATGTTCCACTGAAAATAAACTCGATCCAGCTGCTCGGCTCTGTTCATTTTTGCTTCTTAAACTCTTGAAGGTAACCAGCCAGTTTGAATGTTCTGCCTCAACTGCATCCATGCATTGTAACGTACTGGTATATAAGGGCACGCCCTTGGACAACCTACAAATATTCAATAGAACATAACGCACACTTATAACTCGTCACCTTTTACCAGACAAAAGGCTAACCTTTAACATTTAATAAATCGGCGGCTTTTAATGACAAAAACTACAAAGGCGATGTTTTTTTTCTCTCTACTTATGTTTCTACAAAACATTACATCTAAGCTTGGCGAAATCTCCATTTATATGGCACTAAGAAAATTGTGATATTTTTATCGCTTTTGTAAGCCATGCGTGTTCTCGCTAGTCGTGGATGAATTTTTTTGAGAACGTATTGTAATTCAGCCGTCCCGCAGACGGCAAGTTAAAAGTGTTGCTTGACAAAAAGTACCTATCACACTGCACTGTTGGTACCTTACACGCGCTTGTACCTTATCTGTCTAAGGATATTATTCGGCCAGGTGTTCAAACACGACAATTACTTCTTTAGCATCCCGACAACAATCGAGTCGTCATTCTGTTCTTTTCCTTCCGGTCAATTCTCAAAGTTTATTGTATCTTTTGTTGAGTATTTGGTGCTTGGACTGATTTCGGCAATTTCACCATCGATTTCACTAGTTTTTCAGAGCCCTGCCTTACTGTGGAAGAGACTGAGGGGCGCCTTCCTAACTGGGCTTACATCGAAATGAAATCGAGCTCCTTTTTCATTATTTATTGATTTCTTACACTCAAAAACAAAACAAAACAACAAACAAAACCTCGTGTGGATCTTTCTCCTAAAAAAACCTATTTCGTAAGTAATCTAAGGTGGGTTGAATACCCATGTCAAACGTTTTCGGACGTCATCATATAGTTCTGGCGCTTGACCAAGTCAGTATTATAACGCCCTTGTTTGCGATGGCTGACAAATGTGCAAGCGAATTTACTGAGTTTGGGCTGTTTCTGGTCTTTGATTGGGCTTCTCTAACGTTTTGTTGAGAGACGGGTTCTTGTTCATGCTGTTCTTGTGCAATGGTTCTCTTAACTAGTTCACCAATGAAAGCAGTTATTGTTATATTACTGCATTGCTTGCTAGTTAAAACGTAGATAGATAACCACAGACAGATTTTATCCCCTTCTTTATGTTTGGCTTTTGCATGTGCATTTAACCAAAACATCACGTGCCAACTTGACGATTGAATTGTGGTTGCTGTGATATGCATATGATTCTTTAATCGCGCATTTTGATTAGTTTACAGACCTAGGGGAACTAGTTCGCTCGTTTTATGACTGATATGAGTCGGACCCCCTGTTGTACTTTCAATAAATAACCGTTTTCGTAAAGGAGTGTATAAATTTTTAAATTTGTTTCTTTCAGAGCTTCGTTAGAAGATCAAATCAATTTCTGCCTCCATATGCTCCACCTATGAAAAATTACTTATTTTTCGTTTTATGCAAGTTACCCTAAATGATACAGATTTCGCTTGAAATACAAAGTAAAGAAATGTTATTTGTTTTCAAATAGATGCCACAATCGATGCCCACGTCAAGAGCATGTGCTGTCAAAGCTTCCCACGCAGTCGTTACGGGTGTAGTCGTATTCCTCCTTCCTTAAAAGGATTCCGTGGGAGGCCAGTGCTCTCGCTGATTGCGGATTTGCACCATTTGGAAGCCTCATAACTTTTAAGAAGTTAGGGATAACTACGGCACATCATGCTAAACTCTTTATGCAGTCTTCCTTGTACGAAAAAAAAAGAGCTTTCAAATAAATTTATATACTGCACTGTATCGAAGCTGTGGTCATGGGTAGGTGAAACATCTAAACATTTAATCACCGAATTCGGTATCACTGAGTCAAAAGAACTTCAGAACTGAAAAACATAAATTATTGTTGGTAATATAAAGGTTCCTTGCTTTCCTTTATTTAGTGCTTCAACCGTGGTAAAATTCTTAGTTGAAATACCCAATATCTGCGATATTTTCACAAAACGTCCACAAGGTCCCCAGCTGCAAGGCTGCAAAGGACTGACCTGTGACGTTATTCCTTACTCTGAAATTGTATAAGATTGCCACGAACCTTGTACAATATAGTGGAGTCAAAACTAATGGAAAGTACGCAAAGATGGTAGAGGTGGTTGCAGCCTTTCGCTAATTTAGGGATTGAAATCGCTTTAACGCACGTGCTTTTCGCAGTCAACAAGAGGCTCATTGAAGTGGACCATACTTGCCTTCAGGTTGTTGGGCTCACACGTGCTTCAGCAGCTTTCCATAGGAATCCAATCTACTGAGAATTTGGCCAAAAATATTATCCTCTTGCCTTGCTGGCCAAATCGAAATGAAATGAAACTACAGCCTTGTCTGATAATAACACAATGAAATGTGCTACTATTGTGACCCTTTCCTTTCATTTATTTTCAAACTGGGGATGTGGAAATAATGAGTCATCACGAGCAATTATATCAATTAATTCACAATGTGCCTGTGGCTTAGATATATTTGAATGTAGGCTAGAACAATACAAGCAAAATACAGAAACTAAAAACACGTCGTTAATAGGATATAGACGGTTTCATAAAAAAGAAAACAATCCCAAAATAATTCACATTTTCGAACTTTAATCTTAAAATCTACGGCTGACCCAAGTCTAAATCAGCAAATAAGCAGCACCAAATGAAATTTTTCGCACAAGACACCATGTTGTCACTTAATTGAACTTTCAAACCCTCAAATCGAAGCCGGCTACCCGGAGATCACTTTTTCAGATGCTGTGATCTGGGCTTGAGATAAAACTTCAACGCCTCTTGTAAACAGGGTGAATTAGGGTCGTATCCCTAGAGTAGCCCTCACATGGCCCCCTCCGAGCGAGACACAAGTTTAAAAGGCCAAAGATAAGCTTCTCAAGGATGCTAATATCCGAGATAAGCCTAACTTGGCGCAAGACTCGCTTTGTCGTGCAGGAGTCCTTATACCTTAGAGGAAAGATGATGAGCTAGGTAATGTAAGCAGGTATCCAGGGCTTCATAGGAAAATAATGCACGTTTAAAATTATCTCATTTGTTGATCGTGAAACCCACGAGACAAGAAATGATACAATGGTGAAATCGATTATCCATTTTACAGTTCGCTCATTATAGCTATTCTTTACGCTTGCTTGGTTTCTTTGATGAAACAAGATATCGGATTCTTTAATCGCAATTTCTATCAGAACACCAACACCAACACAAAGAGAATTACTTTAGGTGGTTTTAACCGTCAACAAATTTAGTTATTGAAGTCTTACAGTGTGAGCACTTAAATGGAAGCTTCCAGCTATAATGTCTGGTTATTTTTTCCCCGTCCTTTGTTTTAAATTTTCTTTAACGCACGTGTAGTCAAGAGGTCAATTGAAGGGAACAGTGTTTCTGCTTCACATTTCAACCACGTGCTCTTACATCCTTCCGTAAGAATCAAATTTTCAGGGAGTTTGCCCAAAAATATTACCGTTGGCCGTTGAATGAAACTGAATGAAAATGAAAAACAAACGTGATTACCCACACTTACACACTCCTGAGAAATGCACGTCTATTGTGTTCTTTTCCTTTTAATTCACTTTCTTGGTGAGGTGGAAATATCAGAGCATCACGAACAACAAGATAACGCTATTTACAATAGATGGTTAGATTAGATAAATATTGGATTAGATAAATATTCTAAATCAATGTGTAAATATAGCGCTGTGAAACTACTAACAATATTAATACCAATACAGTGTCCCTCTACATGATGACATGTTAGGGTTAGAGGCAGCAAAAACATCCAGGTGGCCCTTGAAGCTAAATAAAAGAAACAGGAAGAGGTTTTTGAGCCAGAACCCTAGAACATTCACCAAACGTCGACGAAAATAAGAAAATGGGTCAAAAGAGGTACGTTGGGAGCACTTAAATGTCTCGTCGATTCTTTGTCCATTTCAATTCACAGTAACCACTCATGCTAATAAGTGAATAACAGCATTCGACTAAACCGACATACACAGATTTCATGCTTATTGAACCTAACTGATGGTGCGTTCTTAACACCTGTATGTATTTTAGTGTTACTCGTATGTTACTCATGTCTATCTTTAGATGCTGCTGTATTGGACAGTATGTCACTCGTATTTATCCGTACCTATCTGTAGTAGGGATCCGTATATTACTAGTGTGTTGCTAGTTGTACTGGTGTGGTGTTTCAGTCATGATCATTTCCCATTTGCAAGTAACATACAAGTAAAACACAAAAATTACCCCAACAAATAAGAACGTTTCGATCATCGCATGATCCTCGCCGAACACTAAGGTTCACGCCTGAGTAGCTTTACTATTGTCCTACTAAATTTTTATGGTGATCAAAATCCATTTCTATCTGTAACAAAAGGTTTCCTATGTTTTCTTGGATTGTAGTGACAGCAAACAAGCGTGCAAATAGTTAGCGGTTACTTGCAGCGAGTTGTATGGAAATCCTGGGGACCTTTGATTTGTCGTGCAAGCAAATTTGACTCGTAAGACTGTTCACGTCGCGCGTCTGCCTCAACTACCTCCTTAATGATACATGTCTTAAGTTCTCATAATAGATCGAAGACTTGCCTCAGATGTTAGCACGCACTGAAGATAGATTCGTTTTTGTCGATGGACTGAGTGTTCCAAGTTAGTCAAGATGACTGGATTTCTTTTGTATTATTCTTAGCCAGCAACTGAAGCGGCATGTCGGTCCCGTCGAAATCTTTGCGTGTTTCGTTCGTACGTTGTTCTTCTATACTCGGGTACCCGATGGGAGAAATTGTGAGGAATTTGAACTCGACACCTGCATCCCCACGGCATCAAATAATCCATACTCACTAACAAGGGTGTGCAAAACCGACGACAATTGTCAACAGCGGACAGACGAAACTCGCTGAAACTTGGTAAGGACCTTTGAAATATCTTGTTCTAGCTGTTGCTTGAAAAGAATGGAAAAGGAACCGAGAAAACTTTAGTAATAAATTAATTGAATATTACATTTCCAAGGCTTTTAGCTAAAACCAACTGATGTTTATTAATTTCCTAACATTTGATGCAAGTCTTCGATCTTTTCGACTTTTACGAAGAAATTATCATTGATGTCGGCCTCAAAAAGGGTGGGTACTTGCTTACTATAAGTAACACCTTTAGGTGGAAATTGAAGCAGACGTGCGAATAGAGCAGTCAAAATGCACAATTAAGAACCACTCGATTTCCAAATCTTCAGTCCAGATTCTCGTGTAACCCACTCTGAGTTAAAATTAACTATTTTCCAGCTCGTTTGGGGTCATTCTAAGACGAACGCAAGTAAAGAAAATAAAGAAA
The DNA here is from genome assembly GCA_016490735.1 of Pachyseris speciosa. Taxonomy (NCBI): domain Eukaryota; kingdom Metazoa; phylum Cnidaria; class Anthozoa; order Scleractinia; family Pachyseridae; genus Pachyseris; species Pachyseris speciosa. Next base: position 972,629 of record JAEMWC010000218.1, on the reverse strand, counting down.
GAAAGAAAGAAAGAACGCCACTCCTTTAAAAAACAGGTTTTGGAAAACCTTTTGTCCCAGAAAGAAATCGATTTTGATCGACAGAAGATTTAGATTTCCGTGTTAAACGTTTGTGACGCCATCGTTCAGACGCTTGTCCAAATAACACCGGATTTGGCATCCTTGTGGTGGTTACTTACCCACAAGTGTGCAAGGATCTTTTTAGTGTGAAAGATGTCACCTCTAAAGGACTACGCACACGTGTGGTGTATGAAATCTGGTGTGCAAGCTTTAACGCTTGTTACACACTTCTCCACACGCTCACAAACATCTACTGAGTTCAGACACTTGTCGAGCATCCTGTGCATCGGATTTTTTCCAGATCCTGGACTATCCAGCTACTAAGTTTCAAGCGAGGCTTCAGGAATCAATGTAGCTCAAATGGAAGAAACCCAATTTCAATCATCAGGTGAAACACATAAGTCTGACACTCTCCCTGTAAGTCGCTGGAATCTCTTAATTAAACTTTTTAGCTCGCAATATTGTAAACGAAATGTAACGAACCTTGGAAATTTGAGCGCTTTATAAATTCAATGGCGATCACTGATGATGACGGATGCACCGTCGAAACATGTCAGGAAAATTAAAGAAAATTCCTAAAATGTTATGAAGACAAGTATGTTCGGTAACTTTGACTTAAATATCATTTTTCTTTCTTTTCATCACTTTTATCAGGAAAAAGCCAAATAAGTGTGTTGAAAGTATATGCAAATGAGGCTTTTTCCTGATAAAAATAATGCTAATTAATACTTTCTTAGCTTCGACGAACACAATTTCGCAAAAATTCTTTACTTTCTTTTCTTTTTTTTTTTTTTTGCTGGTTGAGTTCGTTTACCGAATTTTACGGAGGTCATACATGTTGGTGCCCTCATGTGGAACATCAACAAGGCGGACCCATACTAATACTAAGAATAATATTAACAATCATTTGGGAAAACTATTTTCGCTCTAAACTTCATTCTAACAAGTGATATAGTGCCAAGAATTAGTCAAAGTTGTTTCTTTTTATCTAGCGCACGGTTTAACTCTTTCTTATTTTTAATGTTGTTCATGCTTGCAGACTTACTTGATCACATTGATGGCAACCAAGAATAAATATATGGGTTTTTTTTACAGAACTCAAGAAACATTTCTGAATCTTTTGCGGGGTTCTGCTAAAATTTTTAAGGATTGGGATTGGGACACATACCTAAGCTTCAAGTTCCATCCATTTTATACAATCATTTAGTTTATTCTTAATTTGCTTGAAACGAAATATAGCCTTCGGTGGCCACGCTGAGAGCATGTGTTTTCACAGGTAGTCAAAGCTCTATTAATAAATAAAAACAAAACAAAATTGTTTGAAATTATCTTCACTGTTTTGTTTTTATCTCTTAACAAACTAGTTTGGATTTACGGACGACACGAAAATAAACGTTCTTTCCAACCTTTCCAATTTGCGCAACAAAACAACGTCAAGCAAAAAGAAGTTTGCACACTTTTTAGAACTGCCACCGGCGAGTGTTCATTTAGTGAACTTTCCTTTTCAAAAACTATCATTTTCTTCCAAAACGCCCTCAAACCTTAACTTACTCTTACTACATACGCACATAAAAATCTAAAACGTTGCACATTTCTCATTCCTTCTCTTTATTCTGTTAAACAACAGACTTCAGTGCCAATGTCACCACCCGCAAAACAACCCGTTGATCGCGAGACCCCTTTCATCAGACAAGTCTTAAAATTGCACGATGACCTTGACGACAATTATTCACTAAGGACGTTTGAATCCTCCAATGAGGAGAGAGTGGCAAACCATTGGGAGAGGATGATGGATCTGCGTCGGGAATAAGAATGGGCGAGAAAGGATGAACGATGTATATTTACTTGAGATACAATATGTACTTTTAAGATTAGTTTGAAGATAAACAGTAAATTGAAAAAATAAATGCTTGTTTGTGTCATTTCAATAGACTGTACTGTATTTGTTTCTGTTAACGTTGGTTTGGCGTAGGAAGGAGAAAAGAAAAATTTCTGTCGCTGAGAAAGAGAAGGTAAATCCAAACCATCGTCTTTATCGACCAAACAATAAAATCAGTGAGACTATTAATTTTCAGACACTTTTATTATTAGACCCTTCGCAAACAGTGATTATTCCAATTTGCTCCATTTCACAAGCCTCCAAAAGTAAAAAAAGTGGTTCACTACGAGTCATAATGGCAAAAGCTTGCGTAGTAGCATTTCTGGTACAAACTTGCAAGGCTACATCAGAATTATCACTACAGCGGAAAGTAAACGACAGACAAGTAAATGTGAAAACTCAGTACACGTGTGGCATCGTCTTTCAAAAGAAAATCAGGAAATGTACCATATTAATCACTCAGGAAAAAAGCCAGAATCACACAGTGTGAGAATTAACTTACTGTCATCTTTTGTTAACGCACGTGTAGACAAGAGGGTTATTTGAGTGACAACAACTTGCTATCCAACCACGTGCTTCTACCCTTTTCATCAGAATCAAACCTCTAGGAAATTTAGCAGATATCGCCTTGCTTAGTAGCTGACCGAAACTGAATGAAAGGGCTTACACGCAAAAATTCATGTTTGCTATGTTCCTATCCTTGGTATTCCCAGTGAAGTGTGAACAACCTACCATTACAAAGAACTAGCGAACTTTATTTACAAAATATTTTTAGCAAACAGTACATTTGAAATGTCAACACTAAATAAGCATTATTATACTTGAAGAAAAGAAAGTCATCTTTATCAAAAGTTCTACACGGCAGGAAAGTTACAATACGTTTTAGATATGAAACGATGGTTTTCAGAAACATCTGCCTTCTTCGGTGCCAACGTTACAGGAGATGCAAATTTGACTAATGAAATGCTAATGAGTACGTATACAATTCATAGAAGAAAGCGTGCGGATTACAAAGATTAAATTAGCGTCTCCAAAATGCTGATTAAGAAAAGGGTTTCGCCACAGGACGTGTAAAGCCTCCTGCATCTTGGGCTGGAAGTTAGTACCGGCTTGATCAATTACATGGAAGCAATTGCAACAACTTAAAGCACGGCAATGCTAGAATTCTGTAGATGTTTTGCGATGTGTGGGTTCCTGCCACGTGTGGAAAAATGTCGGGATGTGTCACCGACATAGCAGGCATTAAGGTCTGCACAAGAAAATTTGCACACGACGCCTGGACGAAGCCTACTAGGGATAGAATCCTTCACACTTAACATGAAACCTAAATGAAACATGAAACCTAAATGAAACCTAAATGAAGAGAAAACTAGTTTGATATGTATTTTTTACAACATCGTTTAATTATAGCGCTCACGCGTTCCTGTGTAATGCTGGAAAACCTTCCTATGTAACGGACCCTAAAGTAAAACGGTTGGTATCTTATTAACTGTATTTGGTAAACAACTCGAAAAAGCTTAGCTTACAGTGTTTCAGGTTTGAAACATTCTTGGAACAGGAAAGGTAGACGAGTATACTGACGCAATGACGCAAGCAAGGTACATCAAACGGCCACACAGCATGTTTGACAAACATAACCAATTCAAATGCGAGTTAACTAACACAAAACTATTGTTGAAATAGTAGAGAGTGCAGGGACTTTGGAGCCATTCAGTCTCTCATCTACCTAGGGTCGATGTGAGTACGTTGTAAGTGTAACCGTATTATAAACAGGGTGATAAGGGGGAATATACAGCGCGCGAATATACAGCGCGCTTGCATCCAAGTATACCAGGCATGCGAAAAAAACACACAGGGTAGAAATAATTGAAAAACTGCTCACTATAGACAAGATTTTTCCCCGCGTTTAGTTGAATTTCTTCGAGCGAGAAGTTGACCTTTCTATTTCTGTCTGGCAGGGATATTTTTTGTGGTACTCGAAGAACGATTGTTAATCTCCCTAAGGTGAGTTTGAGGTGAGATTAGCTTACTCTCAAAAAGAAATATCTTAGGACGAATGTATTTAAATGTATTTTTCTTAATAGAATATTTCACATGTGCAATTCCCTCCATTTGGGGGCTTGTTCCGGACCTAGAGTTGGCACCTTTAAGTCGAGGGTGGTGCACCACTAGTTAACTTCTTATTGTAGTACCGTTTCTAATTCTTGTATTTTAAGGTACGTTAGGTAACAGCTGATCTGTCTCAGTGTGTGTGTCTTTTTTACCTTTTACAGATTATTCTTATGGATTGTTTTAATATTTTTCACCTTTTACCAATTTGTGGAAAGGGTCGTAGTGGATAGAATCTTACAGCAGGTAGCCCTGGGAGGGTAAAACTACGAATGTAATACAGGCAATATTATTTAAGAAAACAACATCCATTCATAGGCTCGCATTACATTGCATCCGTAACCAACACTTAAACATCAACAAGCTACACAAAGATTTCTCTCACAGTCATAAATATTTGTGTCACAACGACGATCGTCCAACACGCTACACAAACATGAACATTCAATTTCTACTGTTCTTCCTTACAATCATTTTTGCCTTCTGGGTTTATTTTTTCCCAAAATTCAGCATTAGATTTTCGGGGGATTAAGTTTTGTTCAGCAGATGTTTTTCAGGGTTTCTTTCAAGGCTGAGATATGTTAACCCCCCCCCCCCCCCCCCCCCAACTACTACCTAAAAAAAAAGGAATGACATTTTTTTGCTGGTCCATGCAGCAGAATCTTCTGGCTGATATTTCTTTCGTTCTTGTACCACATCCTTTTTGAATGGCAATTGGGAGATCATGGGCAGGGGGGTTGTAAATGACGCTTTCCGAAAGGTTTATTTTTAGTTTGTCGCGGGGACAGGTCACCTGAAAATGCACACGTGGCGACACTGACCTTGAAGAGACGACGGCATCGGCATTCAAAGCCATGACAATTAACTATTATATTTATCATTTAAACCAAAAAGTGGAACAATTTAAATGAAAGTCTTTTAGCCGCAATTTTCTTTTGTGTTGTTGTTTTTTTTTTTCACTGTCTGGAAGGATAAATACAGTATTCAGACATTTTGTGCTTTGTTTTCGTTTTTATCGTACGTGTAGCCAAGACGTATTGTAGTAAGCAGAGCCGGCTTGCTATCCAACTGTTGAACTAATATTTTTGTCATGCGCTTTCAAACCTTTCCTGAACATCAAATCTGCAGCAAATTTACTTAAAATTATTCTTTTGTTGAGTTGGCAGTTGACCAAAAACTGAACAAACATGAAAATGCACCAATATTTTTTTTCCCTTGACTTGTTTGATGACGTGAAAATAACTAAAACTCTCAAAGAACTGTCACTTTATTCACAATATACCCTAAGCTTACAGTAAGTTTGAATTATGAAGGAAATTAATCGTGAAAACTTGGGAGAAAAGAAAACCTCTTTCTATAGAGTATAGGGCGTGGATGAAATAATAGAAACTGTCCTAAAAGCTCTCGTGAGCCATGGAATTACAATTAGTATGATGATCGTTTTCCCGCATGATTACATTACAGCATTATACAGGATTAATTTTTTTTATCGTGTATTTAGTTTTCACAGAAGTTTAATACAGTGTTGAAACAGACAAGCTAAAATTTAAAGAGCACACTGACGTAATATCGCAAGGAAGATAACCTCAACCACCAAACTACATCATTGACAAACATACCTCGTTCAAAAGTGAAGAACTATAAGGCCTTTCACTTTGGCATCGACCTGAGGTCGATGTGAGTCTACTTGAGTGTTAACTTATTATAGACAAACGGCTGACCAGGACTAAACACAGCGATTACATTCAAGTATCCGGCTTTTAGGTATGTTCCCTATATTGCACTTTATTCGTCATGCCATCTGAATGTTCAATTTCAAAAATGTTTACAATCTAGTGACACCTGCACAAACAAGTTCACTTTTAGGAGACCTGGCAAGTTATACCATTTTGATTTTGCATTGGCTTTGAACTTCAGTCGTATACCAGGAGCATTTCAAGACTCCTTAGCATCATATTATTGTTAGTAATTCTAAACTGTACGACCGCTGACATTGTGCAAAATATATCCTGCGAGGTAGCACCATAAAAGTGAAGTGAAATGAAGCAAATTAGTCAAGTTTACTCTATTTTAACAAATGTTTTGCAGGCCAGTAGACAGGTATTTGCGTGGGGAGGTGCGTTTCAGCACCGAAGGCTGGAATTTACGAGCGTTGTACGTAGACGCGAGTTTCTAGGGGTGTCCGGGACATGCTCCCCCGGGGAAATCAGTTTGAAAAAGTGCGTTTTGAAGGACTTTACATAGAAAATCAGAAAGTCAAGGTCAAACGTAAAAACGTCCATATTTAAGAAAAAATTCTTGTTCGAAATGGATTTGGGGCTTAACGGTTGAGTAGTGTGCCAAGCTCAATTAAGCCTCCTTGAATGCTTCTAGGTAAATAAATCATCCACTTCGCATAAACGAAAGAGCCTTCCTTGAGCTATGCTGGCTCTGTTGTAAATTTGGAGCCGTCTTAGCGCACTTGCGCTCCTTTCACATTCGCAGCTGGTAGCAGGAATTGTGTAACAAATCTTTTGGCTTCGACCTGTATCGGAGAAAGTCTTCCAGCAATTTAATATAGTATCCCGACATAGAGGGAGATCGCATAGCGGACATAAAATGAAAACGGTTCAATAAATTGGGTTTCATTTCAAACTATACAATTAGCAAGTCAGGATGCATGTACTACAGTTACTTGCGTTAACATTCTTAGTAATAACTTACTCCACGCTTTCTTTTTCACGCAGTGGCTGTTCGTACGGCACCCGTACGCGGACTTTGCTGTTCTGCTCGTACGGGAGTCCTCAACTTTCGCCGAATTGCTAAGGAGTTTTTTAAGCCTGTTGTTCTGAAATATTCAATATTTTTTTAGCTGAATTAGGCGATTTCAGTGAGATCTGTTTATTTAAATCAGACTAATTTGTCCAGTCTGTGCATACTATGACTCCAGTATGCGAACAACATTTCGCGACACAAAATGTTTTCACACTATAACTCACTGAAATGTTACCTCTCGTTCAAAGACGGGCTAACAGAACGCTAAAGTAGGCTGAATATTCGTAAAGACAATTTCTCACAAGTTTTAAACAAACTTGGAGCATAATGACTTGGTTCGAAAGTCTGGACTCCCGAACGAACAGTTCGCAGTCGCGCTATTGAGACGGAACCATATTTGTGGATTATTTGACGTTGTTATATCAGACAAACGAAAGGCACTATGAACTAAAGCAAGAAAAAAAAACAAAGATAAAACAAGGTAAGAAATTCCCAATTGAACCTTGACTTTATTTCACAGCCAGAAGAATCCCACATGAATAGCAAATGCAAGTCGGCGTACAGTCCTGTAAAAAAGATTCCATCGAAATTCTACCGAAAATTGAGGACTCCTCTATGAGAAGAAAATCAAAGTCCGAATAGCCACTAGACGTTCGTTTTAATCATTGGTATCTAGTAAACGGACTTTCGCGGCCCGTGAGGGGTATCCGTACGCACCGGTCGCCCTCCGCCCCTCCCCCTCTCGTATTATTGTAATGACATGCCAGTGATAGCAAAGTGCAGTGGATCCTTCGGGAAATGATGATGTTCCGAATATGGTAGATGCATGCCATTTCTGTGATAGTTGTGCGATTCAGTGTTGAAAAAAAACAAAAAACACAAAAAAAACCGTCTCAATTTGGCAGATAAAAAAAAGCGCTGGCCATAAAAAATCATTCTCCTGTAAACCGTTCGTAACACCTGACCCGGTTCCCGTAAAGGTGCATTTTGCGTGACTGCGGTTAAAACAATCCCTCGGCTTAAGTCTGCCAAAACCTCGAATAGCTACAGAACTTGCTGTTCAACGGTTGAACTAATATTACAGTTAACGTGCCTCCAAACTCTTACAGCAAATTTAGCCAATATCATTTTGGCTTAAAAACTGACAACAAACTGAGTCAACACGCTTTCGCACAGAGATGCACCATTTTCATGCTACTCTCCTTGATTAGCTTAGTGAAGTGGAAATAACATAGCACCATTAATAACTAAATAACATATTAAGTTTATTTATAATATATCTTCAGCTGAGGGAATGTTTGAATTGTCAACACAAAACAAGCGTAAGTATGCTCGGAGGAAAGAAACTCATCTTTGTAAACAGTATAACCCGTTTAAAAAAGTAGAAGCAATTCCAACTGCTTTTGTTAAGTAATCGAGTGATAAATTGATAAAAATTAACACTTAGTGCGATAACTGCTTTCCCTACATGTAGCGTCTTTAAGTTTTGTATTTTTATTGTGTATTTAGGTTTAAAAAAAGGTTTTGAAACATTGTTGAAACAGAGAAGCGGTGTACTGGCTGAATATAAGGTCACCAAAACGACCGCAAAACATGATGGGCAACCATGATTTCATCATTGCTGAAAAACGTAGCCAGTGCAACCGAGGATGAAAATAAAACTGGTGAAATTGCCTCGATTATATTTGCTTACTATACAAACGTTTTTATGTGGTTGTTGTTTTTCTTTGCTTTTACTTACTCTAGAAGTAACCTGACTTTTTTTTATCTCAACTAGAAAGGTTCACAACGTTAATACTTACATGTACTAACAGCTACTCTCAGGAGACTTGACAAGTGATGCTGTGTTTGTGCTGCATTGGCTTAGAATTCAACTCACGCCCGTTTCGGTGGGAAAACTTATTCAAGCTCCCTTTCTTTTGATGTTGCTTTTCCAAAGCCATTTAACTATGTTGAAACTAGTTCCCTTAGCGAATAAAAAAAGCATTAGCGCAACATATCGTTAGATTTTCACGGGATGCGAGAGACCAAAACTGTGTGCGGTGGATCCAGCGACCCCTCCGGTGGAAAATAGGGATGTTACCAATACTGCCATGAGAGGTATACCTCTTGCTGGTATGTTTAGCGGTTCAAAAGCTTGTGAATCTTCTAGAGTTCAACATCCCCCCTTGCTGCTGCTGTTACATATCGGACTGTCTTTGTACGTGACCGCATTCAGCAACTTAATAGTAAATGGGTAGCTTTGGTAAATTAGTTATAAACTCAGTTTAAGGTACTTTATTAAAGAAATAAAAAATGTTCCGAGTGCATTGTTGAGTTATATAAGCACACGGGAATTTTTAAGAACACGTGAGACGTACTCATATTACTCAACAATCTACGAGGAACAAGTTTTTTCTTTATTTCTTTTATAAAATGTCCCAGAGATTTGCGGGAGCTTTCTTCGGAAGTCAACTGATGAAATTTAACGACACTCCAACACCCAAATTTTGCTTTTATGTTCCAAATAATGTCACATATCAATGGATGACACATTTTTTTTATTCCTTTTACTTTATTTTTTTAATAACATGCCCAGAGATTTGCGCGCGCACACACTTGTGACGTGTCCTGCGTGGATTATAATTTAACAATACACGCACGTGACGTAGGGCGTTTCCAGATGTTGAGATATAATGCACTCGATTCGACTAATCATAGCGCGCGTAATAATATGAACATGTTATAATCAGTAAAACGTAGTGTATCCTCTTCATTACCAAAGGTACACAAGTTGAACTCTCGAAAGTAGAACTGAACTCTCTCAGAAGCACACCACTGTTAACTTGCATAGGATTTTGTCTTTCAAAGTTTCTTGTTTAAGTTTCCGTTGCAGCGATCGAACGCGAAACATTCAATCATCTTAGCTTTATTTTAGAAGACGCTTAATTCGTCGTGTTAAAGAGTAATTGACATAATATCAGAAGAGTTGATAAGTTAAAGAACTCGCAAGTGAAGGTATTCTAACCATAAGTCGCAACTATGGATTGAAAAACAAAATTACTGACTTTCTTAACCAAATGATTGTAATAGCGGAGCTCCATACCTATAGAAACCCGTCAACTGCTTTTCTCATGGTAATCATGGCTAGCGGTAGTGCTCGTGGGCGCGTACGCACGACGACAACGACGGCGACGTTGCCCAGTAATTAATAATATCCTAATAATAATCATAATAATCCAACATGGCGGCCATACTCCACCTGGCCCAGCTGACCAGCTAGTTTACAGCATACATCTTTGATACTGGACATCCATCTTATAGCCAATTGGCACCTGTCAAAACAAGGTATCCACTGACCAGTGTCACGTAACCATATCGCGGCTCAAGTTAAGACCTCATCGAGGTCAGCTGTTTTTTTTTAAGTTGACCGCTGACCAGGTACTTACTTTCGATTGGATCGCAGGCTCAAGTCAGGTGTGGGACACCCAAACCAAAACGAGGCTTAATTTTTCGCGCGCTTTTGGCTACTCGTAATTTCACATTCAGTTGTTTTCTTCATTTTGATCAAAACAACTTTATCTTCTTCGATCGAAGTTTGCCTTTTAATTCGTGTAAAAGGCAAAAATCAAGAACTTCTCAAAAGATACTCCGGAAGGGTGAATTTTCAAGTGCATCGCCCAGAATGACGCGACTCATCCGGGACTTTTTCAAGGGGGCCGCGCGAGATTTGAAATGCACTAATGAGATTAGAGACTCCCACAAAAGAGAAATTGGCGTAGAGGCGACTACCAGCGCATATTTTATTCGCATTTTGGAGCTACCTTTTCGCGCTTTCAATGAGTTAGCATATGGCTTTTGTAAATGAGACCTCACTGAAGGAATCCATACTTTTTCCGGGTTTTTTCAAGCAATGGAAGTGGTTGGAAATTGTACTTGAAGTCGGCCTATTTTGGGACTTTTGCGGTATGAGGAAATTATTCATAGCCGAATGTTTTCGTAGCAAGTCGCTCTTGTTAAGAGTTAGCATATGGCTTTGTTTCCTTGTTACTTAAAGAAGCTCCCTGCTAATTTTCAGATGAAAAGAATGATTCAAAGTGGTTGGAAATCTCAACTTTGAATCTTTCCTACTGACATCGTCGGCTTGTTGCTGCCCAGCACTTGCATGACAATAGCTCGGGCTTGCTTTGAAATTCCCGCTAGAGTTTAATGTATTCATAACTAAGCCTCCGTTAACAATAGGACATGCCGCAGCAATTGCTTGGGTCGGTATTTGGAACTGAGCGATCACAAATACCATCCAATAGTGATGTGTAAAAGCCGGGCTCGTATCTCTCACGCTTTGAGATGTTGCTCTAAACTGGTTCAAACAACTGAATACAGTGTTTGGATAAAAACGTTTATAATGCTTTGATCATTAAAACCATAATTTGAATAATTGTCCCACAAAACAGTATTCACTCAGGCCTAGGACGCGTCGCTGCTTTTTGCTTCTGTGACAGGCGTAGGATTTCATCGTTTTACGACCTATATTCTTTTTAAAGTGCGCGATCAACGTATCGACAATCTGGAAAATCTGCTTTGACCGGTTGAGTTTTAAAAATCGAAACCATGAAATACGCGCGAGTGTTCCGCACATCGTACTTGCTATTCGGCAACTCTTTATAAAAAGGAAGATTGTTTTGCAAGTAATTTTTGGATATCGCGCTCAGATCATTCCAAGTATAACATGTCAGAAAAAGAAACAAGAAGAAGAAGAAGAGAATCTGGTTGCACACGAATTTGTCGACAATACACTTTGTAAAGAGCGCGTGGACCGCCTTTATTAGGAAGCCATTGTTAACTTTATCACACCTTGAGAATTACTTCGCACATCAAACCCTTTCAATGACGGCCACCGATTCTTTTACGAGAGAAGTCGGTTTTACGAAAACTTAATCTCTTCAATTATTATTCCGCGCATTGAGAAAGTAGACACTGTAAGTAAATGTCGCGAAAGACAATAGCATTCTGGGCGATGGATAAAGGGAAGAGCGAAAAGGAAAAGCATCAAACTTGGATCGATCATTGTGGTTATAAACAAATTAATTCAACACTGCAAGGGCTTTCACTTTGCCGCGGCATCTTGCATCTCACCAAGAAAGGTCACTTAACAGTTCACTGGCATTAATGGGAGGAACGAGTGAGTCCAACTCTGTGGAAGAAGCTGTTTTTTTTCGACAAACCGTTTGCTATTTTTGAGGATGCTTACACATCCACAGTACACAGATTTCATGCTTATTAAACCTAACTGATGGTACGTTCTTAACACTTGTATGTATTTTAGTGTTACTCGTATATTACTCATGTCTATCTTTAGATGCTGCTGTATTGGACAGTATGTCACTCGAATTTATCCGTACCTATCTGTAGTAGGGATCCGTATATTACTAGTGTGTTGCTAGTTGTATTGGTGTGGTGTTTCAGTCATGATCATTTGCCATTTGCAAGTACCATACACTTAATCAAATACACTACTAAATTTTATGGTGATCAAAATCCGTTTCTATCTGTAACAAAAGGTTTTCCTATGTTTTCTTTGATTGTAGTGACAGCAAACAAGCGTGGAAATAGTTAGCGGTTACTTGCAGCGAGTTGTATGGAAATCTTGGGGACCTTTGATTTGTCATGCAAGCAAATTTGACTCGTAAGACTGTTCACGTCGCGCGTCTGCCTCAACTACCTCCTTAATGATACATGTCTTAAGTTCTAATATTAGATCGAAGACTTGCCTCAGATGTTAGCACGCACTGAAGATAGATTCGTTTTTGTCGATGGACTGAGTGTTCCAAGTTAGTCAAGATGACTGGATTTCTTTTGCATTATTCTTAGCCAGCAACTGAAGCGGCATGTTTCAAAGGTCCCGTCGAAATCTTTGCGTGTTTCGTTCGTACGTTGTTCTTCTATAGTCGGGTACCCGATGGGAGAAATTGTGAGGAATTTGAACTCGACACTTGCATCCCCACGGCATCAAATAATCCATACTGACTAACAAGGGTGTGCAAAAGCGACGAAAATTGTCAACAGCGGACAGACGAAACTCGCTGAAACTTGGTAAGGACCTTTGAAATATCTTGTTCTAGCTGTTGCTTGAAAAGAATGGAAAAGGAACCGAGAAAACTTGAGTAATAAATTAATTGAATATTACATTTCCAAGGCTTTTAGCTAAAACCAACTGATGTTTATTAATTTGCTAACATTTGATGCAAGTCTTCGATCTTTTCGACTTTTACCAAGAAATTATCATTGATGTCGGCCTCAAAAAGGGTGGGTACTTGCTCGGTATAAGTATCACGTTTAGGTGGAAATTGAAGCAGACGTGCGAATAGAGCAGTCAAAATGACACAATTAAGAAACCACTCGATTTCCAAATCTTCAGTCCAGATTCTCGTGTAACCCACTCTGAATTAAAATTAACTATTTTCCAGCTCGTTTGGGGTCATTCTAAGACGAACGCAAGTAAAGAAAATAAAGAAAGAAAGAAAGAACGCCACTCCTTTAAAAAACAGGTTTTGGAATACCTTTTGTCACAGAAAGAAATCGATTTTGATCGACAGAAGATTTAGATTTCCGTGTTAAACGTTTGTGACGCCATCGTTCAGACGCTTGTCCAAATAACACCGGATTTGGCATCCTTGTGGTGGTTACCCACAAGTGTGCAAATGTTTTGCTCAGTTCAGGCTTATTGCATTCTGCTATACTCTCCTGACTCATTTGTTCCCTTAGAATGGGATTAGTCAACGTTTTGTCGAGACAATGAGCAAGACAAGCTTTATTTTCGGGAGGAAGAACCGTTTACCGGCGCAAACAGTCCATTGTTGCATGGTTTCATTGCTTGTTAGCTATGACTTAGCTAATTTGTCACAGATAAATTTTATCGAAAATTCCTTAACGTTGATGTTCAATCATGATTTGTGTTTGTCTAAAACAACATGGGCAATTCATTTAACGATTGACAGAGCTGTGGCTGTAATGTTATGACCGATATTAAAGTTTGTTTCCCTGCATTCCATCTTGCTTTCTAATTGGTTCATCTATCTAAGGGAACAAGATGGGCCGTATGATGGTAGTCGGTAGCGCATTCAGTTACTGGCTTGTTTAACGATATCAAACTTCCAAAACTAAACAAAGGGAATAAAATATTGTTTACGCACAGTAAGATCAATCTTAATTAAAAGTTCATATCAACATATTGCTTTCCTTCAAAAGTACAACACTTTGAAATTTCGTCAAATTCATAAAAGTCCGAAGTACTAGAATTCTTAAAATGGTCTGCTGAGCAGCAACAATATCGATAGTCGAAAAACAATATAACTTTCTTTAATTTTTCAGACATGTTTCGACGGTGTATCCGCCATCGTCTGCTTTTAAAATCGCAATCAAGGATCTTTTTAGTGTGAAAGATGTCATCTCTAAAGGACTACGCAGTCGTGTGGTGTATGAAATCTCGTGTGCAAGATTTAACGCTTGTTACACACTTCTCCACACGAGAGCGCATGCACTTATTTTGGGATGGATCTTCGCACGTTCACAAGCATCTACTGAGTTCAGACACTTATCGAGCATCCTGTGCATCGGATTTTTTCCAGATCCTGGACTATCCAGCTACTAAGTTTCAAGCGAGGCTTCAGGAATCAATGTAGCTCAAATAGAAGAAACCCAATTTCAATCAGCAGGTGAAACACAAGTCTGACACTCTCCCTGTAAGTCGCTGGAATTAAACTTTTTAGCTCATAATATTGCCAACGCAATGTAACGAACCTTGTAATTTTGAGCGCCTTATAAATTCAATGGCGATTTTAAAAATTGTACACTGATGATGACGGATGCACCGTCGAAACATGTCAGGAAAATTAAAGAAAATTCCTGAAACGTTATAAAGACAAGTGTGTTCGGTAACTTTGACTTAAATATCATTTTTCTTTCTTTTCATCATTCCTTCTCTTTATTCTGTTAAACAACAGACTTCAGTGTCAATGTCACCACCCGCAAAACAACCCGTTGATCGCGAGACCCCTTTCATCAACAAGTCTTAAATTGCACGATGACCTTGACGACAATTATTCACTAAGGACGTTTGAATCCTCCAATGAGGAGAGAGTGGCAAATCATTGGGAGAGGATGATGGATCTGCGTTGGGAATAAGAATGGGCGAGAAAGGATGAACGATGTATATTTACTTCAGATGCAATATGTACTTCTAAGATTATTTTGAAGATAAACAGTAAATTGAAAAAAATAAATGCTTATTTGTGTCATTTCAAAAGACTGTACTCTTTTGTTTCTGTTAACTTTGGTTTGGCGTAGGAAGGAGAAAAGAAAATTTTATGTCGTTGAGAAAGGGAAGGTAAATTCAAACCATTGTCTTTATCGACCAAACAATAAAGTCAGTGAGACTATTAATTTTCAGACACTTTTATTATTAGACCCTTCCCAAACAGTGATTATTCCAATTTGCTCCTTTTTACAAGCCTCCAAAAAGTAAAAAAAGTGGTTCACTACGAGTCATAATGGCAAAAGCTTGCGTAGTAGCGTTTCTGGTACAAACTTGCAAGGCTACATCAGAATTATCACTACAGCGGAAAGTAAACGACAGGCAAGTAAACCTGAAAACTACACGTGTGGCATCGTCTTTCAAAAGAAAATCAGGAAATGTACCATATTAATCACTCAGGAAAAAAGCCAGAATCACACAGTGTGAGAATTAACTTTCTGTAATCTTTTGTTAACTCACGTGTAGTCTAGAGGGTTATTTGAGTGACAACAACTTGCTATCCAACCACGTGCTTCTACCCTTCCCATCAAAATCAAACCTACTGGAAATTTTGCAGATATCGCCTTGCTTAGTAGCTGAGTGAAAGGGCTTACACGCAAAAATTCATGTTTGCTATGTTCCTATCCTTGGTATTCCCAGTGAAGTGTGAACAACCTACCATTACAAAGAACTAGCGAACTTTATTTACAAAATAGTTTTAGCAAACAGTACATTTGAAATGTCAACACTAAATAAGCATTATTATACTTGAAGAAAAGAAAGTCATCTTTATCAAAAGATCTACACGGCAGGAAGTTACAATACGTTTTAGATATGAAACGATGGTTTTCAATTTAGCAGACATGAAGGAATCCATACTTTTTCCGGGTTTTTTCAAGCAATGGAAGTGGTTGGAAATTGTACTTGAAGTCGGCCTATTTTGGGACTTTTGCGGTATGAGGAAATTATTCATAGCCGAATGTTTTCGTAGCAAGTCGCTCTTGTTAAGAGTTAGCATATGGCTTTGTTTCCTTGTTACTTAAAGAAGCTCCCTGCTAATTTTCAGATGAAAAGAATGATTCAAAGTGGTTGGAAATCTCAACTTTGAATCTTTCCTACTGACATCGTCGGCTTGTTGCTACCCAGCACTTGCATGACAATAGCTCGGGCTTGCTTTGAAATTCCCGCTAGAGTTTAATGTATTCATAACTAAGCCTCCGTTAACAATAGGACATGCCGCAGCAATTGCTTGGGTCGGTATTTGGAACTGAGCGATCACAAATACCATCCAATAGTGATGTGTAAAAGCCGGGCTCGTATCTCTCACGCTTTGAGATGTTGCTCTAAACTGGTTCAAACAACTGAATACAGTGTTTGGATAAAAACGTTTATAATGCTTTGATCATTAAAACCATAATTTGAATAATTGTCCCACAAAACAGTATTCACTCAGGCCTAGGACGCGTCGCTGCTTTTTGCTTCTGTGACAGGCGTAGGATTTCATCGTTTTACGACCTATATTCTTTTTAAAGTGCGCGATCAACGTATCGACAATCTGGAAAATCTGCTTTGACCGGTTGAGTTTTAAAAATCGAAACCATGAAATACGCGCGAGTGTTCCGCACATCGTACTTGCTATTCGGCAACTCTTTATAAAAAGGAAGATTGTTTTGCAAGTAATTTTTGGATATCGCGCTCAGATCATTCCAAGTATAACATGTCAGAAAAAGAAACAAGAAGAAGAAGAAGAGAATCTGGTTGCACACGAATTTGTCGACAATACACTTTGTAAAGAGCGCGTGGACCGCCTTTATTAGGAAGCCATTGTTAACTTTATCACACCTTGAGAATTACTTCGCACATCAAACCCTTTCAATGACGGCCACCGATTCTTTTACGAGAGAAGTCGGTTTTACGAAAACTTAATCTCTTCAATTATTATTCCGCGCATTGAGAAAGTAGACACTGTAAGTAAATGTCGCGAAAGACAATAGCATTCTGGGCGATGGATAAAGGGAAGAGCGAAAAGGAAAAGCATCAAACTTGGATCGATCATTGTGGTTATAAACAAATTAATTCAACACTGCAAGGGCTTTCACTTTGCCGCGGCATCTTGCATCTCACCAAGAAAGGTCACTTAACAGTTCACTGGCATTAATGGGAGGAACGAGTGAGTCCAACTCTGTGGAAGAAGCTGTTTTTTTCGACAAACCGTTTGCTATTTTTGAGGATGCTTACACATCCACAGTACACAGATTTCATGCTTATTAAACCTAACTGATGGTACGTTCTTAACACTTGTATGTATTTTAGTGTTACTCGTATATTACTCATGTCTATCTTTAGATGCTGCTGTATTGGACAGTATGTCACTCGAATTTATCCGTACCTATCTGTAGTAGGGATCCGTATATTACTAGTGTGTTGCTAGTTGTATTGGTGTGGTGTTTCAGTCATGATCATTTGCCATTTGCAAGTACCATACACTTAATCAAATACACTACTAAATTTTATGGTGATCAAAATCCGTTTCTATCTGTAACAAAAGGTTTTCCTATGTTTTCTTTGATTGTAGTGACAGCAAACAAGCGTGGAAATAGTTAGCGGTTACTTGCAGCGAGTTGTATGGAAATCTTGGGGACCTTTGATTTGTCATGCAAGCAAATTTGACTCGTAAGACTGTTCACGTCGCGCGTCTGCCTCAACTACCTCCTTAATGATACATGTCTTAAGTTCTAATATTAGATCGAAGACTTGCCTCAGATGTTAGCACGCACTGAAGATAGATTCGTTTTTGTCGATGGACTGAGTGTTCCAAGTTAGTCAAGATGACTGGATTTCTTTTGCATTATTCTTAGCCAGCAACTGAAGCGGCATGTTTCAAAGGTCCCGTCGAAATCTTTGCGTGTTTCGTTCGTACGTTGTTCTTCTATAGTCGGGTACCCGATGGGAGAAATTGTGAGGAATTTGAACTCGACACTTGCATCCCCACGGCATCAAATAATCCATACTGACTAACAAGGGTGTGCAAAAGCGACGAAAATTGTCAACAGCGGACAGACGAAACTCGCTGAAACTTGGTAAGGACCTTTGAAATATCTTGTTCTAGCTGTTGCTTGAAAAGAATGGAAAAGGAACCGAGAAAACTTGAGTAATAAATTAATTGAATATTACATTTCCAAGGCTTTTAGCTAAAACCAACTGATGTTTATTAATTTGCTAACATTTGATGCAAGTCTTCGATCTTTTCGACTTTTACCAAGAAATTATCATTGATGTCGGCCTCAAAAAGGGTGGGTACTTGCTCGGTATAAGTATCACGTTTAGGTGGAAATTGAAGCAGACGTGCGAATAGAGCAGTCAAAATGACACAATTAAGAAACCACTCGATTTCCAAATCTTCAGTCCAGATTCTCGTGTAACCCACTCTGAATTAAAATTAACTATTTTCCAGCTCGTTTGGGGTCATTCTAAGACGAACGCAAGTAAAGAAAATAAAGAAAGAAAGAAAGAACGCCACTCCTTTAAAAAACAGGTTTTGGAATACCTTTTGTCACAGAAAGAAATCGATTTTGATCGACAGAAGATTTAGATTTCCGTGTTAAACGTTTGTGACGCCATCGTTCAGACGCTTGTCCAAATAACACCGGATTTGGCATCCTTGTGGTGGTTACCCACAAGTGTGCAAATGTTTTGCTCAGTTCAGGCTTATTGCATTCTGCTATACTCTCCTGACTCATTTGTTCCCTTAGAATGGGATTAGTCAACGTTTTGTCGAGACAATGAGCAAGACAAGCTTTATTTTCGGGAGGAAGAACCGTTTACCGGCGCAAACAGTCCATTGTTGCATGGTTTCATTGCTTGTTAGCTATGACTTAGCTAATTTGTCACAGATAAATTTTATCGAAAATTCCTTAACGTTGATGTTCAATCATGATTTGTGTTTGTCTAAAACAACATGGGCAATTCATTTAACGATTGACAGAGCTGTGGCTGTAATGTTATGACCGATATTAAAGTTTGTTTCCCTGCATTCCATCTTGCTTTCTAATTGGTTCATCTATCTAAGGGAACAAGATGGGCCGTATGATGGTAGTCGGTAGCGCATTCAGTTACTGGCTTGTTTAACGATATCAAACTTCCAAAACTAAACAAAGGGAATAAAATATTGTTTACGCACAGTAAGATCAATCTTAATTAAAAGTTCATATCAACATATTGCTTTCCTTCAAAAGTACAACACTTTGAAATTTCGTCAAATTCATAAAAGTCCGAAGTACTAGAATTCTTAAAATGGTCTGCTGAGCAGCAACAATATCGATAGTCGAAAAACAATATAACTTTCTTTAATTTTTCAGACATGTTTCGACGGTGTATCCGCCATCGTCTGCTTTTAAAATCGCAATCAAGGATCTTTTTAGTGTGAAAGATGTCATCTCTAAAGGACTACGCAGTCGTGTGGTGTATGAAATCTCGTGTGCAAGATTTAACGCTTGTTACACACTTCTCCACACGAGAGCGCATGCACTTATTTTGGGATGGATCTTCGCACGTTCACAAGCATCTACTGAGTTCAGACACTTATCGAGCATCCTGTGCATCGGATTTTTTCCAGATCCTGGACTATCCAGCTACTAAGTTTCAAGCGAGGCTTCAGGAATCAATGTAGCTCAAATAGAAGAAACCCAATTTCAATCAGCAGGTGAAACACAAGTCTGACACTCTCCCTGTAAGTCGCTGGAATTAAACTTTTTAGCTCATAATATTGCCAACGCAATGTAACGAACCTTGTAATTTTGAGCGCCTTATAAATTCAATGGCGATTTTAAAAATTGTACACTGATGATGACGGATGCACCGTCGAAACATGTCAGGAAAATTAAAGAAAATTCCTGAAACGTTATAAAGACAAGTGTGTTCGGTAACTTTGACTTAAATATCATTTTTCTTTCTTTTCATCATTCCTTCTCTTTATTCTGTTAAACAACAGACTTCAGTGTCAATGTCACCACCCGCAAAACAACCCGTTGATCGCGAGACCCCTTTCATCAACAAGTCTTAAATTGCACGATGACCTTGACGACAATTATTCACTAAGGACGTTTGAATCCTCCAATGAGGAGAGAGTGGCAAATCATTGGGAGAGGATGATGGATCTGCGTTGGGAATAAGAATGGGCGAGAAAGGATGAACGATGTATATTTACTTCAGATGCAATATGTACTTCTAAGATTATTTTGAAGATAAACAGTAAATTGAAAAAAATAAATGCTTATTTGTGTCATTTCAAAAGACTGTACTCTTTTGTTTCTGTTAACTTTGGTTTGGCGTAGGAAGGAGAAAAGAAAATTTTATGTCGTTGAGAAAGGGAAGGTAAATTCAAACCATTGTCTTTATCGACCAAACAATAAAGTCAGTGAGACTATTAATTTTCAGACACTTTTATTATTAGACCCTTCCCAAACAGTGATTATTCCAATTTGCTCCTTTTTACAAGCCTCCAAAAAGTAAAAAAAGTGGTTCACTACGAGTCATAATGGCAAAAGCTTGCGTAGTAGCGTTTCTGGTACAAACTTGCAAGGCTACATCAGAATTATCACTACAGCGGAAAGTAAACGACAGGCAAGTAAACCTGAAAACTACACGTGTGGCATCGTCTTTCAAAAGAAAATCAGGAAATGTACCATATTAATCACTCAGGAAAAAAGCCAGAATCACACAGTGTGAGAATTAACTTTCTGTAATCTTTTGTTAACTCACGTGTAGTCTAGAGGGTTATTTGAGTGACAACAACTTGCTATCCAACCACGTGCTTCTACCCTTCCCATCAAAATCAAACCTACTGGAAATTTTGCAGATATCGCCTTGCTTAGTAGCTGAGTGAAAGGGCTTACACGCAAAAATTCATGTTTGCTATGTTCCTATCCTTGGTATTCCCAGTGAAGTGTGAACAACCTACCATTACAAAGAACTAGCGAACTTTATTTACAAAATAGTTTTAGCAAACAGTACATTTGAAATGTCAACACTAAATAAGCATTATTATACTTGAAGAAAAGAAAGTCATCTTTATCAAAAGATCTACACGGCAGGAAGTTACAATACGTTTTAGATATGAAACGATGGTTTTCAATTTAGCAGACATGAAGGAATCCATACTTTTTCCGGGTTTTTTCAAGCAATGGAAGTGGTTGGAAATTGTACTTGAAGTCGGCCTATTTTGGGACTTTTGCGGTATGAGGAAATTATTCATAGCCGAATGTTTTCGTAGCAAGTCGCTCTTGTTAAGAGTTAGCATATGGCTTTGTTTCCTTGTTACTTAAAGAAGCTCCCTGCTAATTTTCAGATGAAAAGAATGATTCAAAGTGGTTGGAAATCTCAACTTTGAATCTTTCCTACTGACATCGTCGGCTTGTTGCTACCCAGCACTTGCATGACAATAGCTCGGGCTTGCTTTGAAATTCCCGCTAGAGTTTAATGTATTCATAACTAAGCCTCCGTTAACAATAGGACATGCCGCAGCAATTGCTTGGGTCGGTATTTGGAACTGAGCGATCACAAATACCATCCAATAGTGATGTGTAAAAGCCGGGCTCGTATCTCTCACGCTTTGAGATGTTGCTCTAAACTGGTTCAAACAACTGAATACAGTGTTTGGATAAAAACGTTTATAATGCTTTGATCATTAAAACCATAATTTGAATAATTGTCCCACAAAACAGTATTCACTCAGGCCTAGGACGCGTCGCTGCTTTTTGCTTCTGTGACAGGCGTAGGATTTCATCGTTTTACGACCTATATTCTTTTTAAAGTGCGCGATCAACGTATCGACAATCTGGAAAATCTGCTTTGACCGGTTGAGTTTTAAAAATCGAAACCATGAAATACGCGCGAGTGTTCCGCACATCGTACTTGCTATTCGGCAACTCTTTATAAAAAGGAAGATTGTTTTGCAAGTAATTTTTGGATATCGCGCTCAGATCATTCCAAGTATAACATGTCAGAAAAAGAAACAAGAAGAAGAAGAAGAGAATCTGGTTGCACACGAATTTGTCGACAATACACTTTGTAAAGAGCGCGTGGACCGCCTTTATTAGGAAGCCATTGTTAACTTTATCACACCTTGAGAATTACTTCGCACATCAAACCCTTTCAATGACGGCCACCGATTCTTTTACGAGAGAAGTCGGTTTTACGAAAACTTAATCTCTTCAATTATTATTCCGCGCATTGAGAAAGTAGACACTGTAAGTAAATGTCGCGAAAGACAATAGCATTCTGGGCGATGGATAAAGGGAAGAGCGAAAAGGAAAAGCATCAAACTTGGATCGATCATTGTGGTTATAAACAAATTAATTCAACACTGCAAGGGCTTTCACTTTGCCGCGGCATCTTGCATCTCACCAAGAAAGGTCACTTAACAGTTCACTGGCATTAATGGGAGGAACGAGTGAGTCCAACTCTGTGGAAGAAGCTGTTTTTTTCGACAAACCGTTTGCTATTTTTGAGGATGCTTACACATCCACAGTACACAGATTTCATGCTTATTAAACCTAACTGATGGTACGTTCTTAACACTTGTATGTATTTTAGTGTTACTCGTATATTACTCATGTCTATCTTTAGATGCTGCTGTATTGGACAGTATGTCACTCGAATTTATCCGTACCTATCTGTAGTAGGGATCCGTATATTACTAGTGTGTTGCTAGTTGTATTGGTGTGGTGTTTCAGTCATGATCATTTGCCATTTGCAAGTACCATACACTTAATCAAATACACTACTAAATTTTATGGTGCTTATAAATTCAATGGCGATTTTAAAAATTGTACACTGATGATGACGGATGCACCGTCGAAACATGTCAGGAAAATTAAAGAAAATTCCTGAAACGTTATAAAGACAAGTGTGTTCGGTAACTTTGACTTAAATATCATTTTTCTTTCTTTTCATCATTCCTTCTCTTTATTCTGTTAAACAACAGACTTCAGTGTCAATGTCACCACCCGCAAAACAACCCGTTGATCGCGAGACCCCTTTCATCAACAAGTCTTAAATTGCACGATGACCTTGACGACAATTATTCACTAAGGACGTTTGAATCCTCCAATGAGGAGAGAGTGGCAAATCATTGGGAGAGGATGATGGATCTGCGTTGGGAATAAGAATGGGCGAGAAAGGATGAACGATGTATATTTACTTCAGATGCAATATGTACTTCTAAGATTATTTTGAAGATAAACAGTAAATTGAAAAAAATAAATGCTTATTTGTGTCATTTCAAAAGACTGTACTCTTTTGTTTCTGTTAACTTTGGTTTGGCGTAGGAAGGAGAAAAGAAAATTTTATGTCGTTGAGAAAGGGAAGGTAAATTCAAACCATTGTCTTTATCGACCAAACAATAAAGTCAGTGAGACTATTAATTTTCAGACACTTTTATTATTAGACCCTTCCCAAACAGTGATTATTCCAATTTGCTCCTTTTTACAAGCCTCCAAAAAGTAAAAAAAGTGGTTCACTACGAATCATAATGGCAAAAGCTTGCGTAGTAGCGTTTCTGGTACAAACTTGCAAGGCTACATCAGAATTATCACTACAGCGGAAAGTAAACGACAGGCAAGTAAACCTGAAAACTACACGTGTGGCATCGTCTTTCAAAAGAAAATCAGGAAATGTACCATATTAATCACTCAGGAAAAAAGCCAGAATCACACAGTGTGAGAATTAACTTTCTGTAATCTTTTGTTAACTCACGTGTAGTCTAGAGGGTTATTTGAGTGACAACAACTTGCTATCCAACCACGTGCTTCTACCCTTCCCATCAAAATCAAACCTACTGGAAATTTTGCAGATATCGCCTTGCTTAGTAGCTGAGTGAAAGGGCTTACACGCAAAAATTCATGTTTGCTATGTTCCTATCCTTGGTATTCCCAGTGAAGTGTGAACAACCTACCATTACAAAGAACTAGCGAACTTTATTTACAAAATAGTTTTAGCAAACAGTACATTTGAAATGTCAACACTAAATAAGCATTATTATACTTGAAGAAAAGAAAGTCATCTTTATCAAAAGATCTACACGGCAGGAAGTTACAATACGTTTTAGATATGAAACGATGGTTTTCAATTTAGCAGACATGTTTCGGCAGAAACGCCTGCCTTCTTCGGTGCCAACGTTACAGGAGATGCAAATTTGACTAATGAAATGCTAATGAGTACGTATACAATTCATAGAAGAAAGCGTGCGGATTACAAAGATTAAATTAGCCTCTCGAAAATGCTGATTAAGAAAAGGGTTTCGCCACAGGACGTGTAAAGCCTCCTGCATTTTGGGCTGGAAGTTAGTACCGGCTTGATCAATTACATGAAAGCAATTGCAGCAACTTAAAGCGCGGCCATGCTAGAATTCTGTAGATGTTTTGCGATGTGTGGGTTCCTGTCGATAGTTAGGTTCAAGGCCACGTGTGGAAAAATGTCGGGAGGTGTTACCGACATAGCAGGCGTTAAAGTCTGCACAAGAAAATTTGCACACGACGCCTGGACGAAGCCTACTAGGGATAGAATCCTTCACACTTAACATGAAACCTAAATGAAACATGAAACCTAAATGAAACCTAAATGAAGAGAAAACTAGTTTGATATGTATTTTTTACAACATCGTCTAATTATAGCGCTCACGCGTTCCTGTGTAACGCTAGAAAACCTTCCTATGTAACGGACCCTTAAGTAAAACGGTTGGTATCTTATTAACTGTATTTGGTAAAACAACTCGAAAAAGCTTGGCTTACAGTGTTTCAGTTTTGAAACATTCTTGGAACAGGAAAGGTAGACGAGTATACTGACGCAATGACGGAAGCAAGGTACATCAAACGGCCATACAGCATGTTTGACAAACATAACCAGTTCAAATGCGAGTTAACTAACACAAAACTATTGTTGAAATCGTAGAGAGTGCAAGGACTTTGGAGCCATTCAGTCGCTCATCTACCTAGGGTCGATGTGAGTACGTTGTAAGTGTAACCGTATTATAAACAGGGTGAATTAAGGGGAATATACAGCGCGCTTGCATCCAAGTATACCAGGCATGCGAAAAAACACACGGGAGTAGTATAGTGTTTGGGGGTACGAAATCATTTTATCTCGTTTTCCCCAAACTACTACTGCCTTCTGATCTCGTATTCTGGAAATGGAATATATAGTTGTTCAATCTGATGGAATATATAGTTATTTAATTTGATGGAATATATAGTTATTTAATTTGATGGAATATATAGTTATTTAATTTGATGGAATATATAGTTATTTAATTTGATGAAATATATAGTTATTTAATTTGATGGAATCTATAGTTGTTCAATCTGATGGAACCAAGGTCAGCACACTTCATAAAATGCGTGACATTCTCGGAAAAATCACCAAGCGTGACATTCTCGGAAAACAGGGGATGAGTCATCGCCTATCATGTGTTAGCTGCATAAAGAAATAATATCTCATATAATATAGATGAGTTGTAATTTAGTAATCCACAATGAATTGAAGAATATGGGGAGTTGACATGTCCTTTTTGTAATCAGCTATTGGTCAAAGTTGTTAAAAGTGTGAAAGCACCTTGCTGTGATAAACAGAAAATGTTTAATGATGATGGTGAAAATGTTTGTCTAAATTGTGGTTCAGTCCACGGCTATGACTATTGTAAGGAGTACGTTGACTTTCATAATAATATGTATAAAATACGGCGAAAATCTGTATATCACCGGAAGTACCATATTGAAAATGTGATAAATGGTATATGTTGCAAGAATAGATTTCAAATTTCAGTAAAAGATAAGGGTAAAATATTGAAAATATTCGAAGAGATAGACACTATCATCCCTTCGGTGAATAAGAATCGTAAAAGAATGATAAGCACCAAATTTATGCTTAAGCAAATATTCATAATGCTTGATCTACCATTTGATGAAATAATAGTTACAAGATCAAAGAAGACATTAAAATTTTATGATCAATATTGGGTTGAGATTCTATTGTTGAGATTTGATAAGATTATTAGTATTATCAAGCAGTGAATTTTTCATCATATTTCAGTAGGTACTTATCAATAATTGGACTATTGTCAGTCACATAATCATCAATATTCTTCATTGAGATTTGTATACTTGAAGCATCAAAATCACCACTTCTCAACTTGTCTTTTATTGAATTGAGTAGATGTTGATAGCTTTGATAAGCATATGTGCAATTCTGGATTTTCAAATCTAGGTTTTTATGCTTCATCCACCCTTGTATCAAAAGTGATGCTGTACTGATGGCTACCAAACCAACACCACCAGTTGCCACGCTTGCAGCAAGACCACCTGTTGCAAATATAATAGACGCTGAATTCCCCAGTAATTTCCATTTTTTGAACCTTTTAACAGCCTGTTTATGAGCCCAACACTTTCTGTGATATGTGTGGTAATAGGCTTTTAATTCATTTACCTGATCTTCTGTTAATTCACCTGAAATATGGTTCCAGCTGAATATGCTTTTTCGCTCTTTCATACAATATGCTTATATAACGATTCTGTTCAACACACAGTACCACAAACCAGACAATTGCCCACTTAGAGGTGATAACTTACTAATTTTAGTCGTCAAGAAAGACGGTAGAGCATAAGAATATCCTCTATCAAGTGCATGTTTGACATAAAACCTACCGAAGGCATCGTGTAATATACCATGCGTCTGTAATGTATCAATCCAAGCAAGAGTATGCTCCAAAAAATGTGTTAAGCAGCCTTCACCGGGACCGATTAATCCAATGCCTATATGCTCCTGGATAATATCTCTCACTTCAATATATTTGTTGAAATGTTTGTGATATAGAAACTGGTAAACCAAAGCTGATTTCAAAATCCTCTTATCAACACCAGGGTTTTTCCGTTCAGCATCCCGAATGAACCATCGTACAAATCTTATAATCTGCTTCATAATAATTGATTACATAATTCAAAGATCGAAATAATCTTCAAGGAAACGGAACATATTTTTTAATTCATCATTAGACAGAGATTTCTGCCAAACAGAAAAAGCGTACAGATCCATTTCAGAAAAATTGACTGCAGTACCATTATCATTATCAACTTGACATCCAACGAACATTTTTTGTGGATTTCCTGACAGCGTTGCTGAGATTGTTTCTGTTCCAACAGGAGTCATTGATGAAATACCTCTAAATAGTTCCATATTTTGTCCATTCACTCTTATTGTCCAAACCTCAATATTACCAGTCAGATCAGACAAAGAAAGAGCAGTAAGTCTTCCGCCTGAGAGAGTACCAAAATCAACCCAAACAGTCCCAGTACCCCAAGGAAAATGAACACCAAATCGAATATTAGCCTGCCCCCATTGAAATTGAGATTGATTCTTCACTTGTTTTGTATTAACAACCATAATTACTGTGCATGTATTCCCATTTGGTCCAGCAACTTTGGATACATCAAATGAATTTATTCTCAAGTAGTCATCAGTCCCATCGAATCGCAGAAAGAATCTCTTTTTATTTGAATCTCTCAACAGCAGAGGTTTTTTGGAATTATCAGTTTGTGTGAAAGATATATTATTGACAGGATCAACCCATCTTGAGACTCTATCGTTTGTATCAGATGTTAAAACAGAGAGAGCTGGGATGAGAGCAATAGAAATTCCATCAAGGACTGGTACACCAGGAAGAGAGTTGGAAATAACAAAAGTAGCTCTATCTAACTTCAGATCAAGTTGTTTTTTTGTGACACAATCATTATCATCAGTTCCTTCATCAACATTTATCAATTTCTTGTTGTTTCCAAGATCATAGTGGCCATCTTGTGTTAATGTAAATCCATCACCTTTATCACCTTTATCACCTTTATTGTCTTGATTTAGTGAATGATTAAATACACCCATTATAATATTATTTTAGATTAATTCATGAAGACTATTGTACTAGTTAATAATAAATTCAAGCAAAAAGGACAAATCAAAAGCATTTGAATTGGGGTGTGAATAGTCAATGTAAAAGAAGCCATTATATAATTGTAGATTAATATCGACAGTTGTGATATTAGGAGTATTACTAATTGTATAGCGCTTTGTTATTGACCTACTTGCTTGTCCATCTCTTTTATTTATGAACACAAGTATTCCAGTTCCAGCGTTTTGAATAATGTGCAAACGTTTGAAATAAAAATTGTTCAAAACAACCATCTGTTTTCCCCCATCAATTAAGACAGTTTTCAACACATTCGAGTCATGGTTTTGTTTGACTTCAACGAAGGCATTTATATAAATTGTTTGACCAATTATTCTATTCCCATTCAAATCTAGATCACCTCCTAATTTCGGCCTGTAAAGAGCAAATCCACCCAAATCGAAAGCCGTTTCCATAATTACACCTGTAACGCTTGAACGAAATAGATTCAAACTATTATTATGAATTCTATAGCCATTCATATTTAAATCACCACCAAGTTTAGCCTCTTTTATTAGAAACGTGTTCATATTAATATCATTTAGCATTGTCAATTCACCGTTTTGACCATCGAATAAGTTTGATGAATTATCAATCAAGGCATGTCCATTCAAATCTAAATCAGTTTGTAATTGTATTTTTTCATTCACGATTTTATAAGCTTCTGCGAAGTCGTAAACACTTGATGGAACGTCTACAGCTTCAAAATCAATACCATATGCAACACAATGAACTTTGTACTTATTTGGATAAGTTGGGTTAGCATTAATATGAATCGTACAATATAAATATTCAGGTGGTGAACTTGCTGATGGTTTTTCAATCCATAATAAATATCTCGAATGATCTTCATTTCTGTTATCAAATTTTCTCCCTACAGTTTTATGAATTGTAATTCCACCAGTTGCACTGAATGTTACACTACTAAGATTCATTCCTTCATAATCAGGAAATAGCCATTCAAGAATGAAAGTGTATTTTCCATCTTTTATTGTGTACATATTAAATCCAATTCTAGCTCTGTAAATATGATTAGCTTCTTTATTCAAGTCTATATCAATAACCTTTTTTAAAATCAAATGCGGTGAACGAGGTAAATTGACATATCCATTAACTGTCAAGCCATATTCAGTGCTAATTTCATCGATATCATTCATCAAATATTTGAAAGCATTCTTTGGATGAGAAGCAGATGAAATATGACTTTTTTCTAATTGATCTAAATTTACGGCATCGGTTTTATTTGTTCCTTCTTTTAAGTTAATGATTTTATGCCCTCCAAGTTTCATATCCGCTGCCATCGCGTTTGTTCCATTCAATAATAAAGTGTTCGCTCTCATAGCTGTTCCAGCTCGATTCAAAACTCTGAAGTTCACTGCATCAGTTTCATTCACCACGTCCGCTAAATTAGTCACTCTATTTCCACCCATCGACAAATCGCCATACATTGCAGTCGAACCGTCTCGTCGGAGAAAATATTCGTCAGTATAAAGTTTTGTCACCGCATCGTCTGCGTTGACAGGTGGAGCAAGATCAGTAATGGCATTGTTGTTCATATTCAGATTTTGTTGTGCAATCGCATCGAGTTTGGTTTGCAACCTCTGGTCCACATAACTTTTGTTTACAGCGTCTTGTGGGTTTGAGGGGTTATCCTGTAGGTTGATGATCTTGTTCAATTTCATGTCAACATTACTACCAAACGCAACATGACCGTTTTCAATTTCATAAGCTGGGTCATGAACAAAGTAAGACAAATTGGTATGATAGCCATAGGCCCCATAAACGATGATATGTGTTTTGGTGTTAGACGCAGGAGCTGTGCTGGAAAGTTCCACCTGTATTGCCGCTTGACCACCACTGGTTTTTTCGATTCGGAAAAGCTTCTTCATATAACCATCAACGTGTGGGGTTTTGAGAAAAGGTTTTTGAAACGGCTGTCCCGCATCTCGTATATTTAAAGTTGGAAGGGTTAAATCGACTGTTGCACTTCTTGGGTCTGATGGTGAGTAAAACTCAACAACAAAAGTGTACTGACTGTTTCTTAAAGATGTCACATTAAAACGAATTTTGGATGTAAAGTTACCACTATGTGAAATGATAAAAGACAATGAGGACTTGTTTATGTGGTATGGTGATCTATCAAAATTCTCAATTTGAAGGTTTGTTGCATCACTGACTGTAGAAGACTTGGATATGTCTTTTAACAGAAAAGCGAAGGGGTTGCGTTGAGTACCAGATGCTGAAAGAATAAGGTCATCAACATACTTTTTGTTGGTAGAATCTTTATCAGAGTTTGGAGATCCAACATTTGTTATTTTATTGTCACCCATGACAAGATCACCGGTCATTGCAACACTTCCATCTTTTTTAAGAAATGGTGAAACATCAATGCCAGTAATTCCAGCAATTTCAGTATCAACATACCCCTTTGTGGCTGAATCATTGTTTGCTGTTGGCGCTGCTACATTAGTCAATTTGTTACCTCCAAGATTCAAATCAGAAGTCATCGCAACGCTTCCATTTAGTTTCAAAAAATTATTGTTCACATAGTTTCTATTTACAGCTGAATAACCGAATCTTGGGTTATCTGGTATGCCAAACAGATCATTTCTATTCATGCTAACAGGTGCAAAAATTACACCGCCTGTGTTTTTATTAAGGAAATCAGCTGTTTTATTATCAACGTAAGATTTGTTTACAGCGTCTTGTGGGTTTGAGGGGTTATCTTGTAGGTTCATGATTCTATTATTTTTCATGTCAATTTTACCACCAAAAGCAACATTGCCGTTTTCAATTTCATACACTGGGTCGTGAATATGTGATAAAATAATATTTGAAAATCCGTAAACACCATAAACTATAACATAATGTTTTTTATTATTTTGTAAATATGGTGAAATCAACAATAACTCCATTGATGTGGAACCATGACTTGTTTTTTCAAGGAAGAATATTCTCTTAAGATAACCATCAACAAGATGAGTCTTTGGAAATGCTCTTTTTATTGAATCCTTTCTTTCAATTAAATTAGATGACAGATTGTCGTCATCGACTGTTGCATTATTTGGGCTACCATCAGTATAAAACTCAACAACTAAAGTGTACTTTGAAACTTCCAATTGTGTCAGATCAAAACGAAGAACAGTTGTAAGACCAGCAGTAGGAATAACAAAAGACAAGGCTATTTTATTCAATGAGTAAGGGCTTTTGTCAAAATCTTCCAATTGCAGATTATTCGCATTTCTAAGAATAGTTGTTTTTGATACATCTTCAAGAAGAAATTTAAATGGATTAACACGTGTTCCTTCAATTGATAAAACAGCATCATTAACATATCCCAAGTTAGTAGAATCATAATGATTTACTGGATCACCAACATATGTCAAACGTTTATTTTCAATGTCATAATTACCATCTTGTGTTAATCTAAATCCATCACCTTTGGGACCAACAGCTCCAGTAGCTCCTTGTGGACCAATTGCACCTGTATTACCTTTTGGACCTCTATCACCTTTTTCACCTTTGGGACCAATTGGACCAGCTGGGCCTCTTTCACCAGTACCAGTTTCTGTTTTATCTTGATTTATTTGAGCATTAAAAACTCCCATTATATCATCTTGTTAGATTAATTTTTCGATTCTTTCTGTTTTTGGATTCTCCTGTTTTTCAACATTTTGGAAATTATTGATTGCCATATAATATTAGATTAGATTAAACAGCACCATAAAAATTTCTCTTGATTGTTTTCATCGGCTTGTCAACATAACAGAAGGAATATGGTTTCTTGGTTGCTTCAATGTATTTCTTCTTGTCGATTCCAAGCTCCTGTGCAATCAAGTTCCTTTCTCTTGAGGATGGGAAATCATAAAGGCAGAAGTGACTGCAATTCAGTCTGATTGATTTTGGACAGCCATAGAATGATTGTGTGAGATATATGACTGAACAGTTCTTGTGTCTCCCCTGAATGAAATAGCTTATGATTTGATCTTGTTTTTTATCAGTGACAAAATCATCAAAAACAACCAATCGCTGCAAATCTGTGTTTTTTATTTGTTCAACTGGCAATATCTCTTCTTGACTGCAAACCAAGGCAGGATATCCAATGTGACTGCTTATTTCATCCATTACTTTCCGAAGATATTGATATTTGTCTTGATCCAAATTTTTTGCATAAAGATGTATCTGATCATAATAAACCAACGGTTCCATAATCAGATGCATGAACAATGTTGTCTTTCCAGATCCAGAATTACCAGCCAATAACATTCTAAATGTATCTTTTGGCATATACGGATACAACTGTCTGAATGAATTCTTTAAACCCTGAATATCATAATTAGGGATTTCCATATGTAAATAGTTTAGATTAGTCTAACACAATTGTATATGGATATAGAACGAATGAAAAGGCTTCTTAAAAGTGGAATTGAAGCTGGAAACAAAACAAGAGAAGTTCGTGATGTTATCAAGACTTATGAATACAGAAAACAGGATGCATATGATACAACATCAGAATTGCTGAAACCCTCTATTGATGTCCAGAAGAGTGTGAAAGAAAGTGTCGACGAAAAACAGGATGAAGTCATTAAACAGTTGAAAAAGAATCAACAGGCTTTAACACAAGGACTTGATGATGTTATTGAAGCTAATAGAAGAGCTATTACAATGGGAACGGAACTTCCTGGAGCCATTGAAGCACCTGAAAAAGAGGATCAGACACCCAACATATTATCGATCGATAACTATTTCGATAGAGATGATAGAATCATATTAAGAATCACAAGCTTTTAAAGCCTAGCGAGTTAACTCAAGTCACCCCACAAAAACTTCTTGAAGAAAGGGAGAAAGCTGCAGAAAAAGCCAAGAATATGGGAAGAAGAAAAAAAAAATCATTCACTCCAGAAGAAAATGAATCTCATAAAAGAGAAATACAAACTTTGAAGAAATATAGATACGATTGATGATGTATTAGCTTCTTACAAATACAAAACAGGGAAAGGAATGGGTTCAAGGGGTGCATTTTTGGGTGACATGCTTTCAAGACTACAGTTACTTGGTGGATCTATTTCAGCCGGCAACAACAGCAGAAATGTTCAAAATGAATTCACAAAAATATTGCATACATTGAACAGACTGGGAATCCTGAAAACTGGTGAGTTGAATAAAATAATGATGAAATATCTAATGTAAAAGTATATGACAGAAATTTCATTACGATTCAACAGTAAAAACAGAGACAAAATTGGTGTCAGTAAGAGTCATGATTTTGAAAAAAGATTTAATTCACCTCTTAAATTAACGAATGATTTAAAATATGAAATGGCTGTGAATGTCATCAATATGACATACAGTTGGTACAATATCAGAGATATTTATGACAATAATGAAATAAAATACAGTATTGATGGAGGTGCAAACTGGTTCACAGTGAAATTCATCAATGGTATGTATTCATATGACGATATCGATGATTACATTCATAAATTCATGGAAAAAAAAAACCAGACTTAATCCAGATGAAACAGATGAAAAAAAAATACAAGTATGGTATTAACATTTATTTCGTTTTGTCAACATATCGCATTTTGATCGAACTTAAAGAAAACTATCGAGTGGATCTGAGAAATCAGAATTTCAGAAAACTTATCGGTTTCGATTCAAAATTAGTTCCAGCCACAGAATATGGAACAAATCTACCTGATATCACAAGAAGTGTAGATGAAATTTATATCAATTGTGATTTGGTGACAGATAGCATTGTTGATGGAAATAGCACGAATACAATCGCTGTTATTCCTGTCACAGATCTCGTTAGAAGTTTACCTTTCACTTACAAACCTCGTTTTCTTTCATGGAATCCAGTCTCAACACATACAATCAGCTCAATACGTTTTTATGTCACTGATTCTTCTAGAGCTCCAGTCGATTTAAATGGGATAGATTGGTATATTGAGTTGTTCTTGAGAAGTGTGGAATTATAAAACCTAATAGTATATGAAACGGTTTGAGTTTAAAAAATATGAACAACATGGTGAAGGTATTGTGACTGATATGATCAAAACAGCTGGAAAAAAAGCAGCAACAACAATTGGTGAACATGCTGGCAAAAAAGCTGGTGACAAAATCATAGAACTTTTGAAAAAGAGAAAGAGTGGAACTGAGAGTGTGAGCCAGACTGGTGGTTTAATCAAAAGAAAGAGAGGTCGACCACGTAAAATAAAATAACTTTTATCTAACACAATAATATATGTCAAACTATCGTGACTCAAAATATATGAAAGATATGAAGATGTAGTGTTCGAACTAGAGACAGCACTTAATACTGTAGTAGCAAACAATGCTCATCAGAGTAAAACAGGCTACCGATTCATTGTTGATAATAGTGGAGAGACTACACCATTTGACTGGTATAATGCCCGTTTTAATGTTATTTTCAAAGAAAATAAGCTTGCAGATGGAGCTGACATTGCTGCTGCAGATCGAAATGGTATTGTTAATTCAGTTCACGCTCTTATTAACACCATTAATGTAAAAATGAATGGTCTTGATGTTTATGAATGCCGAGACGCTAACCAGGCCACAAATATTAAGTCATTGCTTGAGTATTCACAGGGTTATGTTGTAAGTCAGGGAACCAATGAGTTCTTCTATCTTGACACCAGCAGAGGTGCTGAAAACAGAGTGGCACAAGCTGCTTATAACAAAGGATTCTCAGATCGTAAAGCTTTGCTTAATGATGGTGGTGAAGTAAATGCAGAGATAGCATTGAACAGATACGGTTTTTTCAAGAGCTTTTGGGATGAACTCATGCCTAACTCAAAAATAGAGGTGAAATTGACACTTGAGAGTGATGACAATATGATATGGCAAGCTACTGATGAATGTCGTGTGGATACTAACTAAATTCCAGCTAATAGTTCCTCG
Source organism: Pachyseris speciosa (assembly GCA_016490735.1). NCBI lineage: Eukaryota > Metazoa > Cnidaria > Anthozoa > Scleractinia > Pachyseridae > Pachyseris > Pachyseris speciosa. The sequence goes on along the minus strand of JAEMWC010000218.1, from coordinate 937,643 downwards.
CATTGTTTTTAATTCTGCGGGAAAGTCCTTATACATGAGCAAGTATCTTGACAACAGAAAGTGGACTTACATGAGAGAAATGGTTGAGAGAGGCAATTCAACAAGACAACAGACAGCCAATTTCCGTATTTCCACAGGAATAAACAAACCCAGGCATGTCTTTGTATTCATCATCAATGATGCCAATAATGCATCTCAGACAGCCAATAAATTTCTCTATAACACATTCTCAGTTGGAGCAGTTGGACATCTGCGAACTTTGACTGATTGTTATCTTGAAGTTGGCAATGGAAATGATTATCCGGAGGTACATTATAAACCCTCAACAGAACCAGCAAGAGTATTCAGACATGTTTTAAAATATGTTCAAGCTGTTAATGATTTCAGTGAAAGTACACCTTCTCACAAGAGGAAACTTCGGTACAATATTCCCTTTCATTTACTTTGATCTGACAAAACAGAAACAGGATATCAAGGACGGATGACAAAACTGACTTTCAAATACACTTTGAGTGCTGCAACAACTGTTGATTACAGTGTGTATGCTCTTGTGTTGTATGAGCAGGATATTGAGATGAGAAAGACTGATGGAAAATTAATTCTGAGATCATGTAAATTAAATAAATTAAATAAATTAAATGATTGTTTGTATTAAATACAATTTAGTATAAACATATATTATATGACTACTTATCATCCTCATGGAGTAAGACTTTCAAACAGTCAGAAGCAAAGGCTTGCAAAAGCTATACAAACAAATTCACCGGTAATATTGAGACTCGCACATGGAGATCTCACTGGAGGTGATCAAATGATGTTGACAAAAACACAGATAAAAAAATTAGCCAAATCACAGAGAAATGGAACAGGTGCTGATGTAAAGATATCCAAAGCACAGATCAGAAAATCAGTCCAAGAAGGAGGTTCTCTTTGGTCCAGTCTTTTTTTCACTTGGAACAAGACTATTGCCTTATGCAGGTAAAGCAGTAGCTAAAGCGGCTCCAGCATTGGCTACAGGTGCTCTTTCTTCATTAGCAAGTCTCGGCATTGATAAACTATTTGGAAAGAAACAAAAAGGAGGATTTCTTATTCCTATGCCAATTTATCCCAATTATTGAATGTAGGAAATTTATTGAATACGAGACAGATGGCTGATGTTATCCAAAAAATGCAGTATGGTGGAGACGTTGTTATAAAACCAACAAAAGCGCAGACTGGAAAGGGTATTGGAACAATACTCGCCAGCATTGGAATTCCTTTGGCTATAGAAGCAATCAGAAAATTAACTGGAAAAGGTTTGCATGTTGAAAGCAGCCGTCCAAGACGGTCAATACCTGTTCATGTTCCAGATGACATTGTACCCAGAAAGAAAGGTGGGAAACATGCTATGATTCCATGGCAATCTCCTCCTGTTTTTGGTACATGGAATAACCCAATCGGTTATGGAATGAAAAAAAAAAAAAAAGGAAAAGGACTTCTACTGGGCAAAAACAGTCCATTCAATTCAATCCCCATACTAGGAACCATTTTGTAAATAAACCCTTATCCAACTTTGATTTAATCAATTGGGTTAAACAACTTGGAATAAAACATTTTAGAGGAGTATTTTCAAGAGACAATCTGCCGAGACAAATAAAAAAATGAATGTGGGATAGTCAATCTTGATTCCAAAATTGGACCTGGTACTCACTGGGTTTGTTATAGGAATTTCAAAATGATAAATACTGTGAATACTTCGACTCTTTCGTTTAATGATGCCAACAGAAGTAAGAAATACATGGCTGCAAGCGGTAAACAACTTGAATACTCTGGTGATGAGATACAAGAAAGGGAATCAGTATTGTGTGGATATTGGTGTTTGTACTATCTTCTTGAGAGACAAAAAGGCAGATCCATTCTTAATACAATACATAATGCTGAATTTGATCCAACAGACACAAGAGTCAATCACAGATTCATCATAGACTACTTCAAAAATATCTAACTTAATGGTATAATGGTAAAATCATATTGTGTGAAACAGAAGAAGCAGACTGAGTGTGTACCAGGAAGTGAAAGATATCAAAAGACAAAAAATGGTCGAACTGTGATGAAATGTACTTGTGCTGAATGTGGAATCACAAAGACTAAATTTGTCAGAAATCGGGGAAACTGAATAGCCCGTCTGAAGGGGCGGGCATACTAGATTCAGCCGCAGATATGGCGCTAACAGGATTTTAGAACATGGAGTCCCTTATTTAGCAAAGAAAGGTGTAGAAATGGGAAGATATTATGCTTCTGAAGCAATGAGAAATCCAAAGCTGCAAAAGAAATTAATTGACAAAGGACTTTCCCTCGCAAAGCCTGCAATCACAAAGGTTGGGTCAGAAGCTTTGAAACAACTCTCAACAAAAGTGAGACCAAATATTCGTTACAAAACAGATATCAAAGGATTAGATTATGGCGGTGCTATTGACATTCATAAGGTTATTGGCAAGCTTCCTAAACCGAAAAGTGGATGGACACCCGGAAGTATAAATACATGGGACCTATAATCCCCTCGATAAACAGTTAGAGTATGATAAAAACACAGGTGAGGTCTTGAAATGGAATGTACAACCTTACAATAAATGAAATAGCAGCTTACCACGATATTTGTTATGATATGGGAAAAAATAAAGGCGATTGTGATAGAACAATGGTCGAGTCACTAGATCAAATACCATATGGTGAGATGCCAAAATGGGGTCAAACAGCTAGATTCTTAATCGACAAAAAACAGAAACTTGTCTCGGTGTTTCAAAAAACGGAAAAAGCCGTCGAGTGAAGAAAACTGGCAAGAAAAACTAGCTGATGAATTACATGCACCCATAAAAAGAAATTTCACTCGGCGGCGTGTGATTGTAAATAAAATTGATGAAATATGGGCAAGTGATCTAGTTGAAATGCAACAGTTCAGTAAATGGAATAAAGGTTATCGATATCTTCTTATGGTTATTGATGTCTTCAGCAAATATGGTTGGATTGTCCCATTGAAGGATAAGAAAGGTGAATCTGTCACTGAAGCATTCAAATTAATATTCAAGGAGGTAGAAAACCACAGTATTTATGGGTCGACAAGGGAAAAGAGTTTTACAACAAACACTTGAAGGACTTGCTAGAGAAACATAGTGTACAGATGTACTCAACTGAGAATGAAGAGAAATCATCAGTAGTTGAAAGATGGAATCGAACAATGAAGTCCAAAATGTGGAAGCAGTTCACTGTTCAAGGTAATACACAGTATTTAGACATGTTACCAAAATTAGTGAAACAGTATAATAATACCAAACATTCAAGCACAAAGATGACACCCGTTGAAGCATCTGATAAGAGGAATGAAGGAACTGTTTACTTCAATTTGTATGGTGATATGAAAACATTAAAACAGAAACCGAAATTTAAAATAGGTGACAAGGTCCGAATATCCAAGTATAAACGGAATGTGTTCGACAAGGTCTATACACCAAATTGGACTGAAGAAGTATTTACAGTTGATAAGATCCAATACACTAATCCAGTCACTTACAAACTAAAAGATCTCAACGATGAAGAAATACAAGGGAGTTTTTATGAAGCTGAATTATTGAAAGCCAGACAGGATGTATTCCGTATTGATAAAGTCATTCGCAGAGATTACAAGAAGAAACAAGCTTTAGTGAAGTGGAAGGGTTACAGTGACGAATTTAACAGTTGGATCCCGTTCAAGGATTTAAAAGACATATTATAAAGAGAAAATTATCTAACATATATGTGAGTAGACCTACAGTATATCTGTTATTTGCTATTATGTAGCCAAGAATATTATTATTCCTGACTATATTTAAACACAGGTCGAAAATGAATTAAAAAATAAATTAATATAATATAATATACAAATGCAAAAATTCCTACGATAACAAAGAATTAGATGTGTCAATAGACTGTTATATTGATGATAAAAATAAAATATGGTTCAGAGGAAGAGACATTGCTAAAATTCTTTACTATAAAAATCCACAAAGAGCAATCAGAGATTATGTTGTATCGGATGATAAAATCTTAAGAGACCACAAAATCAGCATAAATTCACGAGGGACAAAAATGGTCCCTCGTGCTGAGGCCACTGATTCACGGGGGACAAAAATGGTCCCTCGTGCTGAGACCCCGAAAAAACTTTCAAATGTTTTTTTATAAATGAATCTGGACTTTATTCACTAATACTGTCCTCTAAAAAACAGGAAGCAGTAAAATTCAAACATTGGGTTACATCGAAAGTATTACCATCAATCAGGAAAACAGGGATATTACAAACAGTTCAATGATAGAAGTAATAACATGCTGATGATTGAAAGTGAAAATGATCTGCACTGCAAGATTGTATCATTCATCAGAAAAAAATATGAAGATGCTTTAATGATTGTGGTCTAGGTGAAAATCAAATAAGCTCAAATATGAGAATCAGAAGTTATAACAAAGGATATATGGCTGGTCAGTGTGATTTAATGCTGTTGAATCCCACTAGAAAATACAATGCTCTATGTCTTGAATTCAAAAGTCCAACTGGTGTGTATCAAGTGTCAGATAAACAAAAAGTATGAAGCAAATGTATGAGAAAAATAAGTGTAAGTACATCATGAGCAATTGTTTCGAAGACTTGATTCATGAAATAACTAAACACTTAGAAGAAAGCAAATTATACTTATCACGAAGGAAAGATTTAAAAGAAAATTAAATTGGTTTAAAAATAAAATATATAGATTATATATGGAGAATCAAAATGTCAAGAGAGGTCGGGGAAGGCCTAGAGTTCTCAGTGATGAGGAAAGAAAAAAACACAAGACTACCTATATGCTAAATAAAGAATGGTTCTGTAACATATGTAAGACAGGACGTAACTACACAATGGCAGGAAAATCTTGTCATATTAAAACAAAAAAACATCAAAAAAATATTATTCAATAATTACAATTCAAAAGGATCCAGTAATTGGATCAATTGAATTCTCAACCCTACTTAAACGCACATTGAAATGGCTTAAACAAAAAATATATAGTTATAATATAGATGGAAAAAATTATCGAAACTAGTAGTAATATGGACGAGAAAAGTCTCAAAAAATTGAGCAAATCCAAGCTAATCAAATTGCTGTTGAAGCAGCAGAAAAAGCCTAAAGTTATTATAGTTGATGACACAAAACCTGTACCTAAACCAAGAACAAGACCAATTCCCGCCCCAAGGACGAAAAGACCAACTGTCAAAGAATTGGTTGATTACTTCGAAAGAAAAAGATTGCCAGCACCACCAAAGAATGGTTGGAAGAAATAGAACAATTGAAAAAGAGACCGATCCCAGCCCCCAGAACCAAACAGGTAATTCAGAGACCAACACCTACACCCAAGACTAAGATAGGGCAAACAGAGAAAGCTCTGAAGGGCTTCACAAAGTCTTTTGAAATCGGTATAAAAAATAACAAAGACCCGCTTGCGCAACTGCAAAACACAAGAAAGGCTGTTGCATATAATATTATAAAATTGTTGAATGAAATGAAAGGACTGAAATTCGTTGAAACGCTTAAGGTAATATTTGCAAAAATGACTGACGGAGAAATAGAATACAAAACCGCATATTTCAACAGTGTAGCTCAAACAATTGTGAATAATCTGGAAGTAACTGAATCACTACAGTTGTCAAAAGACCAAATAATGAATAAGATTGCAGTTTGGGTATCTGAAGGTTCAGGTTGGACTGTTGATTCAGTTGATAGTCATTATCTTAATGTTGTGAAATATGCGCCAATGAAGGGCTCCTCATACATTAAACTACCGAATGAACTCAGAAACAGTGCAAAGGGTTTAATTAACTTGAAAAATGAGGATAATGAATGCTTCCGATGGTGTCACATCAGACACCTGAACCCACAAGAGAAATACCCACAGAGGATTAAAAAGTTGACAAAAAATACATTGAAAAATTGGATTATAGAGGGATTGAATTCCCAGTTGCAACCAAGCATTACAACAAGATAGAGAAACAAAATGAGATCAACATCAATGTTTTTGGTTATGAGAATAGACAGCCATATCCAATTTTTGTTTCAAAAGAGAAATATACAGACTGCTTGAATCTGCTTCTAATAAGTGAAAATGAAAACAAGCATTATGTGCTAATCAAAGATTTCAATAAGTTCATGTACAATCAAACAAAGCACAAAGAAAGAAAACATTTTTGTATGCACTGTCTTCAATGCTTCAGCTCTGAAAGGGTGTTGAATGATCACAAGGACAACTGCATGCAAGTAAATGGCACACAGGCAATAAAAATGCCAAACAAAGATAACAGCATACTGAAATTCAACAACTTTCATAAACAACAGCGGGTACCATTTGTTATATATGCTGATTTTGAGGCCATCACTGAAAAAATACACGGTTGCCAACCCAACAGTGATAAATCATATACTGAAGCCTATCAGAAGCATACTGACTGTGGCTACGGCTATAAAGTTGTTTGTTGCTATGACGATAAATACAGCAAACCAGCAGCAATATACAGGGGTGAAAAGGCTGTGTACAAATTTATGGAAGCTATGCTTGAGGAGGTCAAATATTGCAAGAATGTTGTGAAAAAAAATTTTAACAAACCATTGAAAATGACTAAAGATGATGAAGAGAAATTCCGAAAAGCCAAAGTTTGTCACATCTGTGATAAGAAATACACTGACAAAGATATCCGAGTCCGAGATCATTGTCACATCACTGGTAAATACAGAGGTTCTGCTCACCAAGATTGTAATCTGAAACTCAGAGTGAACCCAGAAGAAATAAAAATACCAGTCATATTTCACAATCTAAGAGGCTATGATAGTCATTTTATTATGCAGGAGATTGGAGCTATTGTTAAGAAGCACACTTACAAAAACAAGAAAGGTGAAAACTGTCAAATGAATATCAATGCTATCCCAAATAACATGGAGAAGTATATGGCTTTCATGCTTGGTAACCACTTGACCTTCATTGATAGTTTCCAGTTCATGAGCTCCAGTTTGGAAAAACTTGTAGGCAATCTACCTAGAGAAGCCTTAAAATACACCTCACAAGAGTTTAAGGGAAAGGATCTTAATCTGATGGCACAGAAAGGTGTTTATCCTTATGACTACATGGACAGTTTCGATCAATTCAATCAGAAGCTGCCCTCAAAAGATGAATTCTATAGCATACTGAGTGATGAGCATATATCAGATGAAGACTATATGCATGCTCAGACTGTTTGGAAACATTCTCTTTGAAAAACATGGGTGATTATCATGACCTGTACCTTAAAACAGATGTACTCCTACTGGCTGATGTATTTGAAAACTTCAGAAAAACATGCCTTGAGTACTATAAACTGGACCCGTGTCACTATTTCACGTCTCCCGGTTTATCTTGGGACGCCATGCTAAAAATGACTGACATAAAATTAGAATTGATGACAGACATTGATATGTTCCAGTTCATTGAAAAGGGTATGCGTGGAGGAATCAGCTATATAGCCAACCGTTACGGTAAAGCAAATAATAAATACATGAAAGAGTATGACGAGAAGGCGCCCTCGACGTACATCGTGTATCTTGATGCTAATAATTTGTATGGTTGGGCTATGAGTCAATATTTACCAACCGGTGGTTTCAAATGGTTGACACAAAAACAGATCAATAATTTAGACCTGTCTGTCTATAAAGAAGATAGTGCAAATGGTCTGATACTTGAAGTTGACCTCAGATACCCCCAAGAGTTACATGATCTACATAATGACTACCCACTTGGGCCGGAAAGGATTAAAGTGACTGGGGACATGCTATCAGATTATTGTAAAAACATAGCGAAGAAATATAAAATATCAACTGGTCTGGTACATAAACTGATACCAACATTAAGCAACAAAGAAAAATACGTGCTCCATTACAGGAACCTCCAATTATATACTGATCTCGGTTTGAAAATAACTAAAATCCATCGAGTGTTAGAATTCAATCAGTCCGCGTGGCTTAGGCAATATATTGATTTCAATACTGAAAAACGTAAGAATGCTAAAAATGCTTTTGAGAAAGACTTTTTCAAGCTGATGAATAACAGTGTATTTGGCAAAACGATGGAAAACCTAAGAAAGCGAGTAGACGTCAGATTGGTGACTGATGAGGAGAAGCTATTGAAATTAGCCAGTAAACCGACATATGTTAGCAGTAAAATCTTCGATCAAAATCTAGTAGCTGTTCATAAGATAAAAGAAACACTCACCCTGAACAGGCCGGCATATGTGGGAATGTGTATTCTAGACCTTAGCAAGACACTGATGTACGATTTCCATTACAACTACATCAAAGAGAAATATGGAGATGAAGCAAAATTATTATTCACAGACACAGACAGTTTGACCTATGAAATTAAAACCCAAGATGTCTATAGAAATTTCTGGAAGGATAAAAATAAATTTGACAATAGCGACTACCAGAATGCTCTCCATATTTCGATAAGAAGAATAAAAAAGTTATTGGCAAATTCAAAGATGAGGCAGCAGGAGTACCCGTTTGCGAATTCATCGGTTTACGATCGAAGATGTATAGCTATATTAAAGATGATCAGAAAGGAGGGAAGACAGCAAAAGGTATTAGTAAGAATATTATTAAGAATAACATCAAACATGAAAATTATAAAGAGACACTATTTGATAATAAACAGATGCATCATAGAATGAAAACAATTAGAAGTCAGAACCATCAACTTGGAAGTTATGAGATAAATAAAGTATCACTCAGCTGCTTTGACGACAAGCGGTATATTCATGATAATGGCGTGACAAGCTTTGCTTATGGACATTTTAAAATCTAGCTGTTGACGTCACGCCATATGATTTTTGTGAGTTTTAAAATACTGCCCTCTTTGGGGGTTTCCCTTTCAAATGAGTCATCAAACTACGTCAGATTTTCGCTTTTTACACATGCGTATTATTTTTATCTTTGTAAATTTCATTTATGTACCACAAGCATAAAAATGAAAATACAAACGAATATATAAGGGTTGTTTCACACAGATAAAGCGTGGCTTGTATACATAGGATCTAACGATTGGAAAAAGCGGGGCCTTTCGTTAGCGAAATGTATACAAGCCACCCCATGGAATAATGAAAAACCCCGCCGTTATTCCATGGGTTGAAAAAATAAAATAATAATAAAAATGATGAAAAATAAAAAAAATGAAAAATAAATAATCACCCTTAGATGGTGTCGGATTGTTGGGTAGAGCTATAGTGAAAGCTTAGGCTTTGACAGAAGTGCCGGTTCAATCTCAAGCCGGAGGGTGAAAAAAACAAATAAACAAATAATTGGCCCCAAGAGGGTCTGATAGGGCCAGAGCGGAGTGGAGGTGGAAAGACATAAATGATAGTGCTCTGGTGGTGTGGAGGTGGGAATTCAAAAAAACAAAACAAAAAAAACCTCTCATGAGGGACGGGTGGTGATTCAAATTCCAAATTAAGTCCCTCATGAGAGGTTCTGGTGGCCACCAGTTTTGCTATTTTTTTCTGCAGCTATAGGCGATGACTCATTCCTGTTTTCCGAGAATGTCACGCTTGGTGATTTTTCCGAGAATGTCACGCATTTTATGAAGTGTGCTGACCTTGGTTCCATCAGATTGAACAACTATAGATTCCATCAAATTAAATAACTATATATTTCATCAAATTAAATAACTATATATTCCATCAAATTAAATAACTATATATTCCATCAAATTAAATAACTATATATTCCATCAAATTAAATAACTATATATTCCATCAGATTGAACAACTATATATTCCATTTCCAGAATACGAGATCAGAAGGCAGTAGTAGTTTGGGGAAAACGAGATAAAATGATTTCGTACCCCCAAACACTATACTACTCACGGGGTAGAAATAATTGAAAAACTGCTCACCATAGACAAGATTTTTCCCCGCGTTTAGTTGAATTTCTTCGAGCGAGAGGTTGACCTTCTATTTCTGTCTAGTAGGGATATTTTTTGTGGTACTCGAAGAACGATCGTTAATCTCCCTGAGGTGAGTTTGATGTGAGATTAGTTTACTCTCAAAAAGAAATATCTTAGGACGAATGTATTTAAATGTATTTTTCTTAATAGAATATTTCACATGTGCAGTTCCCTCCATTTGGGGGCTTGTTCCGGACCTAGAGTGGCATCTTTAAGTCGAGGGTGGTGCACCACTAGTTAACTTCTTATTGTAGTACCGTTTCTAATTCTTGTATTTTAAGGTACGTTAGGTAACAGCTGATCTGTCTCAGTGTGTGTGTCTTTTTTACCTTTTACAGATTATTCTTATGGATTGTTTTAAGATTTGTCACCTTTTACCAATTTGTGGAAAGGGTCGTAGTGAAAAGAATCTTACAGTAGGTAGCCCTGGGAGGGTAAAACTACGAATGTAATACAGGCAATATTATTTAAAAAAACAACATCCATTCATAGGATCGCATTACATTGCATCCGTAACCAACACTTAAACATCAACAAGAGGCTACAATTAGCCTAAACCCGGGCTTGCAAAAAACAGTATTGTATCCCTAACTTAGTGCTAAACAAAAGAATAGAGGGAAGTCTGTCTTTCTTACATCGGACGCATTGTGTTTAGCTTGTGTTGGAGTCTATTTCTTTAGACCCCTATCAACATATATTCCTCTAAAATACAGCTCAACCATTAAGCACAATAATTATAACACTTGTAAAAAATATTTCTAAAAGAACAAGAAAAAGAGAAACAGAAAAAATAAAGCCCGTGATATATACCACTAAAAGACATCGAACCTGGGTTAGCTGCGTCATAGGCAGGAACAATGACCTTTAGGCCACAGAGGTTTATCGTTATGCAAGATGATAAAAATAGTGTATTGATTCCAAAAAAAAAAAAAAAACTAAGCACACTTGTTTTCGCTTCGATGGATAATTGTTTGAGAAAGGAAACGCTTATCGAACGATGTTGGATTTTTTCGCATAAATGTGAATGGAGTCTCGGTGAAATGTGAGTAGAAAATTAATTAGCAGAGTGAAACTGTTTACAAATACGTCAATCCAGGGTCATTTGAAACACAAGAAAGGAACGTTTCTGGACAGTTTCAAGGGACGCTAGTACATTTGTAAAATATAATCGCTTATCATTCAAAAATTAAAGTCCAGAAATTGAGATATTGTGTCAAAATAGTAAATAAACTACCTGTCCAAGTCTCAGGGGTGTGTGATATCCCGTACTTGAGTTATTCAACAAAATGTACATCTCAATGGAGCGGATACGGGAACACGGCAGTCCATCTGGAGTTAAATTTTGGTCATGTTAAAAGCTTTCTTCTCGCTGTTGAACTTGCAAACATTCGTATAGACACTTGTCTTAACATATTAGTTGTTCAGACTTCAAAGACACAAGTTGAATCGACGTTTTCCGATACGTGACAACAGGCATCATTCTTGCTGTTGATATGAGATTTACACTCGAATCACTCGGCCGTGAAAGGTCAAACTCCCTTTGTCTGTAGTCTCTAATTTTTGGCGCTCCCCTCGCGTCGCGTCTCCTAGCAACTTCGCGCGCGCACGTGCCCCCACAATCCGTCGCCAAAATTAGAGACTACTCGCTGTCTACTGAAGCAGACACGGGGAAACACGGCAGTCCATCTGCCGTTAAGTTTACTCATGTTAAAAACTTTCTTCTCGCCGTTGAACTTCCAAACATTCGCATAGACACTTCTCTTAACATATTGTTTGTTCAGACTTCAAAAGCCACAAGATGAATCGACATTTTCCCATACGTGACAACACGCATCACTGTTGTTAAAAATAGTTAGCGCTTGCGCAGAAACGCCGGAAGGTTTCTCGCACAGTCACAAATATTTGTGCCACAACGACGATCGTCCAACACGCTACACAAACATGAACATTCAATTTCTACTGTTCTTCCTTACAATCATTTTTGCCTTCTTGGTTTATTTTTTCCCAAAATTCAGCATTAGATTTTCGGGGGATTAAGTTTTGTTCAGCAGATGTTTTCTAGGGTTTCCTTCAAGGCTGAGATATGTTAAACCTCCCCCCCCCCCCCCCCCCAACTACCTAAAAAAAAGGAATGGCATTTTTTTGCTGGTCCATGCGGCAGAATCTTCTGGCTGATATTTCTTTCGTTCTTGTACCACATCCATTTTGAATGGCAATTGGAAGATCATGGGCAGGGGGTTGTGAATGACGCTTTCGGAATGGTTTATTTTTAGCTTGTCGCGGGGCCAGGTCACCTGAAAATGCACACGTGGCGACACTGACCTTGAAGAGACGACGGCATCGGCATTCAAAGCCATGACAATTAACTATTATATTGATCACTTAAACCAAAAAGCGGAACAATTTAAATGAAAGTCTTTTAGCCGCAATTTTCTTTTGTGTTGTTTTTTTTTTTTCACTGTCTGGAAGGATACATACAGTATTCAGACATTTTGTGCTTTGTTTTCGTTTTTATCGCACGTGTAGCCAAGAAGCCATTGAAGTAGGCAGAGCCGGCTTCCTATCCAACTGTTGAACTAACATTTCTGTCATGCGCTTTCACATTCGCAGCTGGTGGCTGGAATTGTCCAACAAATCTTTTGGCTTCGAGCTGTATCCGAAATAGTCTTCCAGCAATTTAATATAGTATCGACATAGCGGAGGATCGCGTAGCGGACGTAAAATGAAAACGGTTCAATAAATTGGACACAATTAGCGAGTCAGGATGCATGTACTACAGTTACTTTGCGTTAACATTTTTTGTAATAACTTACTCCACGCTTTCTTTTTCACGCAGTGGCTGTTCGTACGGGACCCGTACGCGGACTTTGATTTTCTACTCGTACGGGAATCCTCAACTTTCGCCGAATTGCTAAGGAGTTTTTTATACCTGTTGTTCTGAAATATTCAATATTTGTTTACCTGCATTAGGCGATTTCAGTGAGATCTGTTTATTTAAATCAGACTAATTTGTCCAGTCTGTGCATACTATGCCGACTCTAGTATGCGAACAACACTTTTCGCGACACAAAATGTTTTCTCTTTAACTCACTGAAATGTTACCTCTCGTTCAAAGACGGGCTAACAGAACACTAAAGTAGGCTGAATACTCGTAAAGACAATTTCTCACAAGTTTTAAACAAACTTGGAGCATAATGACTTGGTTCGAAAGTCTGGACTCCCGAACGAACAGTTCGCAGTCGCGCTATTCATACGGAACCATATTTGTGGATTTTTTGGCGTTGTTATATGAGACAAACGAAAGGCACTGTGAACTAAAGCAAGAAAAAACAAAACAAAGATAAAACAAGGTAAGAAATTCCCAATTGAACCTTGACTTTATTTCACAGCCAGAAGAATCCCACATGAATAGCAAATGCAAGTCGGCGTACAGTCCAGTAAAAAAGATTCCATCGAAATTCTACCGAAAATTGAGGACTCTTCTATGAGTAGAAAATCAAAGTCCGAATAGCCACTAGACGTTCGTTTTAATCATTGGTATCTAGTAAACGGACTTTCGCGGCCCGTGGGGGGAATGCGTACGCACCCCTCACCCGCCTCGTATTATTGTAATGACATGCCAGTGATAGCAAAGTGCAGTGGATCCTGCAGGAAATGATGATGTTCCGAATACAGTAGATGCATGCCTTTTCTCTGATAGTTGTGCGATTCAGACTTGAAAACAAAAACGTCTCAATTTGGCAGATAAAAAAAAGCTGGGCATAAAAAAACCATTCTCCTGTAAACCGTTCGTAACACCTGACCCGGTTCCCGTAAAGGTGCATCTTCCGTGACTGCGGTTAAAACAATCCCTCGGCTTAAGTCTGCCAAAACCTCGAATAGCTACAGAACTTGCTGTTCAACGGTTGAACTAATATTACAATTAACGTGCTTCCAAACTCTTACAGCAAATTTAGCCAATATCATTTTGGCTTAAAAACTGACAACAAACTGAGTCAACACGCTTTCGCACAGAGATGCACCATTTTCATGCTACTCTCCTTGATTTGCTTAGTGAAGTGGAAATAACATAGCACCATTACTAACTAAATAACATATTAAGTTTATTTATAATATATCTTCAGCTGAGGGAATGTTTGAATTGTCAACACAAAACAAGCGTAAGGATACTCGGAGGAAAGAAACTCATCTTTGTAAACAGTATAACCCGTTTAAAAAAGTAGGAGCAATTCCAACTACCTTTGTAAGTAATCGAGTGATAAATTGATAAAAATTAACACTTAGTGCGATAACTGCTTTCCCTACATGTAGCGTCTTTAAGTTTTGTATTTTTATTGTGTATTTAGGTTTAAAAAAAAGGTTTGAAACAGTGAAGCGGTGTACTGGCTGAATATAAGGTGACCAAAACGACCGCAAAACATGATAAGCAAGCATGATCAGTTCAATGCAATTTCATCATTGCTGAAAAACGTAGCCAGTGCAACCGAGGATGAAAATAAAACTGGTGAAATTGCCTCGATTATATTTGCTTACTATACAAACGTTTTTATGTGGTTGTTGTTTTTCTTTGCTTTTAGTTACTCTAGAAGTAACCTGACTTTTTTTTATCTCAACTAGAAAGGTTCACAACGTTAATACTTACATGTACTAACAGCTACTCTCAGGAGACTTGACAAGTGATGCTGTGTTTGTGCTGCATTGGCTTAGAATTCAACTCACGCCCGTTTCGGTGGGAAAACTTATTCAAGCTCCCTTTCTTTTGATGTTGCTTTTCCAAAGCCATTTAACTATGTTGAAACTAGTTCCCTTAGCGAATAAAAAAAGCATTAGCGCAACATATCGTTAGATTTTCACGGGATGCGAGAGACCAAAACTGTGTGCGGTGGATCCAGCGACCCCTCCGGTGGAAAATAGGGATGTTACCAATACTGCCATGAGAGGTATACCTCTTGCTGGTATGTTTAGCGGTTCAAAAGCTTGTGAATCTTCTAGAGTTCAACATCCCCCTTGCTGCTGCTGTTACATATCGGACTGTCTTTGTACGTGACCGCATTCAGCAACTTAATAGTAAATGGGTAGCTTTGGTAAATTAGTTATAAACTCAGTTTAAGGTACTTTATTAAAGAAATAAAAAATGTTCCGAGTGCATTGTTGAGTTATGTAAGCACACGGGAATTTTTAAGAACACGTGAGACGTACTCATATTACTCAACAAGCTACGAGGAACAAGTTTTTTTCTTTATTTCTTTTATAAAATGTCCCAGAGATTTGCGAGAGCTTTCTTCGGAAGTCAACTGATGAAATTTAACGACACTCCAACACCCAAATTTTGCTTTTATGTTCCAAATAATGTCACATATTAATGGATGACACATTTTTTAATTGCTTTTATTTTATTTTTTTTTTTTTAATAATATGCCCAGAGATTTGCGCGCGCGCACACTTGTGATGTGTCCTGCGTGCATTATAATTTAACAATACACACACGTGACGTAGGGCGTTTCCAAATGTTGAGATATAATGCACTCGATTCGACTAATCATAGCGCGCGTAATAATATGAACATGTTATAATTAGTAAAACGTAGTGTATCCTCTTCATTACCAAAGGTACACAAGTTGAACTCTCGAAGATAGAACTGAACTCTCTCAGAAGCACACCACTGTTAACTTGTATAGGATTTTGTCTTTCAAAGTTTCTTTTTTTCTGTTTAAGTTTCCGTTGCAGCGATCGAACGCGAAACATTCAATCATCTTAGCGTTATTTTAGAAGACGCTTAATTCGTCGTGTTAAAGAGTAATTGACATAATATCAGAAGAGTTGATAAGTTAAAGAACTCGCTAGTGAAGGTATTCTAACCCTAAGTCGCAACTATGGAGGATCATTCTTCATTTGATTACTGACTTTGTTAACCAAATGATTGTAATAGCGGAGCTCCGCGGTCCGAAGGGCCGCAAAGCGGAGCACCATACCTATAGAAACCTGTCAACTGCTTTTCTCATGGTAATAATGGCTAGCGGTAGTGCTCGTGGGCGCGTACGCACGACGACAACGACGACGTTGCCATAATAATTAATAATATCCTAATAATAATCATAATAATCCAACATGGCGGCCATACTCCACCTGGCCCAGCTAACCAGCTAGTTTACAGCGTACGTCTTTGATACTGGACATCCATCTTATAGCCAATTGGCACCTGTCAAAACAAGGTATCCGCTGACCAGTGTTACGTAACCATATCGCGGGCTCAAGTTAAGACCTCTTCGAGGTCAGCTGTTTTTTTTGAAGTTGACCGCTGACTACATACTTACTTTCGATTGGATCGCAGGCTCAAGTCAGGTGTGGGACTCCCAAACCAAAACGAGGCTTAATTTTTCGCGCGCTTTTGGCTGTTCGCAATTTCACATTCAGTTGGTTTCTTCATTTTGATCAAAACAACTTTATCTTCTTCGATCGAAGTTTGCCTTTTAATTCGTGTAAAAGGCATAAAAATCAAGAACTTCTCAAAAGATACTCCGGAAGGGTGATTTTCAAGTGATAAAGGGAAGAGCGAAAAGGAAAAGCATCAAACTTGGATCGATTGTGTGGTTGAAAACAAATTAATTCAACACTTCAAGGGCTTTCACTTTGCCGCGGCATCTTGCATCTCACCAAGAAAGGTCACTTAACAGTTCACCGGCATTAATGGGAGGAACGAGTAACTCAAACTCTGTGGAAGAAGCTGTTTTTTGGACAAACTGTTTGCTATTTTTACTTTACTGAAGCTTACGTATTTTCAAGTGGTAGAAACCTCTACAACACAGGACAGTGAGGTAAATTAAAGAAATTGAAGCTTAACATTTGGTTTAATCGCTGTTACTTTTGTTCAGGAATGAAACTTATTTTTCTCTCGACTGGATATAAATAACAACCATCTGTACTCGTTTTGGACGCAGAGAAGTATTTGAATTGTTTGTTTGTTTTGGTGCGTTGTCTTGTTTACAAACGAACGAGTATTTTTACTCTGCTTGGCTGACAGTTTTTCGACCTCGGTGCCTCGACAGCGTTAAGAAACTTTTGCCCATATCTTATTAACACGTAATCGCAATGAATCCTCGTATAAGGATTGAAGGCCCGGCTAAACGATCACACATTTTCATCCAACATCATCAGTTGCCAAACATAACGTTGGGTGGCTAAACGCACAAACAATGTTTGACCAAACACTAGACAGAGCGAGAGCGAGTCCACAGAACGATTTTTTTGCGTATTATCGCTGAAATTTCGGCTTTTTGTGGTCCATTTGGTTGCTTTTTACCGGCTGTGCACGTTTTGTTGGTTGGGGCGGCTAACTTAAACGACGAAACATTTGTTCGGAACGCGAAATGTTGGATGAAAATGTTTGATCTTGATCAAACATGGAAAGCCATTTAAGAATAAATGCCATGTTGAAAGAGGTGGCTAAACAGTAAAAAAACTCCGGGTATTGTTTCTTGTAATGTTTAATGTTTTAATGTCTATTGGTGTTTTTGAACCGCGGTCCATTCCTGTTGACTGCTCTAAACATAAAATATTGGCGCAAGGAAAGCCATGCGAAGTTGCTCAATACCACTAGTAAAAAAAATTATAATCGTGGAGCTCCGCTTTTAGGCTTGGCTAAATCTATATATTATTGAATATGTGAACGATCATCGCAGTTATGAACACTACTAAAGCAGCAGTGAAAATAAAGCTCAGTTGTAGAGCACTGCACCCGTATCGCAGAGGTCGTGGGTTCGAATCCCGTACAAGCATTTTTTTTCCAGGCTTTATTTTCACTGCTGCTTTAGCAGTGTTCATAACTGCGACAATCGTTCACATATTCATTCTTTAATCCGCAGTTCAAATATATGACAAAACACAGTCAAGAACTGCATGTGGCTACTGCTTAATAAGCTAAAACAGTGAATAAAGTGGATTCTTTATAGTTAAAGCAGTGTGGTGAACAGAAGTTGCAGTATTTTGTGTGTGTGGCTACCAGCCTAAAAGAGGCTCGAAGAAGTGTGAATAAGCACTCCACACTTTCGGTTGCACTCGGTAATGCTCGATGTCTTCTTCGATCCCCTTCGTCGTCATCGGTTCTGTTTTGGAATAGTTCAGTTCAGTTCAGTTTATTCACACTTATTCAAACTTAATATTAGTGTACAAGAATAGAAAAAAGTAAAAGAGAAACAAAACTAGCTTACATGTACATTAGGCAGTAATTAACTAGTCAGTGAAGACGTTCGGGCGACATTGCTGGACTCCCTCGAAGTTTGAGATCACTTTTTCCTATTTTGCACCTGTAACCAGGCACAGCTCTCTTAGACTGTGAGAAGTGTTTTTTCCTAGCCCATTTTTCGAGCTTTTTGGTGACCGTTTCGAGTCTGACGTCCATGGCAATCGAGTCAAATAATCCTGCTATGGATACAAAGATGTCTTTCGAGACACAAAGCTGACCTGTTTATTTCAAGGGCCAAAGAAGCCGATTGTTTTTCACCGGCCAGAGTTGTGACTTTCGATACCAGGAATAGGTCTATTGAAAACGTTCTCGAATTGCAAATGAGCCTTAAGGTGGCTCCAACCTGTTTCTAGCATTTTCAAGCACTACTATTTTGATGGATCATTACTACCAATTTTTATAAGTTATTACCTTTAAAGTGGTATCAAAGAAATGCCCAATCATTGTTGAATACGTTATGAAACTTTTTTTGACATAACAGGTTACCATAGTAACACCATAGCCTTTTAAAAACACCCTTTATTTTAGCTTTAAGCTACAATAACTCAAAAACGAACTCGGTGACCCCCATTTTTTATTTTCGGAAATGATAAGCATAATATAATAATATAATAATATAACTTTTTGCAATGTTTAAAAAAATTTGTTGGAGTGGATTCAGAGCCACCTTAAATTTTCAAAAGTTTAAAGTGGTAATAACATATAAAGATTGGTAGTAATAATGCACCAAAAAAATTGTGTTTGAAAATGCTGGAAAACAGGTAGGAGCCACCTTAAAGGCAGGGAGAATTCTTCCTCAGAACAAAATAAAGAACACGGATATGACGAAAATTAGCACTAAACAATTTTTATTTCCAAATGAAAACGGTTGAATGACTATTGTATCGTATTGTACCGTGGAAAGTTATGTTGAATAAACTCGACAAGAAGTGTGAATTCGCAGTTAGGCTTAATAATTATATTGATGCGTAACTTTATACGACTGATTCTCCATAACTCTTACTAGTACAGCTACCGGATGTTATAATTATAATAATAATAATAATAATAATAATAATAATAATAATAATAAATATATTTATATAGCGCCTATATAAATTTCTAAGCGCTTTACAATTCATATCTACAAAGATATAATGCTACCACAATACTTTTTGTTAAAATATCCTTGCAATGTTACTAATACCAGGAACCGGGAACGGGGAACGGGGAACCTGGAACCGGTATCTGGGAACCAGTGTACAGCGGTAATCCGCAAAAGATTCAAAATGGCGGACGAAAACAGGTAAACAGAGAAAATATGAAGCCAACTTGCCGTTTGCAATGTGATTAGACGACTCGTATTCCTGGGTGAGAATTTGAAGTCAACGGTTCTGCAACGGTTGCCACCATTTGTTTTGGCGATTCACTTTTTCCCTTCCTGAAATCGTCATTTTACGCCAGACTTCGTGCACGAAAGTGCTCCTGTAGCCCAACATCGCTATCAGCAGAAAAGCAGCGAGGAGGTAACAGATCGAGATAAATCACGTAACGTAGAAAAATTAATAAACGGTATATTTATTCAAGTTACTGCATGCAAAGATACATACAATTACCACTGAACAACGAGTGAATAAATAAGCACGTTTGTACAAATACAAATGTATTAAATAAGCCAAAACAACAGGAAATACAAGTTACAGTTAACCTTGTATCCATAAACTTTTAAACAACAGCAAAACCAAGCATTGACAGAACTTGAAAACAATATTTTATTTTTAGTCATTTGTCTTGTTTGGAAGTCCCTAAGGGTTTGCTAACCTTGGTTTTAAAAAAATGTTTTGTAGTGACAATAGCATTTCCCTTCTTGGAAAATATTTTCCTTTTTTTTACAAAGTCATTTTTAAATGACACAACTTACTGTCATGAAAAACTCTACTGTATTTCAACCACAGTGCACCCAGACAATCTAATTATGTAACTCTTTGTTTTTTATAGTAAATGTACGGGATTTACCATATTTTTCATGCTCTAGTAATGAATCGCTAAATATATGTGTTGACCAATGCTAAATAAAAGTTAAATTGCCTTACAGTGATGTACTCTCATCCTTTTGCCTCAGAGGTGATAATTTAAGTGATTTTGACAGGTTTTAATTTGTCTTCTCTATCGACTCTGCCTGACTGTTTCTTATTGTTGGAAGTAATAATAATTATTATGCCTGCTTAAGTTTTGCTTTCTTTGCTGACATTGTAATTTGTTAACAAAACTCCCAACATTCACATTTGAACCCAATAGTTACTCCAAGATTCTCTTGCATGCAGATGCCATTTTGGCATTGCTGTTGTGAATTCAGATAAGATCATGTTTTTGAAATGGGTGATTACCTTGGTTTTTGTCTTACTCACTAAACTCAAATAGAAACTACTCCAGTGTCTTGGCTAAAAAAGGAATGGTTAAGACGAAAACAGATTTTGTTTTTTACAAAAATCCGACTGTAATTTTTTGTACAGTCAACTTTATTCTAAATGCCTTGAATAAACTGATGTATGTATCTATGTCATGAGCACTTAATGTTTTCCTTAGTACTGGTATAATTATTGAGACCTTAGAAAAGTTTTGACAGATGTTTTGCTTGGTAATTGGAACAGGACATTGACCTGACACCTTTTGTAGCATTACAGGGCTTTCATAGCTCCTAAGACGTAGGCAGTTTGGTATGGTTTTGCTGAACACGTGGGCTGGAACCTGATAAAAGTGCACTTGCTATGAAGGCTATTACAGGTGTTTCAGTGAATGATGTTGGAAAGCAGGCCCCTTGGTAATAACAATACACCGTCAACCCAATCAAATCAAGACATGCTGACTGTTTCTTGGGTTTTTGAAAGTTGCAAAATTCAGTAATTTTCTAACTTACAGTATGTTAATTTTACCAGCATTGTGGGCAAAGAAAAGGTACCAGAATTAAAATTTACGTAGTAAAAGATGGCGAAAATATGTGTGTAGCACTTAAATATGATCAAAGTGTTGATGATACAGTGATGATACACTTGAGCTGGGCAACAACACTGCAACAACACTCCTGCGTTTTCCATAAATAAGAAAACTTTCTGGGCTAACAACATAAAAGGGAATGGAAATTGAACAGGTAGAAACTCACGTCGAGATAAGAAGGTTAACATAACCCTGTATTGTTGAAATCAGCCAAAGATTTCTTAAGTATGGCCAAAATCTTTACGATCGATGGCATATGACTGTGCCATACTTTGAGTCCCAGGTCTACTTCAATTACGCCACGTACGAGCTTCGGATGGTTCTAGTAAAAAGAAGGAAAACATTACAAAGTTAGGAAGGGCAATTTAATAAACCTTGAAAAGATCTACCTGTGGTAATAATGTCGGCCTTTAATATGCAGAAACGGTGTTAAAAATGGGCAAAATGTTCACCTTTCCGTGCAGTTTACAAACTGTACAACGCTAGAGCCCAGGACCTCCACAACCTTTACACATGCGTAGACATGGGCTCAAAACTGGTTCCCAGACCATTTTTGTTTCCTTCTTCCATGATTTTGAATTTTTTTGCGGGTTACCGCTGTACACTGGTTCCCAGACTCCGGTTCCCGGTTCCCGGTTCCCCGTTCCCGGTTCCTACAGCCACCGTAGATGCACACGGAACAACAGCGAAGTTGTAATAAACAAGTGCGAAAAAAGCCGTGCATAAATAAAGAACTGAAAAAGTAGAGGGAACACATTTTATCAAGTTTATTTACCTGTGACCTAATAAATAACCAAATGTCTCCAAACAAAGCAAAAAAAAGTCGCATCCTGATTCCATTCAAGCGAAATTGTCACTTCTGCGGGCGAATAAAACTAAAGCTGATTCATCTTGATTACACAAAAGCGTAATTTGTTACATACGCTTAATGACGATTTGGTTTGAGTTGCCAGCGACGAGAATACTCGAATTAACCGGCTTCAAACGTCAGTGCACAAAAAAAGGATGGATGAACGAAAAAGGTTTGTATAATTTGTAAAGAAACTGCTACAATATTCTCGGTCTCGCAAACATTTGCGATGTTAGCGGGATAAGTGTCACATTACAGAGCGAGTGCTTTTAAGCACGTCCGATATCCAAATACAGCTTGGTTTTGAAAATTGTTATCTCGCATTACCAGTTTTGAATCAAATAAACTGTCTTTACCCTCACCTTGGGAACTAAACAGTGCATTAGGAAAATCTCTGCATCTATGAAGGTCAGTGCTTATAAATCCATGATAGTAGAAAATGCGAATTCGCATTTTTCAGGAAAATATTTGCCCTTATTAAAGGCACATCCCAAGTTTAAGAATAATTTTCGGTCGAAATAGTGATTAATCTTCAAAAAAAGGTGTGCCTTATAACGGACAAACTACAGTATTTTTATTTCGTTGCATAAGACAACAGATAAGTGTTGTACTGAGTGAAAATTCTAAATAAAATCTCCGATCAGGTAACACTGAACCGCGATGGTCATCCGATACTTTGTAATCCGATCCGTTTGACTACTTACATTACGTTACTTACACACCGGGTGACATAATGGCTACCGCTTCTCTAGAAGCAGTGGCCACAAAAATCATATGTTCATTATCACAGATTGTAATATTGTCACCCTCCTTACCGCATATGACTCCTGTTTTAGTTGTTTTAATCTTGGGAAGAGTTTTTGCTCGGACTAGAAAGTCTTTGAGCGATTTTTCCTTCCGATAAGCGACAATAGGGGTGTTAGGAAATATTTGAGCGAGTTTAGGGTTGTCTGAAATGAGGTGTTTCATAAGAATCTTTTTTAGATTCGGTGAAGCCGGGTTGTATGTAGGATATGGTGATAAAATATCCACAAGAAAACATTTATTGTCTGCAGCTCCTGTTGTCGGGTAATGGTTTCTAAATTGTAGTAAGGAAAATACTCGTACCTTCTCATTCAATTATCCTGTCCTTTCGCCTTATGCTGTGTTAAAAATACAGTCGACCACGCGGCTTAATAATAATAATATTTAATATAAGGAAGAAAACTTTGAGCTCGGAGTTAAAACACGGGAAGAAACAAAAGCGGTGCAGTCCTCATCGATCACGGAATGAGATCTCGGTGAGAAAGAGCAGTTTAGGCAACTGAACGTAAAGCTAGAATCAGTGCCCGATGGGGCATAAAAATGGCAGTCGATAATTAAACTTGCGACAAATCGGATTAAAAACACTGGAGAGCTTACCAAAGCCGCAGAACCCATTACACAAACTGACCTTGAGGTAAACATCAAACATGCGGAAAACAGTTGTCCAGCCATGTAAAATTTTAATACTCGCCATCAAATCAGTTTCCAAATCGCAGGACGTCGGCTCTAACAAGATCAGCGAATTCTTGAAAGCTCCGAGGTAAAAAGCACCAAACTTGAACAACGGGTCTCTGTAAATCTTCCTTGAACCTCACTTTGATAAATTTAGCCAAGCCTAAAAGCGGAGCTCCAAAAGCATTCTTTTTTTACTAGCAGTTACATATAGTGTGCTTGTCATATCACCCATCTGACTTCACTCAAGCTACAAACGCAATGCTGAACAAAATAGTATGGAAAGGCGATCTGAGGCAGTGGCACAGCGGATTTGGACCCCCCGCGGATTTGCACCCTCCGGCCCAGATCTGATTGTGCATCAGATTTGGAGCCCCTAGCCCAGAACTGCTAGCAGATATGAACCCCCTTTTAGTGATTCAGATCATCACTTCAGAATGAATGCAATATCAATTATCCACAGCCTCCCATGAGACAGCCGGAAATCAGAAATTGTGTATCCTCTGGATATATGTATGCCTCAAAAATATTATGAAAGAAAGATACATGGAAATCAATAAAAATATTTAGATGATATGACTTACGACCAAGATATTTCTTTTGATCAGTTACTTCTCGACCTTACTATTACAAAATTAAAACTGCTTGCTAGTATTTAAGTCATCAATCAATGCACCAAACAGTGTTTTCAATTGAAGGGCTGAGGGCATAAACTGCCTATGTGTAGTTTTAGGTGTTTTTTTTGCATACGTTATTTCTCGAAAACAAAAAAGAAATCGGTGAAAAAAAATACGGGACAATGTTTTTGAATCAAAATGCAGTTCACATGCAAAAATTTGGACAAATCCAAGCGAACTAAAAAAAACGGCCGAAAATTACACATAGGCAGTTTATGCCCTCAGCCCTTCATATGTCTGCCTTATTAACATGCATGAAGCAATGCCCAAGGGTATTCTTTATTTCTTTATTTGAAAACTTAGCGTCAAATGCTCGTAACTGAAGGGTAAAACTGAAACTGGACATGAAATGATTGACAAGTAGAAAGGATTGTTCCATAGTGTGACGTAGACTAAAAGTTTTGGCGGTTAAAACATTGGTACTTACGCAACGTGTCTGCCGAAGCTCCCGACTCGATCCGCGCTAGCTTGTTTGGTTTAATCGAATTATGCCAATTTGCCTGTTCGCTCGGTGATCGAAGGACATCATGAAGTCTTTAGATCCACAAGTCTAACACGGCTGAAAGAAGCCAGTCGTGTTTTCTCTGCTTGCCAAACCATGAAGAGAGAGATGAATTTGACTCTCCGGTTTGGGAGTAGAGATTGAGAGCCGGGCAGAAAAAAAACTCTGAAAACATCTCTGGTCTCAAAAGCGGCTCGGTTTTGCTAGTCTTGGTCCATTTCTGAAAGGTTACCGTGCTAGGATTTCCGAAAAGGAGAGGTGTTTTTGGAGTTATGGGCAAAAAAACTGGCTGATGTTTGCAGAGTGTCTTTCGCACGCGGAAGGCATAACATTCCCACAATTCATTGCGGCCGAAGTGGGCGCTGTCTCGCGGGCCATCGAAGCCGTGAAACAGTTCGTCAAAATTCGGAAACGTTACGGAGAATTCATCCGAGAGAGGGAAGTCAGCATGACGAGAAGTCCGTCCGTTTTCGATGACTATCTTGAAAACAATCCAGGGAAAAGTTGCATGGGCGCGCGTGGAAAATATTACTCGTGGTCGGTCGTCGAGTTGTTAGGTAAACACAGGGAGACATGCTGCCGAA
This sequence comes from Pachyseris speciosa, assembly GCA_016490735.1. Classification (NCBI taxonomy): domain Eukaryota; kingdom Metazoa; phylum Cnidaria; class Anthozoa; order Scleractinia; family Pachyseridae; genus Pachyseris; species Pachyseris speciosa. The sequence continues at coordinate 912,334 of JAEMWC010000218.1, read as the reverse complement.
TTTCAACATATAAATAAGTTTTGCGTCGATTAACTCGGTTATTTTGATTTTATGGAGGCTTGTAAACATCAGCAAAACGTATTTTCAAGCGAGATAAACACCAGCAAAAACGTATTTGCACGCGAGACATTTTAACAAGTCGTTGTGTTACGCATCAGACGATACGGATTAAATTTCATATCTTATGCAAATATTTACGTCTTGAAGCCAACAAAACTAGTTAAGTATTTTGTTCCAGTTTTTTCACTGTCGTCATTTACGTTGATTTGTGATACGAACTTCATTCCACTGGTTCCATTCGACGACGAAAATGAACCCTTCAAAATCGTTTCAATAATGACCAAAGCACGCAAAGCGCCAGTCAAATCTCTGTTTCGAAGCGGAAACCGACGGGAAACAGCTTACTCTCTTAACTCTTAATTTTGCCCTTGAACATCGTTAACTCAAATTTTCGGTGTTGCTCACGAACAGAAGTTGTTGGTAGTAGCCAAAAGCTATCTTCAAATAAAAACAACCTTCTTTAATATTTTATTCTATTTCTCAGCCGACAGCAAGCTTTTTAAGCACTGAGTTAGAATCAAATCCGATCCTGCTGTATGCCGTTTTCAACCAAAACACCCTCTTCAACACTTTACTTACATCGGCCAAAGCCTTCCCGAAAGAATTAAGAATCAACCAAGAAACCTGTGCGCTCTTTTCATTTCGGAGGAACCAAGAAACCAAGAAACCTGTGCGAGACTCAAAATACGCCACTTACTTTAACGTTAACGTTTGCAATGCCCTAGGCCGAACCCTATCCCTAGCTCTAACCCTAACCCTAACCCTAACCCTAACCCTAACCCTAACTGTAACCCTAGCCCTAATTTTAACCCTAACTCTAAACTTAACAATAACCCTAAATCCTTTGAGTGCTGTTTTCAAGTCGGACAAAATCTACGCGCGCTGGCTTAAGGTTAACCAAGGTTGCTGTGTGCTGTTTTTAAGTCAACCCAGAATGTTGCGCACTGTTTTCCAGCTAAGGAAGCTTTTTTAGCACTATCAGTAAGCAAAACACTGGTAATAAGTGCTGCATTTAAAAAAGTCGACCATTTCCAAGTCGGATGGGCATCTTGTGGGCTGTTTATGAGTCAAAAAGGCACATTGCGCATAACGAATACCCTTGGGCATTACCTCATGCATGTTAATAAGGCAGACATATGAAGGGCTGAGGGCATAAACTGCCTATGTGTAGTTTTAGGTGTTTTTTTTGCATACGTTATTTCTCGAAAACAAAAAAGAAATCGGTGAAAAAAAATACGGGACAATGTTTTTGAATCAAAATGCAGTTCACATGCAAAAATTTGGACAAATCCAAGCGAACTAAAAAAACGGCCGAAAATTACACATAGGCAGTTTATGCCCTCAGCCCTTCAATTGATAGCACAACTGATAGCACTATCAAGATAATTAACAATGTAGTATAAGGATTTAAGGTAATGATTAATCAAAGCAAAAGTGCTGGAAATTAGTGTTAGCGATCTTAAGTTGATTTTCCAATTCGCAAGAAAGGTAAGGACTAGTCTCACATTTCTCCATGTACATTTGAAATTGCACAACATACTTCATCAAACATCAGAAATCCCATTAAATATTAGTGCCAAATGCATTGCAAACATCCCATAAGATTGGTGTGACCAGCTACTAACAAAATTAATTGAAAGGCTGTATGCAGGAGAAGGAAGTCCAAATGATGTGAACACTGGTGAGAAAGAGCTTACTTTAAATTAAATTTCAAACAAACAAAAACTCGTGAATTAATTAAAGTTATATAATAATAATAATAATAATAATAATAATAATAATAATAGTAATGATGATGACTTTATTGGCCAGTTATATGGCAAAACTTGGGTTGTTTACAGTCTCAGGACGAAGATTTGTTACTTTTTCAATGAGGTGTGAAGTGCACTAGTTTTTGACAGCTTTCTGTTAGATTTTGAGACGTGCATATACATTTGATCGGCTTTTCCCCCTCAAGTTTCAATTTTTGCCTTCAATGACATTAAGCTTTTAAAGACTCAGGGCCGTAGCAAGCATGAGGTGAACCGAGGCACTTGCCTCGGTAAAAATGTCTAGTTAATTTATTTATTTTTTATTGTGTGTCTTACTAAAATATAAAGCAGTTTCACAATTGGCTTAAGCATTTGTTTGAGGTTCCTGTAAGAGGCCATACATTTTAAAGAGGTGTTTTTCTTTTTACCGGCATAGCCTCGGTAACAATTTTCGTCCGGCTACGGCCCAGAAAATAAAATGCCGATACCGCTAAAAGATCATAAGTTTCTTCTCTTATTGTCTTCATTTTTTTTCCCAACGATTTCCTGCTAAAATACGCAAAAAAGAACAGCCTTGTCTCGTGTGTGACTCGTGTGTGTGTGCGGACGTACGACGTACGTACGGTGACGTCATAACCAAATTTTCTCGAGCAGAGGCAGGAGAGGTAGGAGGCAGGATGGCCGAGTGGTTTGGCGCTGGATATCAATGCGGTCACCCCGGGTTCAAATCCCGCTCTAGCCACTAGATGGTGTTGTTCTGGGCAGTCCCTAGTTCAACCCCTCGGTCATCCTTGTAAATAACCACCTGATTTGCCTTCCGGCCAGTTGGGATTCTTATCATGTTTATTTGTTTATTTGAATTATTTGTTTCTGTATTTCCTCGGCCCCACTAGCCTTTCTGCTATAAATACTGCCGAGGTTAAATAAAGGTTATTATTATTTTAGATGGGTTACCATATTTTCATAACCATGGTGCTCCGCGGGCACGCCTTCGGCGCACGGAGCTCCACGGGGTTAAGAAACGGACAGAAGTAAGTTTTCTGCATTTCTGCATTAGGGGAGCTTATCAAGGGATGTGGCTCCCTGGGGGTACTAAAAATAGTTAATATGGGGAGGCTCCGCCCCGAGGTCCGACCCCTTACCCTTTTATATACCATTTTCGGCAGAAAAGGTCCCCCTTTCGTATACCCTCCATTGACAAATGGTACCCCTTTCGTATACCTTCCATTTGGAAAATGTTACCTCTTTCACAAGAAGTCTTCTTGTCATTTTCATGTTGCGAACAGTACAGTCATAAGGCATGTGCGTTCTTTTAAATACCTAAATGACAGATTTCCCTACCCTTTCATATACTTCGACTCGTGAAATCCCCTCCCTTTCATGTATGTGAAGGGTGAAAAAGGTACCGCTATCGGGCGGAGCCTCCACGGGTCAGGTCATTACAGGGACTACCCCACACCCGGGTGTGACTCCTGCCCCGTCTAAGATCTTCTCAGTTCATATTGAAAGGCCTTGTATTCCCAGTCTGATGAATAGATGAACCAATAATCGATGACAGTAGACGATAATCGGTAATAATTGTTACTAATTAATCGAATAATACAGGTAACCAATGACTAATACATGATGAACAATGCTGTATTTTTTTTATCGATTAGTAGTCGATAATGCGTAAGATTAACATTGATTATATTATTATTGATTATATTACTCGCAAAATTTAATCCATTAACCGACACTTATTTCTCTGATCCGTACTACCGGTGTTAAAACAAAAGACAGAAAATATATATATATATAAGTTTAAGGCGTTTTTTTCTTTAATTAGTGTTACTAAACTTATAACTGGCTAAATTGAGTCCAGCTAATTACGCGGTGTCTAAAACGTGAATAACATAAAACCAGGATACGCATAGAAGAGAAAGTTGTTATCGGTGATTGAATGCCAGGTTCTTTTACTGAATCAGTCAATTCCAAGAGCGCCCATCCCCCCTGGGCATACCCCGGGAATTTGACCCGAAATTTGTCCCGCACGGTGGGGCATTTGACTATCGGCTAAACAATAGTTAGCGGTCGCCAGCTAAAGGGTTTCGCGCGCAATTATTCATTCATTCACTACGGGAGCTGCTTCGCTCCCTTCTGTTCAAGATTCTGCGTGGGTTTTCCGTTGTTTACTAAAAATACGGCTGATATGCCTTTATTTAAAGTTTCGAGTGCCGACAAAACTGATCGCAAAATAGTTTTGGCTCATATTTTTTTCGGATTTGGTTTGCAAAGGTAAGTGATTTTAGATTAAAACATTAATCATAAAAAATACAACAACAACAACTTTATTGACCCTTATACTTGCGAAAAATTGAGTTAACATGAAATAAAATCTAAAACTAAAAGGGTGTTGGCTTCCTAAAATAACTAGAAATTTAACAAGGCTAGGAAGGCAAATTACATAGAATAAATGACAATATTAGGGTCGGAATGGCACACACACACACACACAATTGAACTGTAAATAACTATAACTAAACGAAATTTACAAGTCATGGGGAAAAGACCAATATATTAGGAATGAAATCCTGAATACGATAAATGAAGAATCAAATTTAGAGCAGCAAATAAATCACAGAAATAGCTGGGAAGAAACTCGTTACTCTAGGGAAAACAGAAACCAAGGTGACATTAACATTGACACAGCAATTCATTTTTTAATTTTTTTTTTTTAATTTACTGAAAGGGGTTGACTTTATATCTTTCCCAAGAGAGTTCCATACCTTTGGTCCTTGAAAGCGAATATTAAATATTCCATAGTTTGTTCTAGCTCGAGGCAGGCAATAAGATTGATTTGCTGCACTTCGTCTATTTTAATTATGGATACTGAGTACTGAATTAAAGAAGCTATCAAAATCGGAAGGTAATAACTTGTTGCGAACTTTATACATAAAAAGTGCAATTACAATTTCCTCGATTTTGATTGGTTTAAAAAACTCCTATTTTCCACCAATTCATTTGCCAAGTTGTTATCGGACAGTTTGTTATTGGGCAGTTTGTTATCGCACAGTTCAATGAGCCAATCACATTCAAAGTAGTATTTTAAATCCACCAATCACATTCAAAGTTGTAGTTTAAATCAACCAATCACAACCTTGGTTTCAATCACCATGCAATTTGATTGTAGTGAATTTCAGAGTGATACTAAACGATTTATGCTTCCTTTGTCAGTCATTTAATGCAAAATTTCCCTTCCTTTTATAACTTGGCTCTTCTTCTTTTCTCGGAAATTGTAATTTTTATGATTAATTGGTAATATGACTTCGTGTCGTCCCATTCGGTCTGTAATCATACTCGTGAGAAACAAATCGGACTCTCGCTGCGCGGTCGTCAGTTTCTGTTATCACTCGTATGATTACAGACCAAATTGGACTCCACTCAGTCCTATTACCATTACTTATTATGAGCGGGAGGGGTGCCAAAATGCTTCATGCATCGAGTGATTTGCTATAGATTTATACTTGATTTGCCCAAAATTTTTCAAAAACGTCAATGCCCGGGGGTTTGCCCGGGGGGGGGGGGGGGGGATGGGCGCTTTTGGAATCGACTGATACATAAGTGCTTCAGAAGCTCAGAGGCACGCCTCTTACAAACTCATAGATTTGAACTCATATCTAACATGTTCATTATTATCAAAAGCTACCACGCGACGGCAAAGACGGCTAACGAGACACTAAGTGAGCCGATGAAATTTTGATCAAATGTCCCGCTGTGTTTCCAGTTTAAGCGGTCAAATGCCCCACCGTCGGGGCCTCAAAAAGGGTAAATCAAGTATAAATCTATAGCATATCACTCGTTCAATGAAGCAAAGCAGCTCCCGCGGTGAATGAATGAATAATTGCGCGCGAAACCCTTTAGCTGGCGACCGCCAACCATTGTTTAGCCCCACCGTGCGGGACAAATTTCGGGTCAAATTCCCGGGGTATGCCCAGGGGGGGGATGGCGCTCTTGGAATTGACTGATTCAGTAAAAAAACCTGGCATTCAATCGCCGATAACAACTGTCTCTTCTATGCGCATCCTGGTTTTATGTTATTCACGTTTTGGACACCCGGTAATTAGCTGGGACTCAATTTAGCCAGTTATAAGTTTAGTAACACTAATTAAAGAAAAACGCCTTAAACTTATATATATATTTTCTGTCTTTTGTTTTTAACACCGGTAGTACGGATCAGAAAAATAAGTGTCGGTTCATGGATTAAATTTTGCGAGTAATATAATCAATAATAATATAATCAATGTTAATCTTACACATTATCGACTACTAATCGATAAAAAAATACAGCATTGTTCATCATGTATTAGTCATTGGTTACCTGTATTATTCAATTAATTAGTAACAATTATTACCGATTATCGTCTACTGTCATCGATTATTGGTTTCATCTATTCATCAGACCGGGAATACAAGGCCTTTCAATATAAACTGAGAAGATCTTAGACGGGGCAGGAGTCACACCCAGGTGTGGGGTTGTCCCTGTAATGACCTGACCCGTGGAGGCTCCGCCCGATAGCGGTACCTTTTTCACCCTTCACGTATATGAAAGGGAGGGGATTTCACGAGTCGAAGTATATGAAAGGGTAGGGAAATCTGTCATTTAGGTATTTAAAAGAACGCACATGCCTTATGACTGTACTGTTCGCTACATGAAAATGACAAGAAGGTTAAAAATAAAACACAAACAGCGGAGATAAACATGGTAAACCAACGCATTTTATATAGACTTGACGTTTCGTATGCTAGGCAACATACATTTTCAAAAGTGATAATTTTTGAAAACTGTTTATATACTTTTAATACAGGGGTCTGGAACCGAGATTAAGAAAAACTATCTTAACAGTAACTATGTAAAATGATACACCTTAGTAATAAAGCAACAACTCCTCACTACTAATGTTTACATTAAAAGCTGGCTTAAGTTCTCGGATAAATAAGGTTTCCTTAATTTTGCAATGATAATCGGTTTTGCCCGACGCTGAAATGTCAAAATGATCCCACTCGATGTTATGTCCAGTGGTTTTAACGTGATCAGCAATAGCTGATGTGTGGTCATTTTTAGCGAGGGCCTTAATGTTCAGTTTTCCTGTCATGAAGTCTTCTTTTTGTCTTACCGATGTAAAAATCAGTGCAGTCCCAGCAAGCGGCCTTATAAATGACTTTAGACTTCTGAGTGCGGTTTAAGCGGTCCTTGTAAGGAAAGAAAGACTTGATGCGGAGAGTGTTCTGAAAAACTATCGTAAGGTTGACGCAGGAGCTACGATGGCCTAACAACAAGAGTTTATATCACAAGAAGACTTCTTGTGAAAGGGGTACCATTTTCCAAATGGAAGGTATACGAAAGGGGTACCATTTGTCAATGGAGGGTATACGAAAGGGGGACCTTTTCTGCCAAAAATGGTATATAAAAGGGTAAGAGGTCGGACCTCGGAGCGGAGCCTCCCCATATTAACTTTTTTTAGTACCCCCGGGGAGTCACATCCCTTGATAAGCTCCCCTCTCCGCCTTGCACCTTTCGTGGAATCCGTCTTTACACACACCAAAATACTCGCAAACAGTCTTTAGCATGGTTATGCTAAGTGTCTTTGTGTGTTTTCGCGGCACAGCAAAACTTACTTCTGTCCCTTCGGTAACTTATGTGGCCCCCGTGGTTTCTCTGAAGTGTTACACAACATCAACATATTGACAACTGATCACGTGCGACATGCCGGCTCGGGGCTCTCGTTCTGAGTTTGCTAAAACTACTGTGGTTTCTTTCCATGAAAATGTCCGATTTACTAAATTCGGAAGATAAGTTTTTTGTTTTGTTTGTTAAAAATACGAGAACTTGTTGATATTGCGTGACATCGTCAAAGTCGTGCCTGACACTTAGAATATGCGACATGGCTCGGCGCTCTTACTATAGCCTGGTTTTCACTAGCGACGCAAGCACAAGCGCAAGCATAAGCGCAAGCATGAAAACGACTCAACGCAAGCATAAGCGCAAGCACAAGGAAAAGGAAACATTTTGATCCTTGGTCTTATGCTTATGCTTATGCTTATGCTTGCGTTAAGCCCGTTTTCACGGTGAAATAAGCGCTCTTATGCTTGCGCTTATGCTTGCGCTTGTGTTTGCGTCGCTAGTGAAAACCAGGCTTATGAGTTTGCTAAATCTCTGTGGTTTCCAGCCAGGGAAAACTGCCTAAGTTACGGAATATTTTCTAAGTATTCAGTAAATTGACTTTAACTTCCCTGTTAATACCGCTATTGTAAGAAACAGGGTTTTAATGTACAATTCGGCGATCCACATAAGCTTATCGTAACCGTCAATTGTTAAGTCAAACTTGAAAATATACCCATGCGTTGCTTAACGTTGTAAGTAGACGCCTTCAAATTCAAAAGTCTAGCTTCTTCTACTTAAAACATGATACCAAAGAAAACTAAATCAACGAGAAACGTATTCCGGTGAACGAAAGTAACATGTTAAGAGCTGCCGTTTGATGATGTCCCATTGACATGAAAGGTCAAAAGGTCGCTCATATTACTCAAGTGACCTGTTTTGAAAATGCTCTCAGAATTCGCCGTTTTATTTACCCCAATTTTTTTTTCCAACCAATGTGTAGTTGAAATGATTATTCTTTTCCGGAGTATGGTCTTGTTGGGTAAACCCATGTACCAGAGTGCTTTTTTGAGCATTGAGTATTGCCTAAATTCGGTTGTCGAAAGCGCTGTCGCAGGACGTAAATTTTAACATGACGTCAAAAATTGAAGTTAATCTTTTATTTAAATTTGACACCGTTAATAACCAAAGGAAATACGATATTTTGACTTCCTGGTTTAATCTTTTCATGAACGCTCTCAATATATAAGCAAGAGGTTTCCGAAAATTCCCAATTTCGGCGTCGATTTAGGCTACCGCCATGCACAAAATCAAAAAAAAACCTAAACGACCGGAAACATATTTTATAACTAGTTTACTTTGGCCTTTATTTTGGCAAAGTTTGGGAAAATCGCTTTTTCGCTTTTTTCTATCTTGCATACCCTTAGTCCGTCCTTACAGCAAATTGCTCTTAAGGCAACATATATGTTTAATGGTGCAACACAACAATACTGAAATCATTCAGCTAAAATAAACCACAACTATTATTTTCCGTAGTGCTAGCATAAGTTTGTTACTGAACATCACTGGGGAGTTTTCATAGCCCAGAGGACTGATGGAGGCATGTTGTATTGAAAAAGTAAAATTACAGAGGCATTTTGGTCTCCTATACTTTAAAAAAGTTTAAAATTTTTTCACACATTCCTTGCCTATGAACTTGCTTATCCAAGAGTTCAACTTAGACCAGATCGTTTTCACTTCTAGAGAAACTCTGTAAGTATCATTTATGTTAATTTTTCATGTTAATTTATCATAACAAACCTCTGCTGGGGTTTACAAAACAACCAAATATAGAGTTTTGCGATGTAACATATTGCAAAGCCGGTCAATAGAGATCGAAACATTCACTGACCTTCGATTGGCTTGGTCGGCTTAGCTTTTGAGTTCTGTTTCTTATGGAAACATTTAAACATCCATCACACCTCTTAATCGTTTCACTTCTTCTCGTTGGAAGATGTTAAGAAAATCAAATATCGTAGGAATAGGTTACCCTTTGTGGGTCCTAAGCCTCCTTCAAACTGTTTAGAGCATATCCGAGTATGCCTTGTAACGCTTAGGCTTTCCAGTCGACATGCTGCAATCCACCTTCGATGTCTCTCCCTGGCGGCGCTCATTCACTCAAGATGCGTAGCGTTTTTTTAGGTATCTGGTGGGAAACAGTAGAAAGTAACATCTGAAACCTTGGGGTATTTGTCTGGGTATTTTTGTTGCAACAATTGTAGGTACAGTAGTGATGTTTCGGCATTTTGACAGGCGATGGCCTAAAAACACTGAGCGTTCATAACTCCTCCCCGCATTAGCCTCGCATTTACGTTCAACAGCTTTCTCGTCCCAGGGCCGTCGGGGAATACGAGTATTGTCTATTCATGATCACGAATTATTCTTCCACATGGCCGTAATTTTTTGAGTTTGGGAAATTTTCATACAGCAAACACGCCTAAACAGCAACGATTAACCTGGCACTAGTGACCGACATTCCCATGGAACCCTCGGCGTGAATTTTCCTAACACAACTTCCGAAGATGATATACCGTAGGTCGATGTTATTTTGTGTCGACCGAACCACACAGGCCATCTCATGTTGAAAGCCTTTCACGCAAACCACCATCGACGAAGGAATCTTCAAATATAAGCAAACCTTTTGAATAGATTTCGAGTAACATTTTAAAATGAAAATCAGCGATAGTAAAGGTGAACAACGTTTATATGCATGAGATTTTTAACGACTCTTCACGCGACACTAGACCGTGGCTACCGAGTACAGTCATCCCTACCAATACACATTCGAGCATTATCTTTACGGGCCGGTTCTTTCAATGACCGCTATCGACGATGCCAACCCATCCTGCCGCTATAAAAAGTTTCTTGCGATTTGGTTGTAGATTAACAATTGCAGAGACACAAACAAATCCTGGTCACCTCTATTAAAAGCTAAAAACTCCAATTCAGAAGATGAGATGACATTTTGGTTCCTGTACCTCTCAAATATTATTAGGGAGCTTTAGCAACGAGGACGGCAACTGCAACGAGAACGCCACAAAACAATAGGTTTAATGAGCAAAAACAATAGCTATGCATGTGCGTTTTACATTTTGGTATATTTCTTTCCTGTACTCTGCAAAACAACAACGTGAACTGACCAACTTTTAGGTTTTCTCAAGAACGTGAGCCCATGACTATAAAGTTTTCTTTCTTCTTACTTCCTCATTACTTCCTTTAACGCCTTCATAAAAATTTAGTCCCTTAATAGTTCGCCAATATTTCCAAGTTAAACAAATTGGAATAATAGCGAAACCGTTAAAAAAAGTTAGATTTTGAAATGACGTTTTCGTTGCCGTCGTCGTTGCTAAAGCTCCCTCACGTTATCTCCTTCTGAATATTCTCCCTATTCCTTTTTACTAACATCTATTAAACGTGTTTTTTTTTTGGAGGTGGGGGGACGGATGATTTTATAGGGAAACAACCCTAAATAAATCAAACATCATAGAGCGAGGGGAAGCGGATCCATGTTGTTTGAAAACTACGAACAGTGAAACAAGTACATTGTAGTTTGGTCCCCATGTTTCCACGTTACCCCCCCCCCCCTCCCCCTCTCTCTTTTGTCAACGGTTAGTTGAGCAACAGGAAAAGAGCACGCCGATAAGCAACCAAATACCGATTGCTTCAAAAAATGCATGTCACCCTGTCTTGAAAGTGAAAAGGCTCACCATGAACATGAATAGTTCACGAGTAAAAAAACATTCAGCCACATTGCATCCTCTGTAAAAAGTAAACTCTCAGAAAGCTCAATGTAGACATGTCTCATCACGAGGCTCTGTATTGAGCAAAGTGGATTCAAGGTCTGTTTGAAGTTGAAGGTACTTTGATTTGAAGTAATCCCTTTCGTTGAGAACCCTTTGTAGCTCCACTCTTGTGGTGGATATCTCTTTTTCCAGAGATGCGTTTGCTTCCCGTATCTGCGCTTTACTCTCGGTTGATTTCAGTCGGCATTTTAAGGCGTACTTGCGATTTTTTAAAATTCGCCTTCTTTTCTTTAATTCTTGGGCTTGACGTTTCGGAATCCCTTGAATATATCCATTGAGCTCTTTAATGGTCATCTTTTCCAGTTGCTTGTCATTTAAAGCTATGAAATACGTATCCTTTTGACTTCGTCGCGAAGCAGCCTTTCGCTTTGTTTTGCTTCCGGTTTTCATGCTAAACTGCGAATTTTGTTTGTGATTATCAAGTTCTTTCAGATTCTTCGAGCCTTGAACAATACCGCCATCAAACACTGATGGCAAGCTATCGAAGGACAGCGAAGAATTAGGACTTTCTGGAGAGACGAGGGGAAAAGAGAAAGCATGATCACAGGAAGCCATGTCTGGGAACCTTCCAGAAGGTTTGTTTTCAAAGCGAAAGCTTTCATTTAGTTACCACTTTGAATAATTAGGTCAAAGATCGTTGACAACGTAAAAAGGGGAACCCCCTTTCCTTTCATAGAAATGTGACGTCATTCAGAGTATAATTAAATCCGCTATTATGTCTAGAGAAATAAATGTATGAATATGTTAGTGATCGTCCCAGTTATGAACACTACTTAAGCAGTAGTGAAAATAAAGCCTGAAATAAATGTCTTTCAAATGTAGTACAGCACCACATATATAGCAGTTTTAATGTTTGAGAAGTTCCCCAACGTTGTCCAATTAGTCCACTCGGATTTCTGAATTTCTGGCAAAATAAAGAACAAAGTTTTGGATAGCAAGACAAATCTTGTACTGGTAACCCTTCACTGTTATTTTAGTTTATTATCAATTTCTGGTTGCTTATTTTATGGCTTGTTCCGCAAGAGTAAAAGCTTTGGTGATCGGTGACTCCGGATTATAGGATTATAAGTGAGAAAAGTACTAATACAATGTCATTTAAAGCCATTGACCTCATTGAAAGTTCCTTCAACTGGCATACCAGCGCTAGTGCTTCTTCTTCGCCTTGATACTGTAAGCTAAAACGTAGTCAGACACAAGGCATGTGTCAAGTAAATATGTCATGACGAAAGAAATTTTACATAAGCCTTAATATATACGCCTTGATATGACATTTACTTTTCTCCAAGGAATGCCTATTATGTTTCTGGTTTCAGTTTCGAGTACCCGGATTTGCCTCTTATCAACTACAAATGGTGGCAAGAAGCAAACAATCAGGTCCTTTTTCACAACATTAAATTACTACCTGAAGCATCCAACAGTAGTAGGAATTCTTTACTTCCTACAGGAGCAAAATTTAGAGCGACATTGAATTTAAACTGTAGGAGTTGATGCTGAATATTGGTTAAGAATTAAGCTTTCGCAATTCATGTCATTTTGTTTACTAGCCACAATGAGCTACTGCTGAAGAGCGCGGAAACATGTCAAGGTCTTCTTAGAACGTTACCCAGAGAAAAAAAAACTATTCTAATAGCAAAACTGTCGTCCAGCTCCGAAGCTGTAACTGTGACACAGCGTAAAATCTACACTATTAGACTCAGTAAAACGGTTGAGCTGCGTTTGACTTGCTTCTTGATCTCCATGCAATTGTTCGTGGGTGTCGTTCCGAATTTCCACATTGAAATCGACGTTTACTTATTCACCGTCTAATCAAACGGAATGCAAAGCAGTGAGGAACAGTTAAACGTTATGAAGTGTGCCTGACTCAAGCAACTTGACCTGATTGGAAAGAGATGTTTTGAGGCACCAAACATTGCAGCATAAATTCGGCCCTCTTGCATGCAGACTGTAGCTGAACTAATTTGCGTTTGTAAGCATTTCTCTCCTTGATAGCTAGTCCCAATTTCTCGGCGTTATCCTCCAACTGCCTCTTCAGCAAGTCATTTTCGTTAACAAGATCCTCCTGAAACTGGAGTCGGCGCTGCCGGCATGTTAAAGCATAATCTCGATTTTTTAAATTTCGTCGTCTTCGTCGTATTTTTGCAGCTTCATCTTGTGGCCTACCGCGAAGAAGTTTATTAAGTTCCTGAACCCGAAGATTTTTAATTTCTTCGTCACTTATTTCTTCCATAAAAAGTGGAGTTTCTGGATCAGAAATAGTTTCTTTGTTACAGCCCTCGTCATCCCTCTCCCAGCCATTAAATAGAGCTGTGACATCGTCGTTCGAGTTATTTGTCAACACGTCTTCAAACAGTGAGTTGTCTCGTGACCAGGGTGAATCGGCGATATTCGCGTTCTCGAGGAAAGCGTGATCATTCAAGAAGCTATCATCCATTATTTGGGCAAGAGTAACAAACGATGAAGTGAACCACACCACAATTCACACACGTTTCTGAAGACTTGAAAAACGGGTGGTTGTGAGGGCAATTTAACCTCGAGCCAATCATCGCTTGCTATGTAAGGGAAAAATCCCTTCACAGGGGGAAACCCCCTTTTCTTAAAACACACCTTGGATTCGTGGAATTCAGTCTAACAAACATTCCGATTTCCGAGAAAACAAGAGGTCATGTGTAACAGCCGTGATACAAAATACGGCCTCCTTAACGACAGCTTGACTAGACAAATCATGATCGAGTCTTTATTATTCCTTCTTTTTTTATAAAACGGAAAACACTTCTTACAGTACCATACCAACACTTACACTTCTAACAATACAATACTCTCCTCCTTGTAATAGCGGAGCTTCGCACGCCCAAGGCGCGCGTGCGGAGTACCGAGGGTAAGAAAATTTCGGTTTGGTTGCCATGCGACCGACCAACCTTACGACTGATCGATCATACGACCGCCCGTCCGTGACAATGTGAAAGTCACACTCAAGATCACCCTGTGCTATATTCCGCATTTTGGCAGGAAATCAAAAAAAAATAGCAAACTTAAGACAACAAGAGAAGAATCTTATGATCTATCAGCGGTATCGGCATTAATTTTTTTAAAGCTTAAATTTTATTGAGGCCGATCAAATGCATGTGCATGTCTCAAAAATCTGACAAGAAAATTTAAAAACTAGCGCGCTTCACACGTCCATGAAAAACTGCGGGCATTGGGATCTTTTCAAAGTGAAACCTGTTAGCTACAGGTACGGTTTTCGCTCTTCTGATGGTATAAAGCTGTTGCACCCAAATTTCAAGTCATTAGCAACTCTTGGCGACTACTCATTTACTGTTTCTGCGCCTAAAGTATTGAACACGCTATCATCACATATTCGAATGGCAAGAACTGTTGATAGCTTTAACTCATTTCTTACCAAGTTTTTGTACAGAATGTTTGCAATTTCCCGAGGGTAGGGGGGTTACCACAGAGATTTTGCTAGTCAACAACACCGAAAGCTCTATCTTTTTTGTCACGCTTGTCAAGCTAGCTGTCGTCTCTTTGTTAACGATCACTACAGCTACAATTCGGTAGGTATTTGATTTATAAATGTCTTTTTCGAGCCATTTGCCACTTCAGAAGCCCCCTGCCTGGCACCCTAAAACTGGGCTGATGGGTAGAGGCAATCCTCTGAAGGAAACCAGAGGTGAAAAAAAGAATTCACGGCAAGTGGACCGCCGAAAGTGCTTCTTGCGAGTTGAGTGAAGGCGATTCGGAAGCGAGGTTGTGTTTCTAAGCGATCTGTGGGTGGATTCCGGGACCTGGCGTTGCAATTTTGGCCAGTTTTGACTTGTAAATAACACAATCGGTGAGATATTTTGTCAGCAGGACCGGGTGGCTTGACAAGGACTGCATGTGGCTACTGCTGAAGCTTTTTCAGCTACGTCACTCGAGTCACGCAAGGCAAGCTGTTTGCAACCTGGCATTTTCTGATCAGAGATTTTTATTCGAAATTTCGCTGCTCATATTTTGTCCTGAGGAAAGAATTCTTGTCGATTTTCTGGCTCGTAAGCTGGAATCCGAGAAGACTTCATTTACGTGCGCTCGTAGTAATTTTAACGTCTGTTTTGAACCATGAATAAAAACCATTACTATTAGTATCATACGAATGCTGTTTGCAGACACAGCGCTATCTGATCGGAGATTTATTGGAATCTTCACTCAGTTAGTACAACACTCATCTGTTGTCTAATGCAAAGAAATACAAACAAGAGTTGTAGAGAATCATCGAATAAAGTTAAGCATCAATATAAAATAACAAGCTTAAACGGCGAATTCACACTTCCAGCGGAGTTTATCACTCACGGGTATATTACAAACCAACAAAGCGATCAGCTCCCAGTTGGCTTGTTAGCTCAGTTGGTAGAACGCTGCACAGGCATCGCAGAGGCCGTGGGTTCGAATCCTGTACAAGCCTGAATTTTTTCAGGCTTTATTTTCACTACTGCTTAAGTAGTGTTCATAACTGCGATGATCATTCACATATTAATTCTTTAATCCGCAGTTCAAACATATGATTTTCAGATATTCATTCTCGCAGACTTGTTTACGTCCGTGGTGTCGTATCACAACACCAGCCGGGGGAAAATAATCGGCTTCTTTGACCCTTGAAATAACACGTTTTATGTCTCGGAAGACATTTTTTGTCTCCATAAGGACATTATTTTACCCCATAAAATAGTTATTGTTGGGCAGATCTTTTAGTACATGGCTGGTTTGATTATCATGGACGTCAGAGCACTCTTTGGCTGGAAAACCTCCCGAATGGTGAAAATACTCGAACAACACTCGCCATTGTATGCAGCCCACACAGCCCATTGTGGCTGTCAAACAATAGCATCGACTCTTTGATCGTCATTCTGCTAGAAAATGTTCGAAAATGATCTTTTGAACTGAAACATACCTCACGAGGAAACGCTGGAATTGACTGAACAACGTATGGCCCACCTCTATGAAAATTGTGCCTTTCAAACACAAGTGACTCACTCGCGATCGACATTTTCCTGTACAATCTCACTAAGCCACCGTCCTATCTAAAGAATACTTTGTGAAGAGGTAATGGAGATACTGAGTGAGAACTGTGCTTACTTTAAGTACAAACAACCACCAAACTACAACCTTGCTGTATCGCTGGACGAAAGGCAAACACAAACGCATGCTTGCAATTCCACCCTAGCAACTGATCGAATTGCGCTGATGATAAGCGTCCAGAACTGAGTGACGACGTTACTGATTGGATTATGTCGATATTCAGTCGTTCAGAAGAACTAACCAATGAGTGACGTGCCGACCCTGATTGCCGAGTGATAGTAATGTGGCACTAACAGTAGCAACAACAATATGGAAATTGGCGGACTTCAATGCTGCCGTTATACATAAATTACCTAGAGTTCTATTGGGTCACAAAGGCGAAAATTACGGACCAGTGAGTGCAAGTGAAATTAAATAGCGTTATCCACGTCGCGCTAAAGAAGTGAGCAAGAAAATGTGGAATATATTTCATGAAGTGGAGTCGAAGATTGCTGCCAACGTAGACTTTTAGCTTCAAAAGACTTTTTTATCCGAAAAACTTCAAAGGACGTTCGAAACCAACATTTTATAAAATAAACGGTCATATTCAATGAAAATTGGGAGTTTTGGTCAATTTACGGAGTGGCAAAGTCTACATAATTGAGCATTTGGCAATAATTATGGTTCATTTCAACCATAGGACGGGATATGGGAAATGTGCAGCTTTTCAAAGCACTAACGGTGTTAATGCCCACTATATTGGCTTCTCGTAAGAAACGAGTTTAAAAACTTCTAAAGCACATTTTTTTAAGTTGGCTTTTTCTGACTAGGACATTTCAGACCAGTTAGGTTTTCTTAAATACAAATGCATTAATAATTAATAATATCCTAATAATAATAATAATCAATACTTGAGCCCCACATGGCAGCCATACTCCACCTGACCAGCTAGTTTACAGCGCACATCTTTGACATGGGACATCCATGTTATGGTCAATTTACACCTGTCAAAACAAGGCGTACGCTGACCAGTATCACGTGGCCATATCGCGGGCTCAAATTTAGAGCTCATCGGGGTTAGCTGTCGTTTTCTTAAGTTGACCGCTGACCAGGTACTGGCTTTCGATTAGACCGCAGGATCAAGTCAGGTGTGGGACACCCAAACCAAAAGGGCATTACTAAACCACAAAACAGCGAAACGAAACACCGAAACAGCTATTTTTTCCTACTTTTTTTTCTCAAACACCGAAACTAAGACGAAATAGTGAAACACCGAAACAGCTATTACTTTCCATGTTTTTTTCTCGAACGCCGAAACTCACACTGTAGATGTTACGTTTGTGTGCATGTTAGTGTTACGTTTGTGTATATGATAGTGTATATGTGCTTTCCATATTGTACTTCCGCTGCTAACATTTAATTTAATTTATCATTCGATACTATTTCCCTTCCTTTTCATTGGCCCAGAGCCTACCACGTGACCTACAAATAACTGCCTACAAATAATGGTCTGCTCGTGCGCAGTACTGTCCAACTGTGATTTTGCTGCAAATAATATTCTGCTCATGCGTAGTTGTGTAAACGCGTCCAAGCCCTTCAAAATCAGTGAAAAATGGCAGATCGTTTCACGCTTCGCGAAAATAATTATGAAAAACACGCTCGGTGATCGAATGATAAAACTATTATTGCACTCGGTTTTCGCAAAATATCGTGATTTGCCAGTGTCTCGCAGTTCAATTATTTGCCGAAGCCGAAGGCTGAGGCAAATAATTGAACTGCGAGACACTGGCAAATCACGATATTTTGCTCAACCTCGTCCAATAATTGATTATTATTTGGTCCAGCGCCCTGACATTTTTAACTTTTTAGTTATTTCAGGATGCTGGTACCCTTTAGCTATCATATTTATATTTAATTTATTTTGTAATTTAGTTTAAATCTCTGGGTACAATAAACATCTTTGTCTTTGTCTTTGTCTAACTACTTCAGCAGATTTTGGTCATGTTGAGAATTTAATTTTGTGGCATGTGCAAAGAGGATAGGCTCGGTCTCCAGCCGAGGGTGTCTCGATTATTCATTACGTAAGCAATGTGGATACAAATTATCGCTCAGTATCGTTGATAATCTATTCAGACGAAGGTAAGCTGTTCCTACTGCTGAATCTTGACCGAAAATTGCCAAAGTTTGAGCCAAGTAATAAAGACACAAACTTTCATGATGCAAAATTATTCGGCAGGCGCGCTACCAAGAGAAGACTGGGCACCGCAGTTTGAGCCCGTGTACCTTCCGCAGTTTTTGTCGTCAGAAAATTAGCTATGACATTGGCAGGGACGTTGGATTAGCCTGCAGAGCAGGTGTATATTGGGTGGGCGAGCGGGAAATGATCCTTCTATTTACGCCGCCAATGATCTTAGATGATGGAACTAACAGACGGTCTGGGCGACCCCAAAAGTGATTCCCTGGTCCCCAGTTCGGTCAGTATAAAACATGGACTGTGGACCCGGGCTGCGAACAGGGAAAACGAGGATTGAGTATAAAATGTGGACTGAAGGCTGTGGACTAGGTACAAACCGCGGACTGAGCACAAAACATTGTACAAAAAGCACGGAGCAACGAAATGCATTACTGCAGTCAAATTCTTGAACTGTAGGAAAGGTGCTTCCAATTGCTGTAAATATTACCGGAGTACACAGAACACCTACCTATTTTGACCTCGAGCTCTTCATGATAGGAAAAATGGCGACGCCTGTCGGTTATAATGTCATGTACGGTAATTGTGGTGTACTATTTTGGCACAGAAAACCGCTTGCTTAAAATACTTTTTTTCAAAACGCTTAGAATTGTCTGATCGAGAATCCACTTTATTTGATTCATGTTCGCAAATACGGATTTGGACTTTCTCCCAAAAAAGAAATGCACCGGTAGTTCCTGTTTTATCTTCTCTGCACCAGTGGCCAGTTGCAGTCAACTGTTCATATTAAAGATTCGAACGGGCACACATTTCCATTTACAGCATTTACATCTAAATTTACGAGCTGTAATTTTGTGATGCACGCCAGTGCAAGGTCCAGTTGCCTTTTATATGCTTTTCTCTTTCTATTCTTCCCAATAATAATTTCTTCGACTTCCTCGATCTAGCGTTAAACTCGTGGAGTAAAGTACAATTTCGGGATAAAGTCTCTACTCTTATACTTTCTTTAGCTTGGTCGATGTTGGAACTGAGCATTTCGTGTAACTGAGCATTACTATGGACGTGACAAATTTTGACACGGAATAAGCAGACTCAAGGCTTTTTTAACCTGCATCTGGGCCAGTACAATCCTAGTTTTGTTCTATACTTCCAGTCCGCGTTTTGCTCCTAGTCCGCAGCCTTCAATCCGCATTTTATACTCAGTCCGCGTTTTATACCCAGTCCGCAGTACGGGTCTGCAGTCCGCAGTCCATATTTTATACTGACAGTCCCCAGTTCTCTCCTTGGATGGCTTCCAAAATGGCGGTCTTTAAACGGGCGTTCGTACACCAAAAAGCCAAAACGTCTGCTATGCAGGCTAACGTTTAACGGAAAAGGGTTAATGAAAACGCACCATGAAGTCTGGCTAATGGAGTTCACGCTGCTGGCTGGGAGCAAGAAGAGATCCTCGAATGTTAACTACACAAGTTCGAACATCAGGTAAATATACTGAAAGGCTAATTGGCCTCAAGCGAGTACCTTTATTGATTTATAACAGAACCAAACGATACCACACACTGTAATGTAATGTCCTCGGAGAAGTTATAACGTTATACGACAATGAAAGTCAACGACCGTAATTCCCGGTGAATAATGGCTGAAAACTCTGGTAGGCACACAGCTAACGTTAAACTCAAATGTTAGCTCACTTTGAAAATTTTATACTAAAAACAAAAATTACTGGCCAAATTCGTTTCGCAAAACGTCCCTATGAGCTTGGGTCATTCTCACACTGACTTCTGGTGGTATGCATATTCTCTCAACTTGATAGGGAGGATCTGCCTTTATAGCACGGGACGTCGTGAAGTGGTAATGACAATCACTCTCTGTACCAAGCTTCTTCTTGCCATCTACTAGACTCCTGTAAGACCGCCTTTCTTTTCTTGAGAGGCACAAGTCATATGGAGGTCGATATATCCTTCCCTGCTCATCTCGCATTGGTCTGGCACACTGCAATCCTCCTACTCACCCATTTGAGAACGAATTCAGATTTTTCAAGGGGACTTGCTGGAGAAGGAATCCGTTCCTCATCAAACGTGTTGGCATAATTCGTGACAGTGATTCTCCCAGCGGTAGATTGGCCATACTGTTTTGCTGCCTTTCCACCCTTCTTGTCTGCTCCTGCTTAATATCATACCTGCCAAAGAAACAGATGCTCCCTTACATTTCTTACGCCAGTCAAGAAAGAATGGCAGAGGGTTCAAGGTGTCAGCAACAGCAACCCAATGCGCACATATGCGGGTAGACAGTCACATCTTGCAACCATCATCGCATGTGAATCTACCAGACTTTTCTTTTGTGACAAAGTGGGGCCGCTTCCCTGTCTTACTTTCCACCAGCCATGAATTGGTGCTTCCAGGTGCACTGACAATAGCATCTGACTTTGAAGTAAGTGCTGCAGCTTTTGACCAGATCCCTTCTACTGTTGCTTCAGGAATGCCAGGAATTTGAACTTCATCAATGCTAACTGCCAAGGCACAAACAGGCTTCAGGTGAGGTTGGTGTGTACTCATGGGCCTTGTGTCCTAGTACTTGACACAACGTCAGATTGGTTGTAAGAGATCTCAACAGTTGCTCTTCTGAACCTTTGCAGATGGGCTTCTCTTTGCTGTGCACTCCATCTATGAAATTCTGTGGAGTCAACCTGAAATGTACGATAAGACAAATATAATTAATTTTATTATAATTACAACTTGGATCTCAATATAATAATGACGATCTTGTTATAGCTCCTCATTTTTGTTATAAGGACTTTTAGTTTCAAGTTCACCTTCCATTGCAAGTACTCAGTATAGGCGATGAAATGCTCACGCTCTTATTTCACTCTTTCCATCCAGAGTAAACTGATTTAACATAAAAGATTTACACCTTACCCTGGTGTTTGTTTTATCACTGAAGTCTTGAAACACATGTCTATTTTGTTCATGTTGTTGGATATATGAATTGATCATTTGCTTGTACTAATTCTTCTTCTTCGGCAGTCCATCGCAGACGATGACGACTGTTTATGTTAGGTGAGGCAGAATCTCTGATGAGCGGCAGATCCTGTTACAGCGACTACATGTATAACCTGATGTGGCAGTGGAATGTCTTCTTTCATGAGCACGCTATGCTTTCCCCTGATTGTTTAACAGCGGCTCTCCAGAAACGTCTGTCCAAAGCATCTTGTTCCCAGGTTTCAGACTTGACATTGGCATTTTTCATGTGCCGCTTCAGCACATCCTTGAAGCGTAGCTTCTGTCCACCTTGCTTTCTCTTCCCTTCACTGAGCTTGCCATAGAATACTGCCTTTGGCAGCCTTGAGTCTGGCATTCGCCGTACATGTCCAGGCCAGCGAAGTTGTGACGCTGTTATGAGAGCTTAGACGCTTGGCGTCTGCTCTTCTGAGGACTTCAACATCAGGTACACGATCTTGCCATCGTATCCCTTGTATCTGGCGTAGATGACGGATCTGAGATCTGGACAGCCTTTTGATGTGGCGTTGATAGAGGGTCATGGACTCAACGGAGTAGAGCAGTGACGGCAAGATGGCAGCAATGTAGACCTTCACCTTCGTCTTTCACTTGATGTCATGATGAGACCAAGCGCTTCTGCAAGGAGCCAAATGCTTTCGCGGCTGCTTGAGTGCGCCGCTCAACTTCAAGATCGGCAGAGTTGGTGTCCATGACTGCGCTACCAAGATAAGTGAAATGGCTAGACTTTTTCAAGGCGTCACCATTGACAAGCAACTCTTGGCACTCAGAAGGTTCATTAGGAGGAGGTTGGTAGAGGAGTTC